>JAABNY020000046.1:12090571-12110660 GCA_015164015.2 Brevimyrus niger
GCCCGCCCGCCCGCCCGCCGCTCACCCATCCAGGCTTTCCTCCCCTCGGATGACTCTGTCTCCTCATCTCCCGGGGCAACTCTTTCAAATCCGCAGACGGAAAAAGAAATGCCGTGGGGCAACTGACAGAGGAGTGGATGGGGGGACAACAGAGAAAGAGTGCAGACGGGGAGTATATAGGTGCCTGCTGCTCTGGCTGGGCACTGCGATGGGCTCGCTTAGAGGAGAACGGGCATCGTTACTCCGCCGGGGCTCATTTATGAGACTGTGCACAGTTCTTGAAGGGTTAGGGTTAGGGTTAGGGTTAGGGTTAGGGCTTCTTGAAGGGCTTCTACAAACCAAATCTGAGCCGTCTGTGGAACAACACTCAAGAACTAACATCCTGCACCCTAAACCATGAGTGACCATAAGTTTTTAATTTTTACTTAAAGTGACTTCTCCCTAATTTTAACTTTTTAAAAGTTTATAGCAGCTTAAAGCATTGAAAAAAGTGATATGTCTACTGATCATCTAGCTTATAAAGATCTCAGTAAAGTGGGCACCCATTTTAAGGTCTTGCAAACGTGTTTTTCTTCAAATTGAAGGTAACTGTGCTTGTGTCTCGTTTTCATTCACCGTTTCTGTGAATGGAAAGTTCACTGCAGCAGTAATCTTCACCAACCAATATGCCCTGCAGGTTTTGGTCTCATTTTGTTTTTTGGTTTATTATATGCAATGGCTTTTCGCCTCATTGGTGATGTTTAATTTAACAGACATTGACTTTCATTATCCCAAACTCCTGGCATCTCGCCCAACTGTCAGCCCAAACGCTTATACACACCAACGCTGTCTTGTCGATCTCCTCAAACCCAATCACTTTTAGTGGGGTTATTTTGAGAACTTGCATCAGCTCTTATTACCAGGTCAGCTTGAGAAATGTTCTGCCTGGTGAGGCAGGGCTCAGGGAATGTGCAGGATTGGCAGTGTAGCACCGGTGGCTAACCAGACGTCGCTACGTCATGGGCTAACTCATCTAATACAAATGACATTTCCACTCAGCGAAACCTCCAGGTCACCACATAGGCTTTGACTCAGTAATTCTTCAGTGAGGAAAGTTTCTTTGATAATATCTTAGCCCCAAAGCTTGAACAACCTTAACTATTTTTCTTTCTGTTTTGATTCAATATCCACAAATTTAAAAGCAATTTTTTTTTTTTTTTTTTATAAGCAAATTTCTAAAACACACTCAGGCCATGGAAAATGTATGTGGATCTGATGAATTTTTGAAATGTAATCAAATTTCTCTGGATTACATGAGTGTAAATCACTTCACTTCTTCCCAAATTCTCCTATTAAGTTCGGCCATATTTGAAAGAAGAGTCAGACTGTACAAATATCCCCGATAATACATGGGTGGGCTGTTTCCAGTGGGGGCGGTGTGTTCAGTGGGTTTGGCCCCTGTCACTATCATCAGAAGGCCACAGGTTTTTGGCAGAGTAATCTCATGACTGTTGGGCCCATGAGCAAGGCCCTTAACTTCCAGAAATTCTCCTGGGGTGCCGGGTAAATGGCCAGACCCTGTGCTCAGGCCCCCAAGCTTCAGTCTCACCTGTATATATGTGTGTGTGTCTCAAAGGAGAGCATGATGGGATATGTGAAAAGCAGCATTCCAGTGTACCTGTGCGTGTAAATGACGAGGAAAGCATGATGTCATTTCACATAGGTGGAAGGGTATCTATGAAAGCTGTCATTGGTTACTGTTTCAGGAGCTGGATTTAGATGTTAATTTCAGGTGCCTGTATATATATCTGGGACTAGTAATTATGGGGGCATTATTAAAAACAGAGCTGTCCAAAGCTATGCTGCACTGCAGTACACTGGCAAGTTGTTGTCTCTTCTGAGTATAAGGAAGAATGTGTACTAAATGTTTTATAAAGTTTCACACTGTTTACCCCAAGTTGAATTATTGACCCAGACCAACTCATTCCCCAAGAATTCTTCTCTCTGAGCCCATGAAATCATTGGCCTGTACCAGATAATGAGAGAAATAGGATTCGGGACACCCGCAGGGCAATGCTGGAAGTTCAAGTCACTGCTGTCTTGTGATGCATATTTTTTTTCTCTGGGATATAGAGGCCTGTGTGCAGAATTAATCAGAGGTGGACCTCTGCTACAAGAATATAAGCAAGTTGGAACGGGGGGGGGTTAGCTAAATAGGCTGGGAGGAATTGTGGAGCAGGGCATGCTTTCACCAAACTCGGGTAGGAAACAGTCGGGGGTGGGGCTTTAACAGGCAGGTGGGAGGAGCAAAGCAGAGAGGCGGGGCCAGGTAATTCAGGAGAACAGGAAGGCTCCCCTGGCTAGGCTGGGAAGGGCTCTGAGAGCAGGGTGGGTCTCCACTTTGTAGGCTAGGAGAATTAAAAAAATAATGGATGGGGAAAGGCATTCACCACAAGCGAAGAATAATGTGCCAAAGTGAGGAACTGGCCCCACTACACAAGAATGAGAACTGAAGAAAGGGGTCTACAACAGTTCCAGAGGAGCCAAGGAATCATGAATGCGCTTCTGTTCACAGCACTGGCTTCACGAAGCAACCAGCCTCTGCCCTGGATCAACCAACCTTCGTCTGTTAGCGATACACGGGAATGGGGGGTGTGGACAAAGCAGCATGGCTCCACGGAGCCCAAAAGATAACCGCCGCTAATTAGCTGCTAACCAGTTAATCCAGACGTCAGAGACCGTAGGCCGAAAGGCCTCGAGTGATGGGTCTGACGGACATCGACTCGCCACTAGAAGACCGAGGGCGTAAATACCTGGAGAAGAGCAGCTCCACTCGATCACCAAAGACACTACACTGGAAATTCCCGGCAGTGCCATTCACGGGAAGCTGTAAAGACCGCTCTGCCACACTTCAGTCATCGAAAAGTCCCACAAAGACATTGGAAGCTACAATGAAGTTTGCCATTACTGCCCACAATTTTAATATCAGTGGTTATTAAGATCAATAAAATTATATTAGGAAAAAGCTCAACCTTACACTGGAGCTAGCTAGGGTGGTGCAGGGTCTTTTTCCTCACAGACCTTCTCTTCGGTACCTACACAGACCTGGTGGCTCACAAATCATTTTCAGCCAGCTCCTTCTTTATTTGGTAAAGATTTTCTACTAATTATAGGTCAGTTTCTCCAAACAAGGGGGCATCAAAAGGCCTGTTGTGACACAGTATATCCTGAACAGTCTACAAAAAACTAACCGTAAAGAACATCCCCCCAGGGCAACAGTATTTAACTAGAAAACAGTGATTAAAGGATGAACAGATAGACAATTTCGTTCTATTGGACCTTCAGCCTTACAATGACCATAATACTGTGGAAGACTCTAGATCAGATCTAGACAGCAGAGCTTCTATAATTAGTGTCATTTGCAACGACTCCAAAGCTAAAACACATTAACAAAACACTGCACCGGTACTGTCAGGTACATTCACTTTTCATGTTGACAGACATCTCTCATAGCACGGGTCCCAACTTTTCGTTGGCCAGTTATTATTATGTGGATGTATCGCAACGCAGAATTTTGCGGCTCAGTAAAATTACTGCAAGCTAATGCCGTGAAGCTCCTATTTATATCGACCGGTAGCGCATCCTATTCAGGTGGGGGGTTGGGGGGGATGGAAGTAAAATGGGAATAAAAGTAGCAAGGTGACGCGTTTCGGTTTATGCAAATCGCTTTTACAACTTCTTTGACAATTTATTTAAGTTCGCAGGCAGCAACGGTGGAGATTAATGTTTAAATACGAACAAAAAAGCATTTGAATTAAATCAGATGTATGATGAACGAGCTACCAAAAGATGCCTAGAAATGTTCGTTGCGTGCTAGTTGCGCAGTAGGTTACCTGCCGTGTTTGTGCTAGAAACCATCGCAGACGTAATCAAACTTTGCACCCTTGTTTCACAGGACAGACAATATTAATAAACATTTTAAGATATAAGTCAACCTACCGCATTTTTCGGACACAATTGGGGCTTTATCCTCTTTATAATGTTGTATTTGTTGTTTTTTGATGCGGCGTATATGAAATATCCGTCGCTCTTCGCTTGGTGCAGTGCGAGTGGGACAATGCAGCGCTGAGCACGGATGGGGCTGCCAGTGAGGAGCGTGTGAAAGCTGGAGGAAGGACAGAAAAGACGGGATGCGAGCAAGCCAGGGTTTAAACAACCACGAACAGCCCACTTTTTTTCTCCACATGTAACCCATTCTTGTCTAATTGGAAGGGGGGGGGGCAGAGAAACTGGGATGGAGGGTTGAAAAAATTTGCAACGTAATTGTACAGGCTTCTCAGTATAAAGCAAAGGGGTCACTCAGATATGCAAGAGGACGAACCGAATCAGGGAATTATAGGCGCGTGCATGTTTTCGTGCCATTTCCACTTTGTGTAAAACGGGGGTATTCGATTCTGTTGAAGGGGGGTAAAGGACCGGCCGATGGAGAGAAAGTCGGTGCTTGAACGGTGCGTCAGTGCAGTATAGCGGCAAGTTGCTGATGCTGCACGCCAAGCAGCCAGAGCAGCTACGCGGGGCAGGTTTGCGCTCGGCGCCTCGCCTCCCGAGACACTCTGAACTTAGTCATTTATCGGGAAATTATAAAACTGCACGGTGTGTGGGTGACGTTTACAGAAAACAACCCAACTCTAATTATCCGTTAAAACTAAGATCAAAGATTTAATTAAAAAAAGTGAAATACAATGTCACACTTAACTGACTATAATTGTTGCTCGTAAGATGGGCATTGAAATGGGGGGGGGGATGTGATCATGACAGTACAGCAGAAATATATGGTCATGTGATAATTCCCGATATGGGAGAAGTGTGGCTCAGCGGGCTAGGACACTGTTCCTGCGATCGGAAGGTTCTCGGTCTAAATCCTAGGGTTGGCAGAGTGATGTCACTGCTGAGATTCTGAACAAGGCCTTAAATCTCCATTTCCTCCAAGAATAAGCTGACCCTGCTTTCTCAGAAACCTATAGTTGGTTTGGATAAAAGTGTGTGCTAAACAATGTAAATATATGCCAGATACCTGTTCTGTCACAGTTGCATGCACTGTCAGAAAAAACAGTACCAATTTATACCTTTGCTTGTCACTGGGGCTGTACCCTCAAAGGTAAGTGTTCCCTTTAAAATACAGTAAGAGACTCTGATGAACATTTTTGTACCATTGGGGAGACATTAATGTTTGTACCTTGGGGATGTTCCTCAGAGTCCATTTCTATACCACACATTACACTAAAGGGTACAATTACCTACAGTTAGGGTACAATTAGCAAACCTTTGAGGATACTGCCCCAGTGACAAGCAAAGGTACAAATTGATACTCTTTTTTTCTGACAGTATGATTACAAGTTTTGGACATACTTCCTGAGTTTAGACACAAGTAAACACGCATGAGCATGACTGGTAGAGATAAGATTTCACTTTGTACCAGAGTATAGGGGTAGAAAGGACAGAAGGTGTGAGAGCACAAGCACCCTCTGAAAAAATGGTACAAATCTGTACCTTTGCTTGTTATAGGCTCTGCCCCCTCAAGGCTCTGCCAAATGCACCCTTAGCTGTAGGTAAATGTACCTTTTTAAAGTACAGAAATGGTCTCAGTAACATTTGTGTACCACTGGGGGACATTAATGTTTGTACTTTGGGGATGTTCCTCAGAGTCCATTTCTATACCTTAAATTACACCAAAAGGTACAATTACCTACAGCTAGGGAACAATTGTCAGACCCTTGTCACCAATGCCAGTGACAAGCAAAGGTACACATTTTTACCCTTTTTTCCGAGAGTGACAGTAGTTAGTTGACAGGCCGGAGTGTGCTGTAATATAACGGCTGGAGAGGGGCGGCAATAGGAGCATGTCTTGCTGGGTCAAGCAAGAATATCGAGTAGGGGTTAGCATGCAGGTGGTGTAGCTTAGCAGCGAGGGAGGACAGCCGATTGGGGGGCGGCTGGGGAAGAGCGTGAATACGTCTTTGTAGCAAACACACACTCGCACTCAGTGGTTGCAGCCGGAGCGGCAGGCCTTAGAGTTTAACACGGCAACACGGGCAGCGGGGTAACAGCAGCGCACCAGCAGGGGGCAGGAAGGAGTGGGCAGGGTGGATTAAACGGTGGGGCGGCTTGACGGACTTCATCCGTCCTCTCAGCCCAAGGTGCACCCTCCCCAGGAAGAGTCACTTTAAGCTCCAATCGCACCATATCTCCTTTCATCATAAGGGCTTAACTCTTTCACAAAGCTCATTTGCATTACATTATACTGTTGCTTAGCAGTCCTCTGTCTTTTTTTTTTTTTTTTTTTACATCGGAAGCAAATGGCCTTTTACAATTTTTTTCCCCTCCATCTATACAGCCTGACACAGTAGTGAAGTAAGTTAGAGTAACCTTCCTGCTCACTATAATGGGGTGAAATGCTCGCCTGGAAACCAAGGCATTAACGCCACTGTTTCACTGCTGCCGCCTGTCTTGCAGTAACAATACATTTCCTGTGCACTGGCTGAAGTATGTGACGCTTGCGGGGTCACAAAGCCCCCAGTCGAGTCGAGCGTTATTGCCACGCCGGACTGGAGCCATAGGAGCCGGAACGCCTGGGCTGAAGCAGATCTGCAATGAGACAGACTAAGAGTGACCTCATCAGCACAGGTGGGTAGTTCAGGTCCACAGAGTAAAAGTCCAGACCAAGATTTTGTTTCACCCAACCAGTTGACCATTCTGTGACTGTGACTCTTTATACTCAATTGGTTAATTGAAACAAAATCAGACAAATCTTGATCTGGACTTATACTCTTTGGATTTATAGAGGTAGACGGCAATTACTGCAGGATACTGTGATGGCTGTGATTCTCTCATATGGTGCAGTTGGAAGGTCCAGGCCCAACCTCCCATAATCCTGTACTGGACAATTAGATGGATGGATGGATGGATGGATGGATGGATGGATGGATGGATGGATGGATGGATGGTCAGAGTGAGAATTTGGTTTTGGCAGTTTACCCAAAACACAAAAGCTCAGGTAACGCCACTTATCCACACTTACGAACCGCTTTGGTTCACCTGCATGGAGGACCACTACAGGTGCCAACAGCAACACTTCATGATGGTTATTCCTTACAGCTCTCCCACCCAGATTGTAATCAAGCCCAGCTTTAGCTATCCTTCAAGTGATCATGACAGGGTGGTCCAGTCGTTCAATGATTAGTCTATCGTGCAGCTGGCCACCATGGATATAGTTCTGGCAAAAGATCTCACCAATGCTGGTCAACTGTGTTGAGTTCCAGATATAGAGTTGCAGCATGGCAGCCAGATGGGGGGGGGAAACTATAGTGAAGACAGGCATATTACCAGACAGCTAAGATGCTTCATGAAGAGCATGACACACAAGAAGCAATAATAGATTATTAATTTCACCCTAAGTGTTTGGGAGTAATAAAGTTGTCTTGGGTACCAACACGTTAGCTGTCTCTGGGGCCGTGGAATCTTGCGTTTCTCGCAGTAACTTTTAAACTTTTCCGTACCGATAATTTTGCAGATTGTTGCGGTAAAGGGTGCCCAACAATTATTCGTGAATTTTATCATTCGCGGGGATCCTCGGAAGTTAAATGTGAAGGGGTTACTTTATTTGCCCAAGTTTAAAAACGCTTCAGTCAAGACTGTCCAGTTGCTTCTATACGTGAGAGACACACTACACCCTTTATACGAATCGTCTTTCTGCTTGGCTACTAGCAATTATCTCCGGCGAACTGCTACCAATAAGGCATCAAAGTAACTAAGCGCAGGCACCACCCTTAAGGGACAGAGGCAGGCAAGACGGCATTGGCCAGTTATTCGCATGCTGCCTACACCCCACCAAAAAAGAAAAACCGCAAAACGGACGACTACATCAGACAGCGGGGTTTTCAGGAGATGACGGCTACCCGGGTAATACCTCGGGCTAACCAAACCCTCCACTTCAAACAATGCTGTCTTTGTAACTTACTGTAAAACGCACGGCAATCCCAGCCAAAAACTGGCACAAAAGACATTCAACTCGTCCATACTAACCACCATGCTGGAAGAGGCAGCTGCCAAGTCGGATAAGGATAGTCCTCCTTACGTTCGTCACTTAATCTGACGTGGCCGGAGAGGAGGGGTTTAACCAACGCCTGCATCTAGAAATACTTTAAAGGTTGTCCTTTAGCCACATATCAGTGGGAAAAGAAACATTCTGGCTTTGAAAATGCAAAGCATAGATTTTTCTGGGGATGTAAAGATGACCAGCATGCTGACTGCTTCCTTTATTCTACATCCTACTTCTCATGCTTATGACCTCGTTTAGCTCGGTCCTGTTCTTCTCCACCGAGGACAGCCTGGTACGGAGGAGCTGCTGGCCTGGGCGGCAGAGATGGCCCATCATGCAGGTGGCACACGCATCTGAAGGAAGAGGGAACCCCAGGAAGCCAAGAAAAGTGCCATCTCACGAGGGTCACACATGAGCCAAGATGGCACGTAAATGGAACACAGAACAGTGGGGTGGAAGCTCAGGGGGAGACAGTCTGTAATTCATTCCCTATCCCCATTCCAAAAAAAAAAAAAAAAAGAAAGAAAGAAAATGAAGGGGGGAGACACATCCAGAAGAATCTTTTGAGAGCAGCGGGGAGAAAGTTTGAGGTATAATTATTGTCATGGTGTAGAATTCAGAGTGAAGGAATAATGCTGACTCAGTCTAGCCCAAGGCACAGAGGGTGGCAGGAGAGAAGCCCATGTGGGCAGAGACTGACAGGCCTTCAGCCACGACACAGTACAGGAGGTTCCCGGTGTCTCCAGCCACTCTGAACTGGTGTCAGCACGCCTTAGAAGAGGTCAGCCGCAAAGCCCAGTGACAGGATCCTGTGCATTATCCTGCCTCATATTTCAGTCTGGCAGCTGACTGGGCACCCCGAAACTCCACGGGGCCTCACACAGAAACCTCAACGCCAGACCTGGAAAGACCCGTGGCAGCCTTCTACCTCTGCTGCCAACTGCGGAGCCGCCCAGCTGCCGCAAACCAGTGCAATAGCAATGGCTTCATTTGCTGTACTTCCTTGGGAAGCCAGACCGCTCAGTCAGATGAAGTGAGGCTGTCTGAGGACCTGTTAAGATGTCTGGGGAACAGATGCTACCTGCATTTTGGCGAGAATTTGGAGGACAGTGGTAAAAGGAAATATTCCTTTCTACAGCTATTTCAAAAGCTACAAACGCTTTACAGTGGGATCAAAATCACAGTCTAAGAACCACATATTTTGAATGGACACCACAACTAGTGTCTCGGTCGCTGCAACTAAAAGCAAGCAGTTTCCATGCATTCAAGTCCTCAATCGTTACAACCATCAAGGATTATTTTCAAGTAACAAAGTAGTCTTTTTTCTTGGCGATTGAGAAGTTACCAAAAAAAGGCTCCGTTAAATATACTGGTCTAGCAACGTTTAGGTGAACGACAGACTGCATGAACAACGGTGACCCCGTAAGTTTATAATGGGGCTGAAAAATTCTCACCGGTGAAATACGTCACAGGTGTCGTAAAATATTCCTCATGTGTTTGTCGTGATTTTGGCATAAACAAATCTGCGTTGTATAAAAGTCCAACACATACATAATACTTGACATAATGCCATTATGCACATGACAGAATACTTGGAAATGATAATTAGGTTACTGGTTTATGCTTTTACTAGGCGGTACTATATAGCCGAGATGGGTAGCGGGCAATATCATCTTAGGTTTAGATAAGTACACTACTATGCCAAAATCACCTAACGACGCATTTCTCAGAACGTTTCCTCATTACGTGTCACTAACTTTGCCGCAGGTCTGAAACGTTCTTCTGGTAATGTACGCAAGCAGGACTTTGCTGCCCACTTGTGGCCAAATTTGACAACTACATTAACTACTATAGTACTGGCAAGTAATGACAGACGATTCACATGGGAAGCAATACTAGTGAATTATTCCAACTAAGTACCCTGTACAAACAGCATATGGAAACATCTTAGCATTACCTCAGACCTTTTCACATTAGGGTTGCCGTCAATCCAATCAAAAAACAATTTCCTCCTATTCCCTGTGAAACCATCCAAATTTTAATTAAAGCATTACCTTAATTTAGTCCCCGGGTTTCTTTCTTAATAAACTATCCAAATGGCTTTATTTGTGCACCACAGCTAAATCAGCAAATTTAAAAAATGTTTACCGACTTAACATGTACAGACAAAACTAACATTTCTTGTTCATTAATTTATTTAAATGCCAACATATTCTTGCACATTTTAATGCATATACATCAGACTGGATCAGTGAAGACCAGCATGATGCTTCAAAATTAACAGCCTGAAAGCATGACGGTTATGGGAGCTTAAAGTATTTTATTCCAAAGCCATCGTTAACATCCGATTTCAGATCAGGTAGATTTTTACCTGACAACTCATATGCTGAGTCGCTTCAGCAGAATACCTAAGGTGTAAGTAACACTCAATCTACCGCAGGAAAACCGCTGTACACAGTCAATTAGGAGGAACTCCGGGTGCGGCTGGTCCAACTGCCGGCCTTTCCATCCGTCTGTCCGTCCATCCGCTCACTGCTCAGTACCAGAAGCTCTTCCTGTGCCTCCTCGTCTCACGGATACCCAGCTTCTCCATGACCTCCTCTTCAAGCGTCTTCAGCGAGGCCATGTAGGTCTTCTCCAGGGCATCTCCTGGGGACGTGTCCTTGGGACCATCTTGGGGTGCAGAAGGCAAAACATCATCAGGTCACTCTACTCAGAACCTTGCATTGGAATTAATGTTTAAACGTGACTGAGGACGCATCTTCGTATATAAGCTGCAGGACAGTGAATAAACGTTACACTGCAGTAAATTTCAGATACTGCAGGAGGGAGTGTGATGGAACACGGCTCATTTTTGTTTCTGCAGAGTCAGAATCCATTTCAGTTAAATCAGCTGGCAATAATTTGGAATGCTGCTTAATTAACTGAAGAAAAATGCAGATCATTTGATCAGGCCCCAGCATTTTACACAGACGACCCAACAACCAAGCCTCACCTTTCCATTGCTGGGTTACAATGCCATCCTTACGCTGAAACACCGGCTTGGGGATGATCCGGCCTGTTCGCACCGACACCCGCACCTTCTCCCCCTCCTCGGTGTATTTCCACTCCACCGGTGTGGGAGTCCTGCAGAGCAGCAGGGAAATGCGGGTCAGGCTCACGGGTGGCCAGAATTCTGGCGGGGAGCAGCCTCGGGGGGCACAGCCTGGAGGTCAATGTTTTGAGGGACCTGGGACTCAGTCGGGGCCTACCTGTCAGAGGGATCGACGAGGGCGATGTCTTTCAGGAGGAGAGGGGCTTCGCTGGCAATGTACGTTCCCCTGTAATCTGCAGATTTCCCAATATATCTGTAGTGCTGGTGTGGGAGGGGGCAGATTAGTACTGACCATCACCAGCAACCAGAGACATCTGTGTACTGCCTGGATTTCTTCTGAGACCATGAATCTCTTCCAGCTCCTCCCCTCCGGCAGGCGCTACAGAGCTCGGTACACAACAACCACCAGACACAGGAGCAGCTTCTTCCCTCAGGCCATCACCCTCATAAACAGCTAAGCTGTGTCACCTGCCTTCTGTCAATTTCCCCCCCCCTGTCTGCACTCTACCTCGCACTTTAAAATTGCACAGTGTTACCCACGTGAGTTTAATATTTAGATCTTTCACATTTATATTTCTTGTACAGTGTAATTTATTGTTGGTTTGTACAGTGCCATTTATTGTCAATGTACTAAAGAGTCTCAAGCCGCCGGAACAAATTCCTTGTGTGCCCCAGCACACTTGGCGAATAAAAGCTGATTCTGATTCTTCAATCGCAAGAAACTTGAGACTAAACATTTAAAAAATAAAAAAACGAGAAAAAACGTGGAAGCAAGGACAAAGGAAAGAATCATGAAGGTTGCACACAATGCACGTAGATGCTACGTGGCCCACCTTACCGTGTTGAGACCCTCCAGAATGACCCAGTTACGGTTCCGAAAAACCTGGACAACCTTGCCCTGCTTCCCTTTGTCTTTACCGGAAAGTATCTCCACCTAAAGAAACAAGTCAATTTAATACGATCCGTACATAAATGATGTTTATACTGACTTTAATCCCTACGTCTTACGCCAAGACTTGTTAAAAACCTTTTGGCTGAACGCTAGTTGTAAGTGATTCGCCAACAACCTAACAAAAGCGAGTCGTGGCTGAAGGTTAATGCTTACTGTATCGCCTCGGAAAACGGACCAGTCTTCGTGGGCAATGGGCTCAACAAAAACCTTCCGTCTCTTCTTGCCAGGTGGGTTGATTCTCTTCGCTGCGATGCTCCACGGCCGGCTGGTGGCGTAGCGGTAGTCGGCAGGCACCTTCACCCGAGCAGCCATGGCCAGAAGCGCCGTCAATCTCATATTGAGATCTGTTATATAATAATAATAATAATAATAATAATAAATTAATGGATAAATAAAAATAACACTATTTGAGTGTTAAACGCGTCTCGCAAAAAGCTCAGCTCATAACTTTGTGTTGCATTAAGCAGCAATCAATGCACTTAAAATCAAAAGAGATTTGTAACCAGCAACTACCTCTAGCTTTCCTTTCATAATAGCAGTGAACTAGATTCCGCTCACAATATCACACAACCTTGGACCAAAAGCATACATGTTGCCCTTTATACACTGAATTTAACGAAACGCGAAACGTATATGAATTCATATTTACGCTCCCGAACTACGTATATTAGGTCATCATCCGCAACAAGAATAAAATAGACTGCATGAAATATGTAACATGAACATACACAAAATGAAGATACGCACCTCTGCTAGCCTTGGTAGCTTACGAAATATATTTAACCGAAGGAAGAAAAAAAAACGTAGACGGACAGATAATCTTAAAAATATACACAAAACAGTAACATCTCGTTTCCTTTCAATGTCACATGTATCTCTCACCTACGACCTTTCGCGTGCCCGGCGCCAGGGCTTATGGGTAAAAGTTGAGCACGTGATCTCCAAAGCCGCAAAGAAGAAACGTTGGTTATCAAAATGCGTAGTATTATGACCAGCAACAGAACAAGAGAATTGGTTAAGATGAACCAATATTAAAGGACTGGAATTTATCTTGATTTCGAAACTGTGTGTTACACAAAAATACATTAGGATCAATGGCGGCTTAATGCTAATAAGTTGCATCTTGGGAAGCCCGAAACCAAGTTCTTTAGGACTAGTCCTTTTAATAAGCCGATTAACGGGTGACTGGTTTGCCGTTGCTTGTTTAAATTTTAATTTTTTAAGTTTAATGTCTTTGAAGCTTCCGTTTCTCTTTCTAGTGACGTTATCCTAATTTCTTCTATGCTGTCCCGCGCACAGCGACATGCAGTAACATGCGTCGATTAAAAAACTCCGGTATTTACTAGGAAGTTCCTGGCTTCACTTGGAGGCTTTGATTTCAGTTTTAAGAATATTTAGCCCTCATTACATGCATAATTTTAACACTTTACTGTAGTACAAGTTAATTTTACATTTTAATTATTGTAAAAGTAAGTATTTGTAATTTGGTGAACTCACTCGATATTTTAACTTAGTCTTTAGATCACAACGGCAGCGCCCCAATCTACTGAGCCACATGCTCCATTTTATTCCACACAAGAGTTGGAATCAGGGTGTGACCAATTTTTCACGACCCATCAAAAACTAATAAGGCAGCGTGATGAACTTCAAAAATTATCTCCGATGTACATATGCCGCCCCCCCAACTGACTGACCAATTAACGTGAGAACATACAAAAATTACTTTATCTGGACATATACATATATTACCCTCTTTAAATTAATTACCTGTCAGTGCACAATGTACTGCATGGTGGTGCAGTGGTTAGCACTGTTGCTTCACACCTCTGAGACAGTACATGTGTGTGGAGTTTGCATGTTCTCCCTGTGCCGTCGTGGGGTTTCCTTCGGGTACTCCGGTCCCCCACCCCCCCACAGTCCAAAGACATGCTGAGGCTGATTGGAGTTATTAAATTGCCCATAGGTTTGCATGTGTGAGTGACTGGTGTGCCCTGCGATAGGCTGGCCACCTCTCCAGGGTTGTTCCCTGCCTCGTGCCCGTTGCTTCCGGGATAGGCTTCGAACCCCCCGGCGACCCAGTAAGATAAGCGGCTTGGAAGATGGATGGATGTATGACCTCTGTTACCACCCCGTTTAGTTTTCGAGGATGTAACAGGCAAGAATAGACAGACCTAATAAATACTGCAGAACCATTCAGCCCCTGTTGTTGCCAATAAGTAATTTTGCTCTTCTCAAAACATGTATACTTCAATACAGAATTGCCCAACCTGGTTCTTGAGGACCTGCAGACAGTCCACATTTTTGCTCTGTGAGTAATATGGACTGTCTGCAAGTCCTCATGGATCAGATGGGAAAACACTGATTTAGTGTCTTTTTATGACTAAGAATAAAGTCAATCACTCTCATTGAACCACCCAAGAGCTGTATGCAACTTGCAACAGACTGTATAAACCAGAACAACAAAAGCATGGGTCATAATCGACATGTTTATTGTTTTAACCAAACAGACTTGAGGCTACAATAGAAGAGAAGGCTGAGAGATGCAAGCTGGGCATCATTCTGCCTAAAAAGAAGGATTTCCAGGTTCTGCTGAAAAAAAAAATACTCTTATGAACAGATCAAGGGCTTCTGTAAGCGATTAGACGGGCAGACAAGCATTCAACTTTGCCAATCTTCATGATGTCGTTTCAGATAAAACGGCTAAAACAAAAATAATACCTCAAAAACCTCAAGTGTCATGCAGGGCTTACGAAAAAGAGCCAGAGGAATGAAAGGGATAGCAAACTTTAAATTAATAGTAGTGGAAATATATTCTGAGCATGGAATTCAGCAGTCTAAGCAACATGTAGTGGAATCTTTAAAGAATTAGTGCTGGAAATGGGTTGAGAGTGTCAAGCAACCCACCTGCATACATTCAGGCTACCATTTCATTATGGATTAACAACCAGCATAACCGGGAACTTGAGTGTATGGTTCATAACACACACTAAGACTCCCATTTAAACTTTTGCATTCAGTAACTAGAACTCAATTTGTAGTGGTATTTTTTATTTTTTTTTTTTAATTATAAAAATTATCCTGGAAAACTAGGTAGTTTACTGATACTTGGGAGACATACCATTTCTGAGATTCTTTTTAGATAATGTTAAATTCTGTTACCAAATATTAGCTGAAATATATGCAATTAAATATGTGAAATCAGCCAGGCTATAAATATGATTTCTGCAGCAGTTTGACAGTGTTCAAAATCCATTCACCCTTGAAATGCATGGCTGTTTAAATCACAGGAATTCCCCACATTTTTCAGAATAAAAACCACATGTTTTTGCTGACAAATGATTGGCATCATAGGATTTTTTTTTTTTTTTTTACACTGAAATGGGCTCAAAGGAGAAGGTGTCAGCAAATCTGCTTCTGTGTATGGAAGGTCATTGCCCGCTTTGACGGGCGCCCCCTGCTGGCACATTACAACTAAAACTAAACTAAAACCATGTGTTGCTAAAACCTCAGTTCCCTTGCTTCATCAGAACAGAAACTTTAAAAAAAAAAAAAAGGCACCAACTCCTTTAGTATAAAATGTATCAATTTTCAGCCAGTTCATACAAACTCCACGTTCAGAAAAATACTGTGCCTGGAAAATACTGTGCCTTCTAGCCTTTTAAAAGTCAGAAGCACTTTTTTTTTTTACAATAATTAATGCTAAATAAAAATATAATTGAATAAATTTCCGTAAAATAGAAATATTTGGGAAAAAAAAGGAAAATCTATAGGATCCAAGTGTCACAAGTGACATATATTACTAAATATTTGGTCAACACTGCCTAGCATGCCATGCCCTTGACTTAAAGTGGTCTTTGCCATTTCCCGGTAGGGTCTGCACAGATACACGAAGCCAAACACCCTCAAATCTGTGCAATGCATCAAGAAGATACTTATTTGCAAGTCATGTCAAAAGGGAAAGCATTGAAAATTACTTGGATATTAAAGCCCAGAAAGCAACTACAGATTTACTGAAAGCACAGCGACATACAGCAAACAGTTGACTTCAAATTGTAAAACTAACAAATTCAAACAAACAGGATTTCAACAGGATTAGCAAACAGCTATTTTAAATGGAATAGTATTACACATCTGATTACCAAAAGTTTCGAAATTGTCTTTTGTTCTTAATTACTCTTTGTACAGAGAAACAAAGCTGGTGTTCCCTCTTAATTAACTTGACACCTAGTGGCCAGAACTTGTAATTGCACTTTAAAGAAATCAAAATACCAGTAGGTACCCTTTCAAACCAAGGCTATATTGTTCATCACTACTTTACTGTACGAAATCTCAGCAACTCAGCTTGACTGTAACCAAGACTCACATTATCCAATCCTGGCATGTGAATGTGTCTGGTACAATTTTATGTAGCTATTTTCTTCCATTGTCTTCTAGGTGCAAAACCCTAGAACGCCGATGCTATTTTCTCACTCAAACCCGAAAACCTGCCTTGGTAGTTTGGCGTGGCTGCAGAGCCGTGGCGCTAAGCACTGTCTGTGACAGCCTGGGAGAGAGCAGAAGAGAGAAGGGAAGAACTGATTAGGTACCAGATGGACAGAAGCACAAACCCAAACGACAACTTCAAGTTACAGAGCAATGTTGGCACCGAATTCCGCTGTACTAAATCCAGACAGCAAGTACTTCCCATTTCTCCATCCATAACAATAACAATATGCGTTTTTTTAATCACTTAATTCGAAGAGCTGACTAAGGCTCAGCTGAATCAGCCAATCACTGCATGAAGGTTTCCCGAGCTCACAACATTCCACTCACCTTATCAGATGTCAACTGGCTCTCAGTTGGTGGGTTGGCTTGGCCCTCTGGCTTTGACTCGCCAGTGGCAGTTGGGTCTGCTGCAGGAGGTGGGACAGCAGACTCTACCCCTGCAGTATCATTAGGCTTTGGCTCCACATGGTCGCTGGTGGCACCTTCAGCATTCGATTTCTTGCTCTCTCCTTTACCCTCCTCCAGCCCCTCTGCCTCAGGGTCCTTGGATCTCTTGGGGGAGGCCTGGGAAGTGAAAACCAGCTTCAGAACCGTGGATTGGTTACAGCTTGCATGATCCTGCACCACAGGCTTGCACTTTTTGTGAATCTGTACCATCTTAAACGTGATTTTAAAAAAATGCATAGACCGTGACTGCACATGTGCATAAGCCCTAAGGCTATTATTTAAAACAGGTGGCGGGCTCAGCTAGGCTGACTGAACACTTGCACCTCCAACGAGTCCTCCGCTCTTCGCTTGACTCCCCCCTTCTCGTTTTTCTCGTCAATGACGAGGTTGCCCTCGTCTTCATCGCTGCTGCCTTCGGGCCCAGGCTCGGAGTCACCCGTTGGCTTCTCTGCCCCCTCTGAGGAAGCGTCCTTCTTTGTTGGCTGTGAACGAGGGACTGGTGAGAACACAGACTTCCTGGCGGACAAAACCGCTAGCAGGGGGCGAGCTGCCTCACCTCGTATCCTGCCGCCTTAACCGTGGGGTTGTTCTCAATCTCCCAAAGACCCTCACTGAAACCTTTCCGTTTAGTGGGCTTCCCAAACTTCTCCTTGCACTCTTCATATGGAAACAAGTCCTTGGGTCCAAGGAAAGCCCTACAGAGATTCACAAATAACTCGTAACACTCACCCATTAATAAAGCCAGCCTCCAAAAACATTCCATGGTGACAATACCATTAACGATGCGCCAGGCTAGCTAACATGACATTCTCGAATATGCTACATTAGTCTTCCCCAACCCATTCCTCAAGGACCCCCAGATGGTCCAAGTTTTTGATCCCTCCCAGTTCCCTGCCAGGCAATCCTATAATTACACAAAAGTGAAACTTTAAGAAAATTACTTTACAATTTTAAATGACAAAAACCCACTTTATGAGGGTCGTACGGTTTCTCACTGGGTAGCAGTGCATGATTACACCTGTGTGTGAGACCCCTACTGGTATCCCATCCAGGGTGTCCAGGCCCTAGGCTGCCTGGGACAGCATACTCACGTCTCGTGCGTCCCAAAGAAGAACACCTGGTACTTGTTGGAAGGAGACTTGACGGCACCTTCCGGCAACTCATCAATCTGCAAGAGATTAATGCACGGCACAGATCAATCAGCAGAACAATAGTGTTTCACCCAAGATGTTGCACTAAGATTATCTAAGCAGGTTTAGGGTGGGGATGCTTGTTATATAGAGAATGCCATACAGCATTGGTAATTATTATTCCATTAATCCTATGTCACTCCATTTGGTTAAAAAGGATACAAAATACCTAAGGATTGGAGGCTTCACTAAGAATTCAAGCAGAGTGAAGAGTGAATAAATGACAGTAGTTCTAAGTGTTCCGTGATGAGATACACATGGCATGCATTTACAGGCCTCAGAACAGCAGCTTCTGTAGCACAGAAGCTCTTGATTGATTTGGGACTTGCTTTGAACCCTTTTTGAACAGAGGGCACCATCTAGTGGGGTCAAAAATATACAGCAAGTGGTTCATTTGGCTGGAATCAAATTTATATTTGTACAGACACACTGCTTTGTGTGTTGACAAGTTATGGCAAAACCACTAACTTATTTGACACAATGTATTGGTGAATAATTTCTATTGGGGTATTATGGTTTACTACCTTTTTTCATTTTATAAATAATTGTAATATCATTCGTGGTGTGGGATAGCCCAACAGAAGCAACATGGGTCACAAATGCGCTGTGATGTCATTGGCAGTTGCACACAGTCTAAGAACAATCGCTATCCCAGAATGCCACAGGACAGATCGGGACATTGATGTTCTAAGCATTTCTTACACTGTCCAAACGTGTGCCATAGTGGTTTTCACTTACCTGTATAACTGCAAATACACAAATAAGTAAAAAGAAAAAAATATAGCTCTTATGGCATAAAAAATGGGTGATCTTAAAATGATGGCTTAATCTGGGAAGATCATGATAAGATCATTTTTAGGCTAAACAGAGGGAGAGAGCCAACAGCAATAATGTGGACAGATTCAATCATCAAAACAAACAAAAAAATCATGCTAGAGAATCCCGAAGACCCAGCCAGGACAGGACAGGACCTTCTGGAGAAACACCATTTACCAGGGGCTGACTTGTCAGCATCCAGTAGTAATTAAACTGGTAACTAGCAGAAAAGCATTATGCATCATTACAAAACCTAAACGAGCTGTTCAAGGATGAAAATCAGGTACAATCCCAGAAGTTACCAAAAACTGGGGAACAACATGGCTACAGCACAGCCCTGGGGAAAACATTATACCAAACATATCAAGTGTTTTCAGAGAAAACCTGCAAGCACATTTCAATTAAATGACTGAAAAGTGGAAAAACTATGTCTTTCATATTGCCTGTAACCCCCCCCCCCCCCCCAACACACAGGAACACAGAGCCGTTATGTCCCGCAGCCTCCAGTTTGCCCTGCTGGCGCCTGTCCCAGCAACATCTGCGGTTGCCAAATTATGATTACAACTTCCACCCTCCGCCCCCCTGCATGTAGCTGCTGGTGTTCAAACTTGCTCCAAGGCAACTAGCAGTCAAAACTCGTTCATATCCATATTCACAAGCATACAGACAGTTCTTGTCCTTCAAATTAACACTGAAAAATAAGGCCTTTTCGCCCCTTATTCAACATGTGCCTCAATTTTAGTTTCTCTGTCCCCTAGGCGAGAACATAGATCAGTCAGATGTTTAGGAGACCATCTAGACTTCTCCCAGTTCTCCACAGTTACTAATCAGAGCTACAGAAGGAAACACAACCTGTCCTTTGCTCTTTATCTTCGCTAAAGGGTGACCAGCCAAACCAGTAGATTCAAAAAAGGACAATTTAATTGCCCCTGAAATAATGAACAACCAACAACTTCACGTTTTAATACATTCAACCAAACATCTTTCCCCAGGAGAATAAAACAAATCTGAAATCCACGCCTTGGTGA
>JAABNY020000046.1:12117006-12129329 GCA_015164015.2 Brevimyrus niger
AAGAGATCATACAAAAACAAATTTCACTTTTGGTTTTTGTTGGAGTTGCACTCTGCCGGGTCTGTTGATGAGAAGAGGAGTAGTTGCAAGCCACGGGTTTATTCTGTAACAGGTTGCAAGCTGGGAGCGTCTGTCTGACATACATCCAGCATGTACAGGAAGAGGCTTAACCATATGTATCAGCTCTGTCCTTCTTATAGCCCTTTTGGGCATCTCCCCCCTCTCTCGGTACCTTCCATTTATGTGGCAACCAAATGTTCGACGTTTGCCCTACTTAGTCAGTTAGACCTTGTAGAAGGCTAAAGATAATTAGGGGCCGCTTACATTGTCTGTCTGCTCCCTCTATCGATCTCGATTGTATTACTCACCCCTGCCGGTGCCAGTACATTCTTTTTTCAATTCATTTTATAATTCAGTGATGATTCTGTACAGGTATAAGCATGTCATCAACCATGGACCATGACTTCACAACTCTGCTGGGCAATTTCTGCAGAATGCTGGTCTACATATTGTGATATGGCTAATAACTTGAATCACACCATGCAGTATTGTGATGGAGACCTGTGGGCTGTGACCTGTACTATAAGAATCGGGGTTACTGTCTTATCGGGATAACTTATCGGATTTAAGGTACCACAGTTTAAATGGACTTCATATTCGTTCACTTACATTTTGCCTATGCTACCTTAAATCCGACAGGTTACCTCGATAAACCAATAATCCCGCTTCGTAGTACAGCCCCCTGGAGGAATAGACCATGACCATGCATATGACTGAATTCCTGATAGGTTAATTCCTGATAGGTGACTTTGTCCCAAATCAGTACCTCGAGGGGACAATATAATTTTTGGTAGCTGTTTTCATATAAATATTCCGGTTCAAGAAAAATAAAAAAATTCAAGGACGGACATAATGTTTGCCATAATCCGAAGGTGTAATGTTCCAAAAAGCACTTTCTCTACAGTCCTTTAAGATTATTTTGATAAGGTATAGATAGTTAGCAAAATATATTTGTTTGGCTGGCGTATATACTGATCTATAGACATGTGAAGAAAACATATGATTATTTGCACACTCACACAACTAATAAGTATCACTGAGTAATACTAAAAATGTTGAACATTTTATTATTATTTGCATTTGATCAATCGTTTATTGTTTATTTATTTATACCCATTTAGGACTCTCACGGAACTCAGTTTTTAAGCAAACTGAAAAATATAGGCTTGTGAAAAACCAGACAAGAGCGCCTGTCATTAGTCGCGTTTTTTGACTCGCTGCGCTCGTATGATCCTCACAAACATGGACTTATACGGGCCAATAGCGCTGCGCAGCAATGATGATCTCGAACACCTCTATGACCGAGTATCTGCGCAGGATCTTAACGGCGCTGCTGTAGGCTAAAATACAAATAACAATATATCGCTGCAGTTTAGCTATTTTCACGGTAAAAGGAATGTCGAGTTTTTTAATGCCATGTGAACACCTGCGTATTAGATGGACAATATGAAAAGTGCTTTGGAGTCTGATTTAACAGTTATGATAAACGAGCTGTCGCGGCCTACTTAGCCGTCCGTCGCCCATCCCCGGCCTTAATTTCGCGCAGTCGCTGGATCGTAGTGCCGCTTCAGGCCAAGGTGTTCGTTCATTTTTATTGGGAAATCTCTTCAATACGTTTTGCTTAAACGACTTTTTGTTGCAACAAGACTGTTGAGAAAGTAACATTAGTATCACTTAAGTTTACGTATGTAATGCTGCAAGGCCAACGGGATTTAAATGCAGCCTAGCCTACCAAAATTAATCGGTATCTTAAAAGGGGAATTAGCGTGGAACAAAATACGTATTTTGTGACCGGGTGTTCTGGACTTTTTAATCGAGAGAATTTGGGGAAATACTGCTAACAGATTTTATGCAGAACCATAGCCGTCGCTTTCTAATTTTCGTGCTTGGCATTGAGTTTGCATAGGAGAATAACAACGTGTGAGGATTACATTTTAGCACGGTATATTTACGGTTATTGCAAAACAGCCATGTCTTTGGTAGCGTATGGTAGTAGTGATGAGAGCGACGCTGAAGACTCGCCAAAATCTTTGGGAGCCGGAGGCAGGAGCGCTGGACTTTTTGCGAGCCTCCCTGCACCTAAAAATCCCAGTGCGGAGGGTCTCAGAGACGCTGGAGCAAATGTCCCGCAACCTCGAGATGTTCCGCAGATCTCCGGGGCCACGCAGCTCACGGCGGTCCCCAACCCCAGCCAGAAGTCGGAGTCTAAAGGCAACGATGACACATTAAGTCTGGGGTTTCCCCCTTCAAGAGGTACGTTGAGTCAAGAGTCGTCGACTGGACTACTTTTAAATTTGCCTAAACCGAAGAAGCGCACGGAACCAGTGAAAATTACCATTCCTGAAATTCAGAGAGGCGACGTGAGTATGAAGAAATCTGACAACATTCATTCATTCTCTATTAGTGCACGATTTTCTTTTAACCACACTGGTTGCTGGCCAAAATATTTGGGTGGTATTCACAATTATTGAATGATTGCAGTCACAATGTTGGTTATTAATTTATAGTAGTTATCATAAACTGAGTCACTTCTGTCCCAACAATAACTGGAGAGGGAATTTAATAGTTCATTTCAATATAGCCATTTCTGTTCAAGAAATTAAATAGGGGCTTTGCCATTCCTTTAACAGTCAGATTCAGATGATGATGAACCAGCAAAGAAGAAGGTACTGCCTCAGGTAAGTTTACTCTGGAACTGGTCTGTATCTGGGAAGTGCACCATCGGCGTGCACTGACAGCGCCCCCTGTATGTTGCTCGCTGCTAGGGCTCTGGTGGCGGCCTCTCATCTCTCTTGCCTCAGCCGCGGAATCTGATCCTCAAGGAAACCCAGCGGCCCTTGGTGCCCCACACCCTCACCAAGCGTCCTCAGGAATCCAGGACGCCGGCTCGCTCGCCGGGTACCACCCCGGCTCCTGGGGTCAGCGCCTCCCCTTCAGCTATCAAGGCAGCGGCCAAGTCTGCCGCCATGCAGCTGGCGCGGCAGATGGCGCAAGAGGAGGATGGCAGCGACGAGGAGGTGGCCCCCGAAAACTACTTCTCCCTGCAAGACAGCGCGGAGCCACCCCCAGCCACCCCGGTGTCTGACCCCGAGCCCTCCGCTGCCTCTGTCCTGCCCCCACCCCCAGGCATGGAGGCTCCCTTTCAGTCAGACGCCCCTCTAGATTTTAGTTCCGCCCCACAGGGATGCACGAGACCTAGTAGTACCTGGGAAGGGCAGGAGATGGATTCATACTACCCTCAGTACCAGGATGCCACTGGTCAAATCCCACCAGCTGATGCATTTTCCCAGGTATCATCAATGCTGCACATATAAACAATTTAATTATACTCAAGATAGATGCTACACATTGACATTGTTTTTTTTTTCAATACGTGCACATAGGTACATCAGTCATGTTAGGTGTCGTACTCGGCACATCTTTAAAAACTGCTCGTGTGGGTCAAATGGTGATAAGTGACACTATTCCACTGCATTTGCTGGTGACTTGCCACAAATCTTGTCCGAACGTTATTTGCAGGAGTACTACGCTGGGGACTACTACCAGGAGTCTGAGAGCAGCGTGACGGGAGAGGAAGAAGCCGGTTCATCGTCCCTGTTTGACGATGAGGCGGTAAAGCAAAGCCTTTGTGTTGTTTTAGTGCAAGATGTTTGATAACATTACACTTGAATAATAATCATTCTAAAAAAGGAGACTTGTAGTTCAATGTATGTCTGATTACACGTACAAAGGATATTGAGATCTGTTGTTGCGCTACTTAACTTAGAATGGAGTCCTCTGTGTCAGTATTACGATAGTTGAAAAACTTAATTGTTGGCAAACCTTTGGGCACAATTGAGATACGCAGCTTGTCTCCCTGGTTTAGGGCTTGTGTTTTTAATATCAGTTGCCCTGTACTGCAAATGGGGCTGATCCCCATCTGATGCTACCCCACAGTTCCGACGACTCCAGGGGAAGAGGAACCGGGGAAAAGAGGAAGTGAAATTTCTCGAAATAAAGGGAGACGACCAGCTCAGTGGGAGCCAGCAGTGGTTGACCAAAAATATGACTGAAGAGAAGGAGCAGCGCAAGTCGTTTAGCAAGGTCTGGGCCTGCAGGGGAAGGGATCCCAGCACCCTGCCACCCTTTTCATTAAATATTGGGAATTTGTAGGATTTTTAATGCGATGTTGATCTAGATGGCGATCTTAGGATATACTAAGCTAGTGTTTCCCAACCCAGTCCTCAGGGACCCCCCAGAAGGTCCATGTTTTTGCTCCCTCCCAGTTCCCTGCCAGATAGTTAACATTTGTGCTCCAGGAGCTGGGAGGGAGCAATAAAGTGGACTGTCTGGAGGGTCCCTGCACTGTCAGAAAAAAGTACCCTCCAACGGCACAAACTGGTACGATTGCTTGTCACTGGGGATCTGCCAGTTGTACTCTTGCTGTAAATGTACCATTTTGTCCAATATAGGGTACAGAAATGGACTCTGAGGAACATTTTTGTACCATTGACGGGACATTATGGTTGTTGTACCTTAATTCTGAAAAGCTGTCCGCTAAGCAAGAAATCCTGCTTTATGGGACACCCCCCAGGGTGGTACCCATTTGTCTGACGGTGTGAAAACCTGGTCGGGAAACGCTAAGCTAAGCCATGAGCTAAACGTTTACCTTTATGAACAAACCTTGGCAAAGTATAGAAGTGTTTAGTGTTCAAGTGGCTGCTTCTCAAAACTTCTGTCCTTTTCATCTTAGAAAAAAGGAGAGCAGCCCACAGGACAACAGCGGCGTAAGCACCAAATCACGTATCTCATTCACCAGGTGAGGGCATTGATACACTAAGACAATCACACCAGGTGTAGGTCCTCTTTCTCCTACCTGTTGACGTTCAGTAGCGTGATCCAAGCCTAAGCTTAAAAAAAAAGTAAGACTGACTACTGACAGTATAAGTTTGGTTGCAGGCAATCGGGTATAACTCCAGAAATTGCCTTATGTATGAATCCCCTGAATGTTAGCGATCTGTTACGGACTTAAGTAGGTCGTATAATGTAGTTTCACTGTGCAGTATGATATACATTTATTTGAATACAGTGTTTCTTTGGCACAGTACCAGAAGTTGTTTCAGTGCCTGATGTTACATGGCCATCTTATTTACAGGCAAAGGAGCGGGAACTGGAGCTGAAGAACAGCTGGGCTGATAACAAATTGACCCGTCGGCAAACACAAGCCAAATACGGCTTCTAGTGACCACTGAGTGGGCAGGAAGTAGCCTGGTTTGGGGTGGCTTAACTGGAAGAACACATTAAAACTAAAGTAGTACCCCTCAGCTTGGGTCATATTTATATATGAGGTTTATTGTTATAGGGGCTCAGTGTTGCATCTTATTGATCTGATAGAGCAGTATTTTCCCGACCTGGTCCTTGCAGTCACACAGATGGTCCACATTTTTGCTCCTACCCAGTTCCTGCTAGATCAACATGGACCGTCTGTGGGTCCCTGAGGACCAGCTTGGGAAGCACTGATAGATTAGACTCCTCAGGCATCTGCTCCCTTTGTCTGCCTGTCCCCCCCCCCTTTCCACTTGTGTAATTCTACCATTGAGTTGGGCTTTTTTTTTTTGTACTCTGGCACTGTTGAATAAGTAAAAATATAACTTTGAATTTCCTGGACTTGTATAGATACATGTTGTGCAGTCAAATTGATAGACTTAATCCTGGATTGGTTCTTGTGGCTCTAGTCAGTCATACAGAATGAATTTGTTAAAGTTCCCTTGAAAGGTCCTTGTTCGCTTGGTAGAGCAGCCCCTGATAGACAATCCAATTACAGGCAGGAGGACAGTATTGCTGGCCTAGCAGCAGCATGGAGGGTCTTGCTACTCATGGCTCTCTTCCTTCAACACTTCGTTCACTGGAAGCCTGGAGCCCATCCCAGAAAGCAAGCTATTAGATACACTGGATGGAATACCAGTGCAATATCTGCAATTTATAATAAAATGTGTGGAAACAGGAGGATGTGAACTTGTGTATCAGAACATGCTACGGTTCTCTGAACCACTGTTTTCAAAGCAGTAGGCCTACAAATGTTTGTCAAGTGGTAAGTAAACATGGACTGGGGTTGAGATGTATCAGCTGACATTAAAATGTATAAAAGCACTTCCACTACATGTTGTGACTGCTTCCAGCAACCTGCAGGGGCCACCCGAGTTACAAAATGCCAGAGACCTACTGGAGCGGTGTAGGTGTCAGCAACATACAGAATGCAAAAGATCAGGTATCCAACATATTTATTAAGGCAAATTGAACAGCGTTACTCATCTCTTTGTCTGACCCACAAAAAACTCATTACATGCAACAGTCAGTGTCGCCACCAGTACAACAAATTCCTTAAAGTCCACTTCACCATCACGGTTCTCATCCAGGTCATTCATGAGCTTTTCCACAAACATCGGATCCTGGCTCACCTAAGAGGGAAGACATGTTTGTTCATTTAGTTAATGCAGATATGAAACTGCCAAATGATCTAGAACAATGCGTCAGCCGTCCTTGCCCCCCCCCCCCACGGGGAATCAGGGAGTCCAAGGACTGGTTTGTCAAACATTTTAGCATGCAAACAAGCTTGCCAAAAAAAAAAAAAAAACATTGAATTCACCGTGGGAAATTTAATGGAAACGAGTGCAACATGGGATGCTGAAGGCCAAGGATCAAAAACTCACAGCAAGGAATTCTCGAAGCTCGTTCTGCAGCAGGCTCTTCATTTCCGCGTTACTCAGCTTGTACTTGTCTCCCTCTTTAGAGGAGTATTTGTGAAATACCTCGATCAGACTCTCCATCACACTCTGAAGCTGGGAAGACATTTTTCGCCGAGAAAGTTGGTCTTACAGGACCTGTGAAGGAAAGTTTCATGGAGTAATCCTGGAAGCCAACCAACCTGCCAGTCACCTCCTTTGCAGAAGCCAAAACACTATAGATCCACAGTTAATCAAATGCACGACTGATCAGCCGGCTGCTCAGAAGTTAAAATGTTCATCCAAAAACTGACGCAAACCTTTAAAAAGCATAGCATCATGAAAACATCTACTTTCTTCAAAGTCTTCTGCAAAATGATAGGTTACGTTTATTCATACATACCACAGAGCATATCAGACAAGATCACACACACACACAAACTGCTTGCAAGCAAGTCTTTCAGCAGAAGACAGAACAGATACATGCTCAGACTGTCCGTACTTCAAAATCTTCCCAAAACCTAAAGGGACAACTCGGTAGTATGTACGACTCCATGCCATTAAGCAATCCAATGAGGGATTTCCTCATCAAAAGCAGGAAATGTTTCAATCTAAAATGTCTGCAATCAGTAGGAGAGTGTTAAGCAAAGATCAGAAGACAGATCTCATATCATCTTAAAAAGACAGAAGGAGTAATTTAGGTGCTCTTATTTATGCAGAGCAAGCCCTGGCAACCACAAACACAACACTCAAATAATTAAAAGTAATTTACTAATTCATAATCTCTTCTGACACATTCCAAACCAAAACTAGTTACGCTCAGGATAACCTTACCTAGTAAAGGAGTATGTATTACTGGTGCCGCCAACTTGTTAATGTCAACCAACAGCTCCTTATGTTTGCATCCTAGTAGGGCACCTTCCCTCTTAAAAAAGGACGTCTTACGTGTTCATTAACTACACATGTGTAATTGCTAATTACTGAGTAGTTAAAGAAATTACTCCACAATTACACCATTTTCCCACTAATATTTGGGATGATGCTATTATAATTTTCTGCATTGTGTGTAGTTTTTCGGCCAGGTTCTACCGGATAAACCTTAAAATATACTGAAAAAGATGATGGGAGCAGGTCTTAAAAACAAGTAATTTGTGTATTTCTACCCAAATGTATTTGCACCTGAATTTAATTGATGTCCAAAGGACGACTGCAATTAAGTGTTGAGTAGCCGGCAGTCTTATCCGCAAAGGGCCAATGTGTATGCAGGTTGTTGGGATAACCTTTAGGTCAGCTGTCCAAACTCAGGTGTGAGGACTCTTCAGTCAATCATTAATCTAATTAGGAATCTAATTAGGGAGCTGCAGTGAAAACCCACATACAGAGAGGCTCTGTCTGGATAACACTGCCCGCCAATGCTTTAAAGCAGCATTTCCCTATCCGGTCCACGAGGTCCCCCCAGCAGTCCGTGTTTTTGCTCCCTCCTGTGACCTGGGAGGGAGCATGGACTGTTTGGGCGTTCATGACAACCGGGTTGGGAAACGCTTTCCTAAAGGGTCACCTACACCAGACAGAGCAGTAAGGGAGGTAGAAGGTAGAACCCAGCTCAGGGATTATGGGTAATGGGTGCAGTGCAGGACACAAACATTTCTGCTGCAGGGTGTCAGTGTCACGTTGTCTTCAGCTGTTCAGGGGAAAAACATAAGGCCAGCAGGGGGCTGAAAATGTAGTTGTCAGTTTAAATCTGGGTGATATTGGGACTTAGTCATCCTGTACCCAATTAGAGTGTGTGCCTATGTATTCTCGTATTCTCTCTCTCACTCTCATTCATATATATATAGAGAGAGTACAAACAAACACCAAGAACCAAACAATGGGAATCGTGAGCTCATTAGTGAAGCAAGAGTCTTCACAATGTTAAATTCCTTATAATTCAAAACTGACAAAATTACTCTTTACCTTCTGACTTAAAGTCCAGCTGTCTGAGGGGGCTAATTTGGCACAGGGGGGATATGCCCAGAGTCAGCGGCTGTGGAATAGGGCCTAACGAGCGACGAGCAGGACGATCCCCGGCGTTATATCACCACAACACCCAGACACGAAAATGCCCAATTTATCCTCATATGGGCTGTGCGCCGCTTCAGTAAGAAAGCCAGCGGCCAAGACAGATGATTCATAAGTAATTCATGAGATATAAAATTCCAGCCTGTAGGGGGATAACTTGCAATTCAGACCACATCCCTTCTGGTGGTGGTCATCGCAAAATACTGACGAATCAAAGACAGACGAAAAAAAAAAGGAATTGTCAGCATTTTTAATGGAATTCCTAGTTATAAGTCAGATGGCCAGTATATGTAATCAGTCCATGACCTCTGCAATGATGCATCACTTTCACACCCAAGTCATTTATCTGCCTCCCGCCGTTCTGGGACATTCCGGTATTGTTAGGACTCCTCGTCTTTAGGGAAATCCTGTGCTTTTCCCGGTCCCTGCTTCTCCAGCCAGTTTTTATAACGCTGCGTTTTTGGCTTGATGAACTTCACCACAGACATTGGGAGACGGATGGCGTTGATGCCGTTCACCTGCGGAAGGGGAAAGCCAGGACGGTGATCACCGGTTACAGATCGCGTTTCGGGGGCTGCATCTTTAAAGCCCCCCGGGACGACTTCAAGCCTCTGTTCCAGGGATTCTCTGTCCTGGTCCTCACGAGCCATCCTGCGTTTACGTGGCTGTGTTTTCGCTCCAGCTGAGTACTTTAATTAGGCATCACTGAGGCGTGACTTTGATCGATAGAATAAGTAAAATGCGTCGCAATCTCCAACAATACATTTCTACTAAATCATTAGATAGTTATAATTACAAATTGACTCTTAAAAATGAATTTATTGATTATTAATATAATTCATGTATATTATTAATTACTCATAGCCTTCAAAATAACCATGCACATGATATATCCAAATACAATCATACAACATAAATTCATTGGTTTCAGGTTTTACAAATTATTGTAATTTTTTAAAATCATAATTGCAGCAAGGCCTTAAACATTTAATAATTTACATTCAACCATAATATTCTTAGGGGCTTAGCTAGTCTGTGACACAGACTAAACAGCAGGTGGCAGTGTCTAGGATGAAGAAACACTGCTCTAGTCAAATCACACATAAAGCCGAGTGCAGATCTTGTTTAGTAAAAGCTACCGTTTCAGCTCATAACCATCCTTACTTTATTCAAGGTTGCATTTTCCTTCAGGGCTATTTTCTATTTCGTCTGGAATAATGGCAAACATTGCATTTGACCTAATAATTTTGTACTGTACTGTGTAGACACCCGTTTATGAATTGTAGTCCTTATAATGGTCTATACCAGTGTTTCCCAATCTGGTCCTCGGGGGCCACGTCCACATTTTCGCTGCCTCCCAGCCTCCTGCTAGACAGTCAACATTTTTGCTCTCTAGGGAGGGAACAAAAATGTGGACTGTCTTGCAGATTCCCGAGGACCGGACTGCGAAACGCTGGTCTACACTGTGAACAAGATGACTGAGTGCCTGGACTCTGTGATGAATGGTAAGTCATCCAGCTGGCAAAGAATTTCAACACCATGGCAAATCAGCGCAAACAGATGGGATAAGGATTCAGGCTGGAACAAATGCCTGAGGTACGGCAAGCCAGCAGCACCTGAGCATCAATCAGCCATCCAGGTCTCGCCTTTAATCAAATGACCTACCTTGACCTCGCACCAATACTCTCCCCAACGTGTGATTGGTTCGTCCGGTAGGGTCAAGGCTTCAGGTGGTACAGACACTCCCAGCTTCAGGGAAGGCGTATGGGGAAAGAAAGTCGGTCATATATATTATTCCAACAACAGTGGGGGTGAGAGGGTCATTTCAAAGGTACCAATTCTGCAGTGAGTCCCACTCTGGCAGAGCAGCAATCGATTACCTTTAAAAGGAACTGACGGCACACAATTTCCTTTGACAGCACCCACTGCACATTGTTCTTCATCCCCACCTCCAGCCGGCAGCGTTTCAGGTACTCAACAGTCTGTGTGAAAACACAGGTATGGCCATGAGAGGGCAGTGTAACTATTCTACAAAGTCCCATGTGAACTGATTGAACCTTAAAAGCAAGTGAAGATTTAAGATTCTTTTCAATGGCAATACTGGACTAAATCTCACACCTCAGCGTATGACATTTGTAGCTAGGGGAACATAAACTCAAAGGAAATCCCATGCATAGCTTACCAGGACGTTACATATGCCCAGCAAGGATGGTCTTACCATCTTTCCGGTGCGTGTCTGTACCCTGTCCTCCACTTTTCCCTCGCGCAGTTGCTGTAATAGGGTTTGGGAGGTCAGTAGAGACAGCTCAGTTCTTCCTGACACTAATCCAAGCTCCCTTCCCAGAAAAGGCAACACTGACTGAAACGTGGACATGGGAACCAGTCCACAAGCTTAGTACAGAGCTAGTTTAGTCTCTCCTTGACAAAACATAATGAAGGATAAAGCGACTCAGAACTACAGATTAAAATACCTCATACAAGCCAGCACCCAATACTGTAATCACTGCAATACTGCAAAGTTATGAGTCTAGAAAAACAAGGACAATTTACTAATTAGCCCTTTAACCAGGATGCATTCTGAATCCTGTTGCAGCAGGTGACAGTCAGCATTCCTTAATGCAAAGGCAAAGGTGATGAGCCTGACCCGTAATTCCTCTTGGAACATCTCCCTGTTCTCTGGCGAGGCGTACACTGCCAGGCCCTCAGGCAGAAGCTTGTTGCGGCCTAAAGCTTTCTTCACGAAAACTGTGTCACCTCGGCCTCCCAGCTCTACAAATAAGGACAAACACGCATGAAATTACCAACAAAAAAAATGTGGTGGGTCTTCACTGGATAACAGTGTCAGGAAGTCTAATTGTAAACACGCCTCCGGCTCGCAGACTTACTAGGAACGGTCTGTGTCAGGATGAGTTCCATTTTCTCTGGCTTAGCGGCGTGCTTCGTATCCTCCACAAGTCGATAAACGCGATGTCGGGGGGGGTAGAGCCTCGGGGGGCGTCCTTCTTTTGACAGTGGAACCTGCCACCATCTTTCAACCACAACTGTGTTCTAGAATATAGCAGAGTAAAGATACATTATTAATCCCTGTGGGGAAATTCTCTTTTTACTTTTACCCCATTTTTCTCCCCATGGGAAACCTGGAGGGGTCACATCAAAGGGGGTGCCATGTTGCGGGGCCCCCAGGGATGAAGGGCCTCACTCCAGCGCCCACAGATATGTGACTGTTCTGTCGAGGCTGGGCTCCCACCAGCGATCTTCCGATCACAGGCTCCAGAGAATTTCGTTATGCTTCAAACTTTATGCCTATTATATAGGTTATACACTTTTATACCAAAGTAAATTGTACTGTGATGATTCCATTAATAACGGCAGTTGAATTTAAGGCAATAAATTTCCTGTTCTAAATTAAAATGTGAAGCTGATCCCGGGGGCGGCATGGTGGTGCAGTGGTTAGCACTGTTGCCTCACACCTCTGGGACCCGGGTTCGAGTCTCCGCCTGG
>JAABNY020000046.1:12129429-12140115 GCA_015164015.2 Brevimyrus niger
GCTTCCGGGATAGGCTCCGGACCCCCCGCGACCCAGTAGGATAAGCGGTTTGGAAAATGGATGGATGGATGGAAGCTGATCCCGACAATTCTGCTACTAAGTGCATGTAATTGTTTTAGTTAGTCGACTGAATTATTCCTGGATAATTTATAACTGAAAGAAAGCTGTATTGTACTGTGGCAGTGAATGGTTCAATGTTCATTCCTTAGAAAACACCACTGTACTAATTACAATACAGTGAAAATAAATATATTTTAGTTTTACGTCAACTAAGTAATACAACTCTTGTACAATACAATTTGATTTCATAATCACAAACACTAAGAGCCCTGCTAACGTGAACATGATATAATCTGTAGCTACAAATTTCCCTTACGAGGTTACAAAAATGCAGTATACCGGAGAACAGCCTTACCTTGCAAGCTGTTTGCGAGATGCGCTGAACAGTAGAAACCGTGACTTTACTTAGATCCCGGACCAAATTTTGAAGGACAAAACGACTATGAGCCAACATAATGAGCTATATGACTAATTATCCTTACCATGAGGGAGAAAATAATAATAAACTCCTTCTGACAGCAAAGCGTAAAGCTCTGTTATGATCGGTGGTTTATATTAGTATACAACATTTTAACACATAAACAGCCCTACTAACAGTCTACTTGGAAATTGCGGAACAGCGTGGCGCGACACTGAGCACAAAAGCCCCACTTAGGTGGCCACCGCGAAGCCAGATTCATTTTGGGAGTTTCGGTACTTGTTAATAAATATAAGGTACATGTATATGAAACGCGTGTTGCTTATTCCAAAAATGTTTAAAAAATTAAACATCGGATGGTCAAAGAGTGATATCACAGTCATATGCAGTTTTATACGTGCCCTAAAATACGTGCTAGTATGAAAGACGTGTGCTCCAGAGACTAATAATTCAAGAAAGAATATTGGCGTAGTTATTATTTTTGTTTTATTCAACTTCTAATCATATTGATGTACTATCTCACTTCCAAGGCTAGCAGTCTAATCTGAAGCGATTGCATACTCGATGCTTTGACAGAACAGTACACATTTGGGGGGTTTGTGATTTGCTCCAAGTGTATGTACTTCTTATATTATTGTGCTGTTTTGTTGATCTAGCCATTTTTCCAGTTAATTAAAGGCTTATATTCAAAACATTACCTTATCTTTATAGTACTGTAACCTGCTATAAGGGCTCGAGATGATTATTAATTCTGAGGGACCTCCTGTTGGTGCTGGCATTTATATAGAAGTCACCTTAAAACCATAATAAATTAAACATACACGAAGTTGCACACATAAACGATATCCCTTTGCAGTGAAATATTTAAACACAAAGCCACTGGAAAAAAAATAATTTTACTCTGCATAATTATATGGAATTTAAGCATATGATTTAAATAGATGTTTTATGCCTTTGCCAACTTCTCAAAGTCATAGATAAGATTAATTCTACTACTTTGAATGAATTCTTATAAATTAATTCTACAACTTCCCTGAACTAAGTAACTAAGAGTTTCAGCAAATGTGTAACAGTGCACTCTCAATCCATACATTTTCTGTATTCACTTGTCCTATTCATGGCTGTGGGGGACTGGAGTCGATCCCAGAAGGTATGGGCATAAGGCAGGATGGTGTGCCAACCTGTCGCAGGGCACACTCGCACACCATTCACACACGCATGCACACCTATGCGCAATTTGCTAACTGCAATTCACCTTAGCATGTTTTTGGACTTTGGGGGAAACCAGAATACCTGGAGGAAACCCCTTGATGAACCATGGCAAACACCAGGATGGAGTCTTGAATGCTAATCCCAGAGGTGTGAGCTGACAATGCCAATTACTGCACTGTATAGTAGCACTCAAATAGTGTATCATAAAAACCAAACCTACCCAGACAGGGATTTTCCTGACAGCTAACCCAGTGAGAGCAATCAACCAACAAGAGAGGATGGAAGGTTAGACGTACCAGACACACAAAACACTTGCAAATGGCTGTAGCACGTTTATCAAATTACTATTATGTCCCATCTCAACCTCCATATTCAACATCTCTGCACACCACACGATTAAGCTACACATATAATAAAAGCTAATTTTGAAATATTACAGAAGAATTTCCCATACTAGGCGTTCAGATTCATGCATAAATTCTGCTGTTTCTGAAGACCGTTCAATGAAATTCTACTGATTTATACAAAGGCTTTTTCATTAGGTAGGAGTACAAATCTCATAGCCGCCCTCGTATGCTTACTGCCTCTACAAAACAGAGTTCAAAGTAAAATATAAAAGGAATTTTTAGCACCGATATCTTCGAAGCTTGAAACATTTTAAAGCTTGAAACATTTTCAAAATAATAAATGCTATTAGGCCTACAAATTAATTAGGCGGTGATAAAAAAAACATTTAATCCTGAAGTCATTTACCAGAAGGAAAGTAAAATGCTCTATGGTTACATTTAACTATGTGGCTTTATCTGGCTTTCAACACTTCAAGGATTAATTGAGGTTATAAATAAACGATCCCCCAGTATCGTTTTTCTGATTGCTTCACGGATATAGCAAATGGATTTCCCGATAACCACTTCGGATTATCATACAGTAGTAGCTTGTCTGTTGTCAGACGAGTGAATCTGGCCCCATGTTCTATATTAAGCTCATTTACACCAAGGTTACAGCATCACTTAATACTGTAAGATACAGTAGTTACATAATGTTAAGGCTTTTTACATTTATACGACAAGACTGTCATACATATTTACATATGGTAATAGGCTAGTTGTTATGACAGTGTTACAGTATTAGATATCTGCTAAACATCAGTGATCTGTTCAAAGTAACACAGTCAACTTGGAAAATTGGTATAAAAGCAACTTGACAACATTGTTCACCATGAAATACTGGCAAAAAGCAAAAAAAAAAAAAAAACCCCACAAATTATTACAAGATAAAAACTAAAGACTGAAATTAAATGCTAGATTTATAAAGTGTACAGCACAGTTGAAAGACTACAGCAACACCCCACATTTGTAAATACCAAAACTTCTCAAAGAATGACCTCAATCATTCTCTTACATTGTACACTTGAGTTGTAATAATATGCCTGAGGATGGATGACTATACTTAAATTCAAAACAGTGAGATAACAATTTCAAAAGAAAACATGTAGTCTTAACCACGAGAACGACGCCTCAGAGGTTCCTGGTACCTCTATCTTTAACCCTAAGTGTCCAGGTGGTTCCTGTGCTTTGCAGAAGGTAGATCAGTTGATAGTCTCTCACATAATTTAAGTATACAGTAAAAATAATTTCTGTTTAATATGTATTGATATTTTTTTCTGATTTGGTATAGTTATTTAAATACTAAGGAATTTCAGCAGATGATTGATGGGGCACACGAGTTAGACTACATTACAGAGAACCAAATACAGCAGTTCAACACAGTCAAAAAGCAATAGAGTTATACTGATTTTTGTGACCCATAAATATATAGTTTCCAAAGTAAATGTAAATTTGACAGTGATATACATCCATGGTGATGCTAAATGCTTCTCAAAACTAAGTGTCGACGTTATTTGTCTGTTTATGACAATATAAAAAGGCTGAGGATGAACAGTGGCTAGATAAACCAGAATGGGGTGGTAAACAGGAAGAGAGAGTATCGCAGCAAGCAGGTGACAGACGCCGAAACAGGTCCCTTGTTGATGACCACCTTGTAGGAGACCACCTCCACCTTGTGGCCATCCTCCAGGGCCATGCAACGAAAGATTCCATCGGTGAAGGGCAAAAATGACATGGGCGCCAGAACACAGGAGTCCCCCAAGATGGAGCACGGGTAACGGTGCGCGCAGTGGTCTTTCTCCCAGAGGTAGGAGGCATGGAAGGAGTACACAGGACATGGCAGCAGCACTGGCCCGTCCGGGTCCACCTCCACCTCCTTGGGGGAAGTGCTGTACGCCCTCAGGCCTGTAGAGGGAGTCCAAATCAGAGGCATCGAGTTAATTGGTTAAGTAACATCAGAACCTGTCTCTATCCCACAATAAAGGCTTATAATTCTTATCTTAGATTAACCAAAGCCAGATTATAACTAGATTTTAGTAGCAGTCAGGGCCCAAGCTAGCACCTCTCCTTCAGATAATCACGGTAATATAATCGCCACAAAATAACGTAAACTCTATTCAGTACTGATCTTTGTTTACCGTGTAAGAAATACTAACTGTGGGGGAGCATAAAATGGACATTTATAAAATGCTAAATTCTTTGTTATCTCTGCGGTACGCGGAGACGGCCAAGCGCATGTCTGGTTGAATGATCCACTGAGGTCCAGAATGAGATTAAGTTTGGCTTAAGTATGAATAGGCTGTCCTTTAGGAAAAGGGATGGCGCCCTCTTATCTTCGAAGGCTACCATGTTCTCTGGTCTGCGGGTATTCTCAATTCTGAAACGCCCTTATTAAGCCATGCAGGCCTCTCTGGATGCAAACTTGGGATTCCCTGAAAGCTGCCATTAGATTTGATTGATTGGTAAGGAGAAGGTATCGTAGGACTGGGAAGGAGAGAGGGACCTGCAAACCCTGCAGCTGATTCTCCACACTCGGACGCACTGGACTGGTCAAGGCTCTGGACAATCATGCTGGGAAAACAGATGGAAAAAAAAAGATATGAAAAGAAGGCCAAACAAAGCAATGCATTCAGTTTGTTTCTGAAAACTATTGACTCTCTGTGAATATATTTTAAAATTAAACTTCTATATTGTTATGCCGCATCTAAAAAAAAAATCTATATTCAGAGGTTATTGGAGGGATGCCTCTTGATTTCAATCTCATAAATGAAAAATTCACTCATTGTTGTAATACTATTGATCATCAGAATACTTTTCTCCTGAATAAAGAAACTATGAAAAATTTCAGTCTGCCTTCAAGACTCAAGGGATCTTATTCATACTGTAATTCCACTGAGAGAAAGTATATGTATGTATGCTATAATCTACACACCATTAAAACAAAAAGTATTAATTTTACTATTTAGGAAAAAACATGGAATTTGTGACAGAACCGATGACACACCCTGTGCTGATGTTGTATTCCTTTGGTATCACCACACACTTCCTTTTGCCAACATCCCACCCACAATAAGGGTCACGCGAAAGGATGCATCCCCGGCAACCGTCGCCGTAGCGACCACAGTCAGCCAATGGAATGCGCTGGACTTCTGTGGGTGAGCTCACATACAGATACCCCTTGGGACCAAACGGAAAAGCGAGATGAATAGACAAGTGGCGTCACCGTGGAATTTCACAGACAAAATGTCAATAAAGACTGAGCTGGGGTTTAATTGATATACAGCTATGAGAAAAAAATTAACAGACCACTCTATATAGTTTTTTGTAATCTGCATTTTAAAATCATGGTTTAGCCCTGATTATGCTGGCAAAAGGCTGCATGGCTGGTTGCTTCCAGGCTCAAGATTCCTAAGACACCAGAACACAAGAATAAGGTGAAACAGGAGACACTGGGAACGGGCAAAAATTAGCCAGGTAAAAGACAGAGGTGACTTTCTAATGCCAGAGATGATCGTCTGACAGTTTCTCATGAATCGGGGGATGACATTAAGTGACCATCAAAAAGAAACATTAAGTGCAGGTGTGAAGTGCACTGTTAGGGCAGTTTGCAACAAGCTCCTCAAAGCAGGACTGAAGTCCCATAAAGCAAGGACGAAGGCCTTCATAGATGAGAAGCAAGCTGGGGTTTGCAAATATATACAGACGGTCCTCGACTTATGAATGAAATACGTCCCGAACGGCCGTTCGTAACTTGAAATGTTTGTGAGTCGTCATTCAACAGCATTTTAAGGGTATATGCAAGTACAAAGAACTGGGATGCTAGGGGTACACACGCTACGCTGCTGCATGGCGGGAACACAATTTGGACTTACAGTCCTCTTCGTTCGTATATCTGAAAGTTCGTAAGTTGAAAATTCATAAGTAGGGGAGCGTCTCTCTCTCTCTCTCTCTCTCTCTCTATACACACATATACATACAGGCACACACATATAAATTGAGAAATTTGTGAATCAAAAAAATGTTGCTGTGGTCTCTTTTTTCCAGAGCTGTACATTTCACTTGGTGGAATATTTGCATGAAGATTCTGCTGGAATGCTTTGTAATTCAGTCATACTGAAGGCCAAGTAAGATTGGGTCACATTTAAAATCTCGGCACCAAATATTCCCCTTGGTGGCTCTCTGATTGGCAGGCACCAAAGGAGACGACCCAATCAGCGAGCCAACTAGCATGAGCGGGACAGATGACGAGGCAGCGTACCCTCTCAGAGTCAATGGCCAAGGCGGTGACTGGACCTTCAGAGCGGAAGGCTGAGTACTGCGAGATGATGAAAGCTTCCTCGATGGTGTGAAGGACCTTCAGCACTTTACCGCTCTCTAACACAGGACAAGGAGACAAGGACGGAGACAGACAGGGAGGATGGCTACTGAATCATCTGAAGGACAAAGACCCGTATACACATGTGAATTGAATTTGAATACGGAGTCATATCTGTATTATAACCTCAGCAAGAAGTACATGGAGGTTTTACAACCCCTGGCTCTGTTGCATATCCAGAAGTGGAAATTTCAGGTCCAGAAAGTACAAATCCAGACCAGGATTTTGTTTCAACCAACCCGTTAAGTACTCTGTAGCTGTGACTCTTTATGCTCAACTGGTTGGCTGAAACTAAATCACGGTCTGGATTTGTCCTTTCTGGACCTGAAATTTCCACCCCTGTGCGTACCGTGGCGCCTGTGACACGGCTCACACCTGTGCCCAGGTACACCACGCTGTAGTGCTCCTCGTTGACAGCCAGCACGGTGTCGGCGACGATCTTGGTGAAGCGGTCGCCGGTGGGCAGGTCCAAGGGCGCCAGTCCGATTGGCCAGATCACATCCTCGATCTCCGGATGGTCCCGTATCACTCCCAGGGTCTTGGCATTCAGGGACGTCGTCACATTCTTAAAAGTGCACTAGCGGTGGAGAAAAACGGCCCCGTGATGATCTAGCGGTGTCGCCGTACGCATCACTATTTTAATCTCTGAAATTCCTTAGTTATAATAATCTGGCCGTTTAATTTGTTTCAGGAGAGCATATCACAACGGATCCAAAGGAACATTAACACGTCGATCGAAGTGACAACATTTTAGCATAATATGAGGATACATAGAGTGTCTATGGCAACCAGGCCTTACGAATAGGTGCTGTGCAACCTGTCTGTGCTGCATTTTCCAGGATTTATTTATTTTACCATCCCCGGTCGGTAGCCTGCCAGGATTCCCCGGTACCCTTTCAGTCTGGAGGTAGAGAAGGCCAGGTCGATGTCCTCTACAGAGTAGGCACACACCACGGTGACGTCCCTGTGCACAACAAAGTGCAGATGAACGTCAGTGACTTGAATGCGATTCAAAATGTCCTGCTGATCTTGGAATCGGCTCCGTGACTCAGTCTGAAGTACAGGATGTACAGCGAGAAACGCGGTCCGGTTTGGTTAGACACTGACGTCGTTTCTTTCCCGCAGTGCTCACCAGGCGTTGGCAAAGAGGCCGTACATCACACCGGTCCTCTTTTCACGAGCGGTCAACACAAACGCCTGCTTCAGGTCGTTGAACTGCTGGTGTCTGCTGGCCGAGCCGCACATCAGGCGTGCCTTCAGGAAAGTGGTCCAGGAATTCTCCAGAGTCCCCTTGATGCCACCCTCATCGATCTAACAACAGTGCATTATGGGATTAATTCCAGTTAAGGACTGAAATGATGCTTGATGTCCTCACTGATACACAATATAGGTCCCTAACCTTATTTCTGTATTCCTATGTCCTCATATATCCTCTCCTAAGTCACTACATTTGTTGGTTGGTTACCATGCAGACTCGTCCAATACAAGCCCTGTAGGGCTCCTTGTCAACGTTGGCGGTCTTGTTGATCTCACTGAAGAAGAAGTAGATCTCCTCCTTGTGCTTCACAGATGCTGGAATCACTGCTGCACCCGCAAACCGGGGATCTGTACAAGCAGGTTCATCAGACAGTGTAATGTATAAAGAGACTGACAAGGTAATGGTAAGCAAAATCAGATGGTTACTATGGCAACGCGTGACTCATCACACTTCATCAATATTCATTTCTGTGGCAATTTCTGTGCCTATAATTCAGCAAATCTAAGGGCATAACGTTTTAAAAAATTCCCAACTTGCTAATTTTGCCCATGTCATAACTGTACTTTCACCATGCGAATGGAGCGGCAATGACACAAACCTTAAAGATTCTCTCTTGAAATTTTCCCTGTAAATATCCTCTAGAATAACTTCCATATATCTTTTCCAGTGCCGCACCTTCAGTCGGCCTTTCAGACCCCCCCACCCCCACCCCCCACCTAAATCTATTATATCCCAAACTCCACCAGTGCCCCTCCCCCCTACTCACTCTGAAGCCACTTGTTTTCAGTTGTTACGAGCCTGCGAGGACCAAAGGTGCGGCGTATAAAACCAGGCTGGTGTCCTTCTGCTGTTATTGCTGAGTAGAAATTGCCATCTGAGAGAGAGAAGCAGGGGGTGATGCAGACCGCAGCACGTCCCGAGCCGGACCTCTAACCACGGCTGGCCTGGCAAAGTCTGATTTCCGTCTTATGAGAAGCATCACCATAAGAGTTTTAACTGGTCAGAGGTGGGTGGTTCAGGTCTGGAGAGTAAAAATACAGACCAAGATTTTGTTGCAACCAATCAGCGGAGTATAAAATGTCGCAGTCTCAGAGTACTCAACTGGTTGGTTGAAATGAAATCTTGGTCAGTACTTTTACTCTCTGGACCTGAATCATCCACCTTTGCGACTTCCTGTGACAAGCAAAAACCTTGTAAAAAAAAAACCAAGTAGAAATTATCCGCATGCATTATAGGCGATACCCCCCCACACATTTAGGTGGGCATCAGTCACTCTATTTTGTATCTAAGCCGCCCTGAAAATTTGTTTTTGTAAATGTATTTAAGGTCTTGTCCAGTACTCTTGTACAATGTTTATAGTCATCAGGACCTCAATTTTGTAATTTTATTGTCGAGGAATCCCCACCGCTCAGCAAATTTAATCGTGGTGGATCCGGCTGGGAGCTTAGTCCCCCTAAGGGCCAAATCGTGCTAGACTCACCCCTGAGATGTATTAAAACAATGTTTCAACCTGGAGGATTCATTAGTTACCTGCCATGCAAGCAGCACAAGCCAATTCACACGTTTGAAACTACAATCTAAATCTATCCAGATCATTCTAAATACCAGAACCATCCCGGGCTCAAATAACATCAGATCATTTCTACTGCAGACGCTGTGTGTCAGACACTGTGTAGCTCCTGGCGTAGTGTGTGCAGGTCTTGCAGCAGACGGAATGAATGCACAAGATCGTTTATCTTGCAGGGGACGGTGCAGAGTGTCAGGACCACAACAGCTGAGTCCACACCACCCGTGATAAAGACCTGGGGCTTTTAGCTCAGAAGATTAAATGATGTTAGGTGGATGACCAGCAGCAGGTGGCCACACTAAGGCTTCTTTCTGACGATTTACCTGCAGTCAAGCTGACGGACGGCTGAGAGGGAATACGTGGAGCAACATCCGCGGCTGTAATGTCAACTCCGTTGACTGTACTGTTGGCCACCGCAGTCCCATTCACCTAGAGAGAGTGAATCAAAATCCATTTTGCCAGCGAGGCATTATTACAGCAAGTACTCTGGTACTGCCTGTTATTTCCCACTTCAGATATGAAATGCACTACACTAGCCAAGGAAGTCCAAGGCAGTGAGCACAACACAATTCCATTAACACAAACACACCACGGGCCATTCACCGCAACACCAACTCAAGAGCGAGTTTCAAAAACTCACTCAGTCCAGCTTTTTGTCATTTCCGAGACGAGACCATCAATGGGGCTTCCGCATCATATATGTGACACTACTGGTAACCAAAACTCAATCAGACCTCTAGTACTCCAATAAAGAACTTTTATTAAATCTCTAAGGACTCCAGTTTTCGGTTGCGTCAGATGCGATCGCCAGTAACTTAATGTCAGGCTTCCTCATCACGTTTCAGGCCACCCAATCTCACTCAGTCCTCATGTAGTCCAGTGAAGCGCTTTGATTAAACTTCCACAGCTAAACTACACAGAAATGTTCTCACAAACGTTTCCCATGGAGTGAGTGAGTTTTAGAAATATGCTCTTCGTTTCAGCTGAACTACACGTGTTCTGGAGCAGGAGATAAACCCAGAAATCCACACGGACATATGAGAAGCATGCAAGCTCCACCCGTGGCTTCAGCCGGGAGTGTGACCCCAAACGCTGAAGGAGCCCCCGCCCTCCATGCTGCCCCATTCGCCCTGCAGCAGTAGCTTGTTTCACAAAGAATAAGAACAAAACTCATACCAGCATCCAGCATTTTGGACGTCCGGCATTTGTTCCGCAAACCATAACGTAGCCATCAATTTTCTCAACGACGGTGATGAAATTATCGCATTCCTGAGCCGGGGGGGTGCGGGGGGGGGGGGGGGGGCAGAAAAAAAAAAATCCCATTTAGCCACTGTGTGACACTGGCAGCATCACGCTTAAAAGTGAACCTTTTAGACCGACTTCCCCCAGATTCCCTTCAATCTTTAACAG
>JAABNY020000046.1:12140215-12154015 GCA_015164015.2 Brevimyrus niger
GGCGGGGGGAGGGGGGGGGGGGGGGGGCAGGGGGGGGGGGGGGGGGGGGGGGGGGGGGGGGGGGGGGGGGGGGGGGCAGAAATAAAAAAATCCCATTTAGCCACTGTGTGACACTCGCAGCATCACGCTTAACAGTGAACCTTCTAGACCGACTTCCCCCAGATTCACTTCAATCGTTAACAGTTATGCTTATAAACAAGGAAACAAAAGCAGTTACAAGTCAGGCAAAGACCCTTCCTCAACCTCACAGCACTGTGCAGAATCTAATCATAGTCAATAAACCAGCAGTAATGTCAGAATATCAATGCAGTTCATAAGCAACTGCATTTCTGCTGAAGTGTCCAGTAGCATAAATATAACGACATCGGACCAAAGCAGAAATATATACAAGAGATGAATGGGAAAATGGTACAAAGTGGGAAAATAACACTAAACAAGGGGAATTGTGTTCAGGGTGTTAAGTTGTTTCTGATGAATCGGATCCATGAAATGCATACATGTTGATGATGATGATGATGATGATGGTAACTACAACGCTGCACTTTGCTAATTCCAGTGCTTAGGTTTCCAGTGCTCTGCCATTTCCAGTGCTTAGGTTTCCAGTGCTCTGCTAAGTCCAATGCTCCACCTTTGACTGGGGTGTTTCTGAAAGGCACGCTTCCTTCACCTTTTCTTCTGACGAAATTCGAATCTGGAGAAAAACAAAATCAAAGATGGTTGATCCACCCACTCGTTCATCCTCCATGACCAGTGATCCAGGACAGTGTCAGGATATACTGTATATAACCATAAATTATTTATATATTTCATTTATACCTAGTTATGCCTATATTGCCTTTATACAGCTAGATTTCTATTCATTGGCTCACCCACCTCTGCATGTCTAACCGCACCGCCTGTAAACTTCAACATGTACAGCGTTGCCTGTCCCCCAACATACAGGATGTCCTCACCCTCCAGGAGCCTGACAGTGGTATACAGCTGTGGCTGCGTGAACTGGAACGCTGCAGACTCTGGAAGACAAGCAAAAGCGTCGCAGAACACCGGCAGTGTCTTGCTCTTGTGACGGCAAGAGTTTAAATTCACCAAAATCAGCCATCGACCAGACTACACGGACGTATTGAAATATGTCTGCCGGTGTGTCACTGGATACATGCGCGTGTGGGCGGAAGTGAGCTCTCTGAAACAAGGCGGGAGAGCAAAGAGGCGGCGAGAGTTCACATTTGTTTATAAGTTGAGGCTGCACCAGTCACGACGAGTTACTAATGCGCCGTGCCACTCAGTCTATCATGGACGTGTACGAATGTGTTCGAAGCGGGAGAGGCATCAACCCTTCAGGGTCTCTAGGCAACTGGCTGCTCTGCTGGACCCAGTCATACACATGCATATATATTTTTCACAACTTCAGCACCTCCTTGCGCCAGTCGGGCCCTTGGCAGCTGCCCACTTTGCTCACGCCAGGAGCCGACGCCGGTTACAAGCTATACAAGTTCCCACATTTCTTCGGCCGCGTCTACCGTAAATTATTATGTGGGCGCCCCCAGAATTTCCCTCTCAGTGCACAGAAGATGAAATCCCAGTGAGTGTGTCGTCTTCTGTCTGAACGTGGAGCGCGGAACCTCCACTGCTTGTGTGGAGTTTTGCATGTTCCGCCCGGATCATTTGGGTTTCTGCCAGGTACACAGATTTTCTCCTGCAGTCCAAGGACATACAGTTTAGCTAACTGACGACTCGAAATTGCCCGGAGTATAAGACTGTGTGCATTGCGATGGACTGGCATCCTGTCCAGGATGTTCCCTGGCCTTGTGCCCCATGGTACCAGGGATAAACTCTAGCCCCAGCACCCCCAAACACCCCTCATCCCTGCCTCCCACATCATTCCTGATCAGGATAAACTATTAAAAAGGTGAATGGATGGATGGATTAATAGATGTATAAAGCACTGAATTATTGTGTAATTATTAACAGCTGTTATTGAATAGTACATGATCACAGTCACTGAACACTTGACAGCAATTCTTTAAAAAACTGTAATTATTTGTTGATGCCGTCTCTGTGTGTCCCTCTGCACCCCCTTCGCGTACGCGCTGATAAATGCATCTTTTCCAGGTCATCGATGCCTGCTACTCCGCACTTGTTCTCCATTATCGCAGCATCAAACACGTCCCCTTACGGACCTGCATTGCAGTTCGATATTACGAGCTCAGACTCCAGCACTGAGAGGAAATATAGTTTCAACTAGTAGTTTTGCGTATTTAACGCGTGTTTTGTATGCGACTTCATTTATTTAAAAAAAAAAAAAACTGGGATCGCAAAACATAAATCATTGAGATTTCAGTACCACCAACGACACTAAATATAACCTAGATACGGTATGAACACCAGTTAGGGTACCCACGACATAGTAAGATTACTATTAAAATTAACTCATTATATATTGATCTCATGGTGACGATTTCTGTTTGATTCAAATAATATTCTTGTATCACAGGGAAAACAACTTTAAAAACAGCGATGTTTTAAGTATATCCTAGTATTAAAATAATGTTGTCCAATAACCGACTGGACAATAAACATCAATAATACTAATAACTCAATACTAATCATACTACATATAAGTAATAAGGATGTCGGCAGGTGGGTGGAAGAAAATATCTGATTCACATACATTATGCTTATGTTAGAAAGAGCAAGCTAGGATACATTCACAGTGAGTCTAAGAAATAAACCTGCCACTGGCAGCGACGATTTCCCAGAAATAACAGATTACGTGCGATATATTTGTTATCCAACAACCAATGACATGATGAAACTTAATAAAAGGCACCCACGTTGGCTGATTTCACCAACTCAAGTTAAAGTGGTCGTCATAAGTGGTACCAAACGAAAATGCAATCAACAGGCACGCAAACAGCGGAGAAAGGGATACTAGGAAGGAGCGAGCATGACTAGTCAACGGAAAGTACAATTATCTTGTTCTCCGCCGTTACATCTCCATAGCATATTAGTATCCCTAGCAATCGTCGATGCTACCAAATGCAAATCATGACTGCGAAAAACAAATAAAATGTGTCTAATTTATTTTGATAGACTGAAACACTAAAAGCCAAAACAACGGTTCCTTTCCCCGAGCAATTAAATTCATGACGAGATATCCGAATGCAGACTTTCGCCTAAAATATCCACAAAGAAAACCCGTCAGGAAATAAATAATAAATAATGTTTTAGCACCTTCGTCGTCGTCATCATAAAGAAGTGGCAGCCACAGGTAATAACGGACTGTTAATACGAATTCAGCAGAAATGTAACTAATAATTAACAACTGAAAATGATTATATGTTAACTCATCTTTTGAATGTTTAACGACAAACCTACCATGGACGACGAATTTGAGCCTCGGCCCTTTCTCCGCAAAGACAATGAAAAAAAGTGAACAAAATATGAAATACCTCATTTTTGTCTTAATAACTAATTGCTTATATTTCGCTCCCAGGATTTCGTCAAGCCAGTATATGCGTTTAACTCATCTAAAACACGTATCGCAGAAAGCAAGTTACCCTCCCTTTAAGGCGTGTCTTATAAAGACTGTCTGTGTCCAGCTGATGATAAAAGTAATATGTGGCGATGTTTTGGCGTTAACGGGTTTTTTACTGTGCGGTCCTTGACAGAAATTCTGCTACATTTCCGTGGAGACGGATATGTTAGGTTTACCTAAAAGAAAACGAGGGTTGGGAACAAAATCCCATTAAATGTAAACGGAAATAGAAGCGGTAATTAGCAAGAGGCAGGGAATATTATTTAATTCAGTGAATTCAACCATCAATATCATGTGAATGCAAGGGCGAGTGCTGATGCCGTAATTGCAGTTGATGTCGCAGGATTAAACATACTGCTGGTTTTCCAAAAGATGATGAATTATATAAGGGTTCAGTGCTGAAACTTGCTCGTGTTTTCCATGCTATAATCATTTCAAATAATATGGAAAATATTACGTCAATAAAGCTTAGATCACATGGTCGACGGGTGAAAAGTGCCGCTAGATGTCGCTCACAATACTCATTTTAAAAGGGACTACTGTAGGAAAAAATATGGTAAAAGGTTGAATATTTCCATTTCTTTGTGTACATCAATATGGTAGTACTAAAACATCACCCCTGTAGTTGAAATGCATGCATTTGTGGGAGTCGAGCATCTTCTAAATTACCCATAGTGTGCACACCCAGCGATGGACTGTCACTCTTTCCATGATGTCCCCTTGTCTTGTGCCAAGTGATTCCTTGGAGACTTGTACTGAATAAACGGGTAGAAACCGAATAAGTCCATATGTACGATTTGTAAACACAACATAATAATTAAACATAACACAGATTTCAAATTTAATTTACGCAGGATGGGCAATTAAGGAGGCGTTATTGAAGCAATGAAATACTGAATTGATTGTTTTCGCCATCATACTTGGTGGTTATACTCTGTGCCTAATGAGACTGCAATGAGTTTCATTATTAACAGATAACGTTATGTAACACGAAAGACTATCTACTTCGTGTTAAAAATATGTAAGTCGTCTCTTAAAAACTTTGAGGCTTAAAAGTGTTATGGAGTAGGCTACTGGTTTAAAATGGCTAGAGATAATGTCAGCGAGCCTCTGTTAAAGAGAAATCAGTTCTCATTTAAAAGATTTTTAAATGCTTTTAATTAAGTGGGGGTTCTACCGAAAACAAACGAGCTGTTTATGAAACAAATATATAATGTATTAATGTATGTTATGGTCTTTTTCATAAATTACAATATGATTGCTATTATTTTGTAGCTATATAACTATGATTTGGTTTATGTTATTAATTCAGATGTATGTTAACTTATATTTATGTTGTACTTAGTCTAAATGTATTAAGGCCTATATGCAGCTAAATTTAATTATCATGCATGCAAAGAATAAAAGATATAGATCGATAATTAGAGCAGATGTCTTACGGCAATACAATGAAAGGATCATTTTAAATATTGTTTTTGTTATTCTTGCAAGTTCAAAAATACACCTGATTATTCATATATAGACTTGTCCGGATAACATATATGTCGTTTTTGTGTAGCTCCACGTGTGGACAGAAAGGGAAATAGCAGCGCAGCCTTTCCAGCGTTAATTTGTATTCTGGGTTCCTAGCGCCGTAGCCGTCATCGGCGTTTCTGTAAATAGGAAGCATATGGTGGTATTGTTATTCTTTTACCAATGGATCACAGAGGATACAGACTGAGTGAACTCACCGTGATGTGGTATTAAGTGTGTGTATAAACGCTGATATTAATGTAAAGTGAGCGCTTAATCCCCACTCAGACTGCGTGACTTCTTAGATATTCTGTGTAATATTACAGTTAACTTAAGTGTCAAACGATGATTATGTAAAAAAATGAAAATCGCCAAACCGGAGATAATGGGAAGACTTCATATGAGTTCTTGCCAAGTAAAACTGAGACGTTTTTTAAACACGGCAGAATGCAAGTTTTATAGAGTATGATTGAACAGTTCTTGTTCCGTACGTTTATTAAAAGCACGGGTATACTTGCAGTTGCATTAAACAGATCATATCCAAGGATACCACAGTCCACACAGTCTAATAAGAGAAGATAAAAACGACCGAGTCCTGTAAAGGTAATACGAAGGACTTCGAATCCCAGGTCATAAGCGTGCCTATGTTTTCATGGGTAATGCAGTGGAACTTAAGAATAGAGAAGAATATTTGCTGTAAATATAATTCCCTTGTTCGCTGCAGCCTTGAGGCTTATAGTGAGCATAAAAATAACAATGGACCGAAAATTATGCACGCTAACACGCTTTTAAATCCGCGCTTCGTCACGTGTTCTGTCAACTGTTTTGTTACGATTAGTAACATTCACACAAATCAACTGGAAGTATCGGTCCTTCTGTCGCACGTCCTTTAATTCATTGTCAATAAGATCGACTCAAACAAGTGTGTCACATTGACATATAACAGTATATGGCACGGTGGTATGGATTAATAGTGAATAAAACCGGAGGACAGGGAATAAAACTCCATATTCGACCTGATACAAAATAGGAACCTCTTGAGGTCTATGCTTGGTTACCTGGCCACTGGAGCACGCTGGTAACGATCAGATCTCAAAGATGTGTGTCTGCGCGTGTTTGTGTGCTGCCATCTTTTGTGGGACATCCCTGCTGAATAAACCAGTGAAGGCCAGCATGACCAGTATAATGCATGCTGGTTATAACAAACATATTTTGTGTTTTGGTGCTGGCGGACCAGCTTCATGTGCAGCGACACCAGCACTAACCAGCATATACCAGCATGGAAGTCGAACATGGTGTATGCTCTATGTTGTTCTTTCCAGCAGAGATCACATTTGAATTCTTTGAAGAAGAAAAAAACACCGGATGTGTAGTATTAAAGAAGGAAAAGTTGTTTGTAAGTTGAAAGAAGGTTTTAAGCATTGGGATTAACTTCCAGAAGATACGCCAAACACTGCGCTTGAGTCATCCAAAGCACTGCGTGCGGCTGAGATAGATAAGTCTCTGCTTGATGGTCCTTATTCGAATTATTGCATTTTGAGCATACTTGAAATGCAAGAGTAAAATTTAAGATTATATCAGGTAAGGATATGTATTGGACTACCTGGAGTAAACTTTGGCTGTTTGTAGTGTATATAGTATATAAGTAGAGTGGACCATTGACTTAGGAACTGAATTTGTTTGCGAGGGCTGGTCGTAACTCAAAACCATTTTTCCCATAAGAGATAATGAAAATACCCATAAAGCATTCTGAACCTCCCAAAGCACCCCTTACCTAACCTATTCATAATAAAAATGGTTGCATAATGAGTGTAATTGAACCACCAATGATTTTCCTAGTATACTCACTTGCCTTTCGTTTATCCACACTAATAATGGCCTTTCTACCTCTAACTCTGTTGATCGTGACTTACTAATTTGAGGTACACTTTTAGCAAAACTAGCTTTCTTATACTAATCTTTTCTTTGTAAGATTGTTGAGACGGTGGATGTCGACATGCTGTACATATTAGCGAGATTGGTCACACAAATGCCACTGATATCTCTGTGCATTTTCTTTCTTTTCGATTCATTGCTTTCTTTACCTTCTCTTCCTTCCTTAGCTTCTTTTCTAGCTTTTGTATGAGAATTTTGATGGCAATTAGCAAAATTAATTATATAAAGTACTGCACTGACCGAAATTATGTAGAAAAAGAGGCATACCTGGGCTCAGACTGATGCTTACGAACGCCTTGGCCCATTTTTTACAACCGCTCAAGCGGACACACATTTTGACCCCGACCGGCATTTGGGTCCTAACACAAGACTTTGGTCGTATGTCAAGTCGGTTGTAATTCGAGGGTCCACAGTATTACAAGTTCAGTACGAGGCAGGTTAGCCGCCAGCAAGATTTAGAGGTGGAGAGGTAGAGAGATAAAACGACATGATGATGGATGTTTCTGTATCAAACTGTAGACCATAATAGGAGAAATCAAAGTTCTGTATTGGACAGTTGTCTCAATGACACATTTCTAAGATATTGCACTTTCGTGAGAAAATAAATAAACCCACACACGTCAAGCAAAGAAATATGAAGGTTTAATGCAGGTTTATAATTATTCCAGCATGCTTTTGTCTGCTGGAGTAAAAGAAAAAAGGACAGGTAACATCAGGGACCTTGCTATTGTTGAGGATGGTTTTAACCCACCTAATATGTTCTTTAACCCCCCTGAATAAATCTGTAATACTTTCTTTAAACTGTGTCATTCATTAAAATCAATGTCCCCCTTTTTATATATTTTCAGCGATACTCCTGGCTGACATCACTTTTAATAATAAAGTGAAGTATAATTTCTATTCGATGTCAAGGTTTGACTATAAATTCAAGTTCATAGTAAAGAACACACATAGGCTGTAAGTCCAGTTACAGGTTATAATGGCATTTGTAGACATGAAAAATTCAGTGTGTATGCATATCGGAATGACAGAAATAAAAAAAAATAAAAAACATGAAACACAGCTTATAAATCAAGATAGCAGAGAAAATCCCTGCTTGACCAGCATAAGATGGTTTTTAGCTGTCTTTTTTTTCCCCAGGAGGGATATATATTCTTTGAAAAACAGTAGCTTCAGTTTCACACCATGAATAATCAATTACATTCCTCCATGTTATATAACACCATAGCAACTGATGTGATTAAATCTATACGCTAATGAAATAACTTGTGAACTAATCCAAACGATTAAACCGCAATAAAAGAACATACTTGATCTATTTGTGAAGGAGGATTAAGAAGTGGCCTTACTGATTTGGAAAATATTCTATATATCCACACTAATCCGAAACCAAGTCTCTTGACAGTTTTATTGGGCTCAAACATAGTCGTTTACAACACCCCAGGCAGAGGTGGAAAGTTCAGGTCCAGAAAGTAAAAATCCAGGCCAAGATTTTCAACCAATCTGTTAAGTGCTCTGTGACTCTGACTCTTTATGCTGAACTGGTTTATTGAAATGAAACCGTGGTCTGGATTTTTCCTTTCTGGACCAGAACTATTGACTTCTGCATAAATGAAACTAGTAACAATGAAGAAGACTTTGCACCATGTATGAAATAACTTCCCCCCATGGATTCTTGTGGGATACATTTTTTTTGTAAATATCCAAACATTTGAAAAAGTAGTGTATTTCAGTTTTATAGAATTAAGGATATGATTTCTATAACCTGATGTGATAAGTAGCTCTTACCTACAGACCGCCGTGCAAACACCATTTCTTTATAGTAGGTAAGATTTGCTGTACAGTTTTCAACATAACCACAAAAACATTCTCTGACTTTCATGTATAAAATCACGTCTAAATTTACATGCTTAAAAAACAAGAATAAAAAAATTATTCGTATTTATATATATATATACACATATAAAACTGAAGACAAACCTCTAGGTATCAAACACAACTTACACAGTCTCATGTAAATTTTATGAGACATTTATGAGACATTTTTATACACATTATTTCAAAGATGGCAAGTCTTATAGGGATTCCCCCTTTGAATGGGCAAGTCTTATAGGGATTCCCCCTTTGAATGGGTAAGTCTTATAGGGATTCCCCCGTTGAATGGGGTTAATCACTGTTGCTTAGTTACTACATTTACACCCATTGCTCCACAGGAAGGGCCACGTTCCATCACATAAGCTTCATGGAGAACTTGCTGGCATCCGCCCCACCGGAGCCACCCCCACTGCTGCTATTCCAGTTAATGCGGGGGGGCACAAATTCAATGGCTGTGTGTGTGACTTTACCCATGTTGTGGCTCCAGATCAGCATGAAGACAAAGCAGATGGACATTGAGCCGAGGAAGCATAAAAAGCCGGTAGTTATGGCAAAGATCAAAGTCTTGGCATCAAAAGGGTAGGGGTTGAGGCTTCTGAAGGAGCCGTTGGAGTTGGGAGGGCCCCCCAGGAAAAACGGGGGCGACAGGTTGGGAGAGAAACCGCGTACATTCAACCGCATTGGAACGGTGTCATTTCCTGCAGCATTGGATGCCACACATACATACGTCCCATTGTCCAGTGACTGGGCATAGCGCACTTCCAATGTTCCATTATTTAGCACGCGGATTCGCCCACTGGTCGACACGACCCTCCGCTGCGGCGTGACCCACATGATGTTGGGCATGGGGTCTCCGTCAGCACTGCAGAACAGCAGTACCGTTTGGCCCTCCTCAACCCTGACCACTTGGGGCCTCCGGTTTAAGATTCGAGCTGGCCGGCAGGTGAAGATACCGGGCAGCAAGACCTCAGAGAACCCCTGGCCCTGCACCTGGTGCGGTGAAGCGCAGGACGGCTGGTGGCCATCGAAGTTCAGGCGTAGGCGGCGACGCACCACCCACAGAAGACGGCAGTCGCACGCCAGAGGGTTGTCGTCCAGCCTCAGGGTCTCCAGTTTACCCACAGAATGGAAGACGGCCTCCTCCAAGGTAGGCAAGTGGTTGGACGACACATTGAGCAGCCGAAAGTGAGCCAGCCCCCGGAAGGCTCCGGGCTCGATCCGGAAAAGGTTGCACCCGACTAGGTGGAACTCTTGCAAACGAAGCAAGTCGCTCAACATGTTGGCATTTACAGTTGTGATGGGATTGTACGACAGGTCCAGGTAACGAAGGTAGACGAGGTGGTTAAGGGATGTGTATGGAATTGCTGTGAGGTTGCTGTGACTGATGGTCAGTGAGGTCAGAATGAGCCCCAATAAACTGTTGCTAGCCACCGTGTCCAGGCTGGGGCAGTGTGAGATCATGAGGGTTCGCAAGTGACTCAACCGGCGGAAGGAGTTGTTTGGCAGCACGCTGAGGTTGAGTCGCTGGAGACGTAGTCGCGTGAGGGCCTGGAGCTGGAAGAAGGCCTCCCTCGGAAGATGACTCAAGTTGGAACGGTCCAGGTTAAACTCCTGCAGGTTGTGGAGACCCACAAAGGCTTGCGGTGAGATGAACACGAGGTCATTCTCCCCAGCCTCCAGATGCTGCAGGCTGCCCAGCTCGCGGAAGGTATAATCAAGCAAGATCACGATCTCGTTACTGCTGATGTCGAGCATGCGCAGATTTTGAAGCCCCGAGAAGATGCCCGCAGGGAGGATCTTCAGTCGGTTGTTGCTGATCCTCAGTGTGTGCAGACTTTGCAAGCCCTGGAAGGCCTCCCCCTCGATCATGGACAGCAAGTTGTCGCTGAGGTTCAACTCGCGCAAGTGCACCAGGCTGGAAAATTGCCAGTAGCTCAGTGTCTTCAGCTGGTTCCGAGACAGGTCCAGAAGCCGGGTGTTGCTAGGGACACCCTCGGGTACCGTCGCCAGCGACCTTCCAGAACAGTTTACCTGCAATGTCTCCAGCCAGCAGTCACACTTCTGGGGACAGGGCAGGGAAGAGTCAACCACTCGTACCCAAGCCACTGGCATAAGACAGACAATGGTGGGCCACACCCACCACTGGACAGCTGCCTCCACGAACATCTTCTGCCCCGCCTGCAGTGAAGACAAGAGGGAACATGGATTCCTCAACCTCCATCATGCCTCATTTATACTAAACAGCTCCAAAATTTAAATACTACAGTGTTTCAAACTCATCTCTCAATTCTTCAGATGGAGTCACCCCAGGCTACACAGGAATAAAAAGTTGAGCTGCCTAAATTTTTAATGGAACCTAACTATGATTAGTTGATCTGCTTTGCAACAGGGAACTGGGAACCTTCCAGGTAATTTTCTTCAAAAACAGTCAAACTGCGAAAGGTAATAATAATAATCAGAACGCAGTAAAAGGTTATGTATCCAGGAGCATTTTTATGATTGAAACACACTGAATTGTAACATATGTGCACTTATTTTAATCCTTATACACACACATTAATGATTATTGTACTGTTATTTTAAATCAGTTTATTGACAGAAAACAAATACTGCAAATTAAAGTGGTGGAACTTGTAGGTATGTGCAGGAACTGACAAGTGTATTGTGCAACATATTTCTTTGCTATTTTTAGTTAGTTTAATGTCAACTTTTAATAGAATAGTGTTAAGTATAACATATTATTATGAATTTATCATTTTTATGCTGTGTTGACACTGAGCTTGCAGTTTACTTGGACTCCAGATACAAGAGCCTTAAATTGCTTCCGAAACAGTTTACCTTAGAATGGAGTATGGAGTATAGAATAGAGTATGAAATGTACTGAATCACACCCCTGTCCCCTCATCTCCTACATGGTGGAATAGTATCATTTCAAAGCCTGTATGTTGGCCTGTGTTACATCACCGCGCCTCTGAACTGTCACGCACCCAGCACCAGGCTGTGAGGTCACACAGGCTGAGAGTTCAGGCCCCCAGCAGCAGTAATTCACAGGGTCATACACTCAAACCGTCACGCTGACTGCAAAACATCACCCGAAAATTCAGCTCCCCCTACTCTAAAACACTGTCGATACTTTATTAACTTGGCGGACATGCTCTTCTCAAAGCAATATACGGTTGATGAAAGAGGGCGAACAAGTTGGAGCAATTGGGTCACGGGTCTCTCAGGGATGCTATGGCGAAATCACTCTGCCGACAACAGGATTTGAACCAGCAACCTTCCGATCACAGGCACAAAGTCCTGATCCACAGCACAACACGCCAACACAACCTTAGATACTCCACCACCGCCATAGACATCAATGCACTGAAAAAGCATCTGCCCTTTTCAGGTGCTAAGAATAACACACTTAAAAAGGAAACGCATGTCCACAAAGTGTATAGATAAACACTGCATTCTTAGCAGGCAGCCTCCAGGGTCCATGAAAAAGGGCTGTGATTGGTAGAAGACTGGCCGGCACACACAACAACCAAAGTGCTGAGGTTCTCACTGAGCAAGAAATACTACAGCCTCAAATAGCTAAGGGGATATAACACAATCATACAAAAACATAATGATGGAATAGACAATACCCTTCACAAAGCGCTTGGGACATTCCGAGAAGTCCAACTCGGAACTTGAAGTTAACTCGTGTCATTGTGAACGGGCACAATGAAATGAGGTAGCAGTCTTAGTGCAGGAATCACATATCGTAATGCTGTTAAGACAGACAGTAGAATAGAATAAATGGTACAACATTAAAATCAGTGCAACTGAACAAAGTAGAGCAAGTTACACCTGAATAAAGGGAGGTAACTTTCAGAGCGAAGCGCCACGTGATCGGTAACAGGATAGAAGAAGCCGCTAAGCCTTTTCTGCCGCGATTCAGGCTCGGAGGATAATCTTATTAAGCCAAACTCTGGCCCAGGATGTCAGGCTACTGACACAGCTGCCAGGGGGAGAAAAAGGAAAGGAAAAATAAAAGCGCAGTGAAGGGGCGACCGGGAGAGGCGTCATTCTTCAGCAGGAGTGCGTCCTCGGCCTCCCCGGAGTACGTGCGGGCCCACAGTCCCGGCGGACTGCAGGATCCTGGACCTAACCAGCGGCAGATGGGAGTCGCTCCGCCCCGGCTCAGTACAAAAGCCATTAGCTCCTGCCCCATCCAGTGCTTTATCGTTCTCTGTCTGCTGTTTGAAGTGCAGCCGGGGAGTCGTCCCCATGGATTACGGCGTGATGTTCATTGCCAGCTGCATCAAAGGGGCAGAACAATCCGGAATGTGTACTCCAGCGCGGTGAACGCCCCCCCCCCCCCTCCTCGCAGAGCCTCTCTCTGCCAGCCTTTCGTCCTCATTCTGTCTGCCCTCTCTCCACTTCTTATTTTTCCATTCCTATATGTATAATGCAATGGGTAGAATTCTAGACTCTGTGGTTGCTGTGGTCTGGGAAGTCTAATGCAGGGACTGGATGGTTTATGCTTCTGCTTGGGGTTTACTGAAGGAAGTAGTACTTGGCTGCCGCAAAGTTGTTGACTGCACATCAGAGAGGCATTAAATGAGTAAGAAAAGTTGAAATTGTGCCAGAGTGAGTTGACTTCTGACAGCTGTAAAGTGAAAACGACATTTTTCTTACTAAATCTTTAAACACTTACATAAGGAACGTCTAAAACATCCACCTACATAACCCTTTTTTAATCTCTGTGCTGCTAAAAAGTCTTTCCCTCCATCCTCAAAGCAGTCATCCTGGTTGGGGTTATGGGGGACAGATCTTAGCACGGGGCTGGGCAACAGTGATGTCACATGACAAATACACACATTCATATTTTATTGCCAGGGGCGGCATGGTGGTGCAGTGGTTAGCACTGTTGCCTCACACCTCTGGGACCCGGGTTCGAGTCTCCGCCTGGG
>JAABNY020000046.1:12172269-12186628 GCA_015164015.2 Brevimyrus niger
AAAGAGAACTTTTCTTTTCTATATTTTAATGTATTTTGCCTTGCATGAAATTCAATATAAAGTAGCTAATTTAATAAGAACTGCATATAAAATCAATAGTTTTATGTGTGTCAGTCAATCAATATCATTAGTTCATTCTGTATAATAATTATTCTAGTAATTGTCCAGCTATTTCTCACAATCTGCAGTGTTCAAAACCGCACAGCCCTCTTTTCAAAGCCACAACATAATCATGTGATTTCTCTTTTTCTCCACCTGGCTCCTTTGGCTCTCTTACCTTACTTTTGGCCACCATTACCAAGTAACCACAAGAGGGAGCTCTTCTGAACATCTGAAATGTCAGTTAGGCATGCAGCCAATCAGAATGGGCTGTGAGAAGATGTTTGTCATTCGGATGAATGTGGTCAGTCGCTGCATATGACTAATACCTTACTTCAGCTGTGTAATCAGACACAAACCTCCCTCTTAACTGATAGACAGCTCCAAGCTTATAGATTTTCAAAGGAAGTTGTTGGCTTTCATTTCTAAATGGATGGATAACAAAGCTGAACAATGAACACATACATATTTCACAGATGAACATTCTGTGGAACACCTCAAGGTTCCCCTTCTTGATCATGTGACTCCCCCACAGAATGTGGATGTGAAACCTTTGAATCTCACATCCTATAAGTGAACGATGTTTCCGGGTGTCTCCATGGCGATCATCCAGACAAACGGTGCTGTTCTCCTGGTTCCCCAGGGTTCCAGGTCCAGTGTCACAGAGTGGAACGTGTGCCTGGTACCTATGAGAGGCGGCGGACAGGGCCATATGGCAACACCTGGTACCCGACTCGCATTGCTGCCTCCGTTAGACACCAGTATCCTGCCGTGCATCATGCCTGCCCCTTTCCTTTGTTTTGATCACACGGAGGCCGGAGTTCTTAATAAAATCTGTGAAGCAGAGGCGTAAAAAGCTGTGCATCACCATGTCATGAAGTTCAGGAAGGACTTACACTTAAGACTGACTATGTGAAGCAGGAAAAAAAATGCATTTTTTTTTTACAATTAGTAATAAGTTAATAATGAGGCAACAGAAGTTCATTATAAGGTGACATCAGGATGTCTATAATAAACCATCAACAAGGCATTGTCATTAAAAATATTAAATCTGAAATGCATAAAAAATACGACCCTTTATCTTTGCACTATATTTTATTGTGTGAATATTTTCATCCAATTAACTCCAAACATATAATTTATGGTCTATTATTATTATCAGTGGTAGAATAATCAGATGTTACAAAGCTCATAATGCAGTACAAAATAATGCAATGAGGCTAAGTTGTAGATAAAAAAGTTATTCATTGCTGGACAGTACGCCGTTTATAAAATAATTGTCTGCAGATAATGTAAAACAAAAGATTTTGTCTAACGTGTTACATATACAAAGAGAAAGACTGGCAGTTTGTTATTATTATCACTGTTGTATATTATTATTATTGCTGTTCTCAGTAACTAGCAAACGTCCTGTATTTCAGAGAAAATTCTCCACCCTACAGCCTGACATTTCCAGGGTTGCAGGTTCCTGTCAATGACTGTGCGTGTTGGTTCTGCGATCTCTGTATTGTCATTGGTTGCCTCACCCCCCCATCCCAGTCTGGTAATATGATATTAGGTGAACTGGCGTCTGTAAACTTCCCTTAGTGTGTGATTAAGTATGTGGGTGCAGAGGTGGACTGGTGTGCCATTCAGCATGTCCTATGCTGTGTGCCCACTGCTCCGTGGGATACGCTCCACACTCCCCATGATCCTGTTGGGAGAATTGATTGATGGATAGATCAACAATTGAATTATATCAGTTGCCAACTGTCTTTAAATGTTTTTATTTTTTTAAAAACTAAGCTGTACACTGTCGCCACGCAGTTCAGCGAACTTCACGAATGAGTTGCTCCGCAGCCTCTCAGGGGACAATGACATTAACTGGGTTCTATCTCTGTTCTATATAAAGACACTTCCCGAGAGCATTCATTTTGTTAGACTTTGCAAAACAAGGGCCTGACAACCATTTGTGACTCATTAACGGAGTTAAACAGAAGAATTTTCCCCCTTAATTAACAGAGGAAAGCATCATCACAAGCACTGCTTGTGCGGATTTTGTGGTTCTTATTCTGGAGACCTCAAGAGTACTCTGGCCACTGGTTAGGAAAATAAGACCGCTGTTACTGAACACATCAATGAATACAGCACACGACACTTCACCATTAAGAGGTTGTACTTGAAACCATTGCTACTCTTGCTATAGACGAGTTTCACTAATATTATTTGCAATGGAAGCAGTAGCTTAATTGTATTCCATGTACAATACTTACGAAACACGGACCCGGTGCGGAGGGCGTACCCCAACATTACCTATATCGAGGATCTTTTCCAACTTTTCCAAAATTGATTTAAATTAATACGGACAGTGCACAGAAAGACATTCCACATAACAAGAAAATCTAAAAGCTGGAGCTCGTTTTTCCTGCGTGACTGCGTCTAATAATAGAGTTGTACCTCGACATAAATCTAAAAAACTGAAGTCAGTTTACTTACCCCATGGGGGCTCTATTAAACATAACTAGTTTACAGGGCTCTGCTTAGCTTTCTGTTAGGGTTGCAGATCGAGTGTTATTTCTAAGTTTTAGTCCTCCCGCTAAAACATTGACATGGAACTGTAGTTGAAAATGTGTCCCAAATCTAATGGAAATTGATGTCTTTATAAAAAATAACACAATGCATAACAACTGACAAAGAAATCATTAAAGCAATGCCTTTTCACGAGCACGATGCCGTTACTAATATAACGTTATTTGAAAATAAACTTACTTAAATAACGTATATACTTTCTGATTCACTGTGTTTAGATTAGTTGCTAAGTTGAGTACAAATTTATACCTCGAAGGCCATATAGTTTAATCGTCCCGTTGATTGTACTTGCGTGGCGCGCTGATTCTTAATATTGTCTTTTGTTATTATTAAATCATAATCACGAATTAGAGAGTACGGCCAACTACAGGCAGCTGACAGCGCCGACAGGAAAAAAATTCTAGAAACATCACGAGACAGAAGTGAAAAAAAACGAAAGATTTGCATACTCCCACTTCCAGTAACAAACTCCGACTAAATAAATCCATATGCGCGGCTAAAGCGACCCACCCCCAACACTCACTTCCTTAAAACTCAGCCTCATCTTTGCGGTGTTTATAAGCGTCTCACTGATACTCTGAACGTTTACCTGTGCAGAAGGCCAAAATCTTCATTTCTGTTGCCCAACTAGTGTCAGGTAATGTAAATCGTTTTATGTATTTTCGCCTTCATGGTGTAGTTATATGTTTGATATACTCAAAGAATTATTCGCATATTTTTACATAGACGTTCAACATAATAGGTATAAATATGTATTCATAGCACCTGTTTCTTGTTCTCTATTCCCTATTTTGGTTTCACTTGAAGTACTTTTTTCTGACAGTTAAAAACTGTTTCAAGCGTTTTATGGAAACATATATTTACTTACCTCTCCAATGTAGAGCTTGTTGATGATCACTGTTCACTCCGCACAATCAAAGCATCAGAATGTTATACGTCACCGTAGTTAATTTCTTTACTTATATTCAGCGTGTGTCAATTACCTTTTACCACGATCACTGTAAACCACTCTGTTTAGCATATATAGCGCTATGCACGACCTATGTTTTGTTTATATGCATACTCATACCTACCTTTGAGGAAACCTAGGTCAAGTCCTCAGTATTTTTTCTGCAACTCCCAATAACCAGGATTCATTACGGGGCACAGCTAGAACTGTTTAACACTTTGTACTCCGGTTTTGTAAAAATCCTGGATATGGCCCTGTTCCTTTGGAATTTTTCTGCAAACGTGTCAGTCTAGAGACATTTTTTGTTAATTCTGGGTGAACAAATTCTATCATAGGACAAACAGGGAGTAAAACTCAGTGGCCTTTCTGGCATTGGATGGTGACTGGAAAATCTGTGAAAGGATGCTGTTGTCTTAGTTGTCTTTCAAGAAGTACAGGCTTTGTGCCAGAAAAATGGTGGCAAATGGCACCAACTGGCAAAAAAAAAAAAAAAAAAATCATTCAGTTCACCCCTCTTTAGTGTCTGGATCATATTACTCACTGATGCAACTTTGCTTACTGCCTCCATCTCCCAGAATGCTTTGGTACGGAGGTGCGCTGTTGCTTTTGGGCTGGACTCTGGCCAGCTTCAGCGAGGATCCTTCCCTGTCACTGGACGCAAAGTGGGAGAGCTGGAAGACAACCTACCAGAAGGAATACAATGCCTTGGTAAGCCTCAGACAGGCAGAGTGCCCCCTACTGACATGTTTTGGTACAGATGCAGGCATACTTGCCAAAGGTCTTTGATTAATGACTCTGGGGGAATGCAAAAAAACCCCGCATTCATATGGTATATTTCTGAACATTATCACCTTGGTAACTTTATGGACACTTGGGTAATAAATCATGTGAATTTCAGCTGGAAAATTGCCAGCATGGAGGTTCATTTGTGACAGTGCTCTGCCCTGAATGCACTTGGATTAATTTAAATACTAAGAGTGGATGAGATCTCTGAGGACCCTCACCCTGTCTATGCGATAGATACTATTCCGAAGGGCGAAACGAGATGTTTTGTTAGACCTAGCTATGTCTGACATTGTTCCATAACAGAGTGCCATCATTAAATATTTCAAAGACTGGATTCAGTCTGAACTCTCTACTCTTTAAGTTTAAACTTCATCCCATGCTCCTTAAGAAAAACTGTCATTACCAAGACCACCGAGGTTTAACAGTTTAAGAACTTACGGTAAAGTTCTGTCAGTTGACGATAAGAACAAACAGCACACCTCTTCAATATTTATAAGAACAAACAGCATACCTTTTCCATATTTATAAGCTCCCATAGCATTCCATCCACCTGCATTTATCATCACTTTTGGACCTGAACTATCTGTCGGTATTGTGTTCTGCAGCATTGAAAATACTTCGAAACTGCTTGATTGTAACTCAGAGATTGACTTAAGCTGGTAGATATTGTAAAACCAACATTAAATGTCAAAACCTATTAAAAAAATGTAAATTAAAATATTAGTTTTAATGTTAATTTTTAATGAACAATTCATCAAGGAGTACTTAATATTTGAACCTATCCTATTCTTGCTTCTTTGTAAATCTGCTAGTAAACATTTTTGGAATCCAGTAGCATATACTGATACAATTTCCTTATTTTGTATGAATCCTTTGACAAACTCCAATATAAATTTTACACAGTCAAACCCTGAATTTTTCTCCATTATCTAAGATCAAGCACACTCCTTTGTAGCCTGATTTTCTAACTTGTTGCATCATCCCAGCAGACTGTTATCTGTCGAAGAATATTAAGTGAGCCTTGGGCTGGACATATAATTTAATCTTTGACTTTGCAGGATGAGGAAAGATTTCGAAGGGCCATCTGGGAGAAGAATGTGCAGCTGATAGAAGCCCACAATCAGGCATACAAACTGGGCCTTCACTCCTATGAGCTGGGCATGAACAGTCTGGGAGACATGGTGAGACTCTAGCTGTTCTTGTTTGTTCATGATTCATGTTTGTTTGAGGTGTGTTCAGTTTTTAACTCAAGACATCAACAGTGTCTTCTGACCTGCGGCAGATTAATTTGTAGGCTACCCAAGGCTGTAGCCTACGCCCTGGGAAAACCAGGGGGCCCCTGCTGGCAAAATGGGGGGCCCCACCCGTCCTTGGGAAAAATGCGATGGTTACATTTATTAAATTCACCCACTGGTGCTATATCTCCCCCCCCCCCAAATCGGGAAATCTTACAGCTGGCGCCCTGTGTACTGATTAACAGATCACTGAGGTTTCATCACTTTAAATTCTTTCTCGTTTCTCTCTCGGCTCCAAGAAATAACTCCAGTGGCCCACTTGGGGGTCCCCATTGAAGTTGATCTGGCCCTGTTTCGAGTCAAAATATGAGTATTATGATGAGGAGGCTGAGACTGAGGACTGTGGCTCTTGCCCTCTGCAGGCAGACATGGGTTTTTTGGAGCTCACGGCCCCGCTAAGGGGCAAGGGGGGGGGGGGGGGGGGGGGGGGGCGCTGTGGCGGGGGGGGGGGGGGGGGGGGGGGGGGTGGTGGGGGGGGGGGGCGGGGGGGGGGGGCGGGGGGTGCCCGGGGGGGGGGGGGGGGGGGGGGGTGTGGGGGGATTGTATAGCGGCAGTGGAAGAGACCATCTTCAGGCTGCACGGGAGAAGACAGTTCTACCACCTGGTTGGAGCAAAATTACCAACCAGCAGCTGCCTCCTGTTAGCCTTTCTCACGGGTGCTTTGCACGCTGACCGTGAGGACCAGCGCCGTTGGTGTCCAGCTGTGAGCTTCTGATCGACACCTGCTGGTGCGAAGGCAGATTGCCTTGTGGATCACTTCATCGCAATAGTCGCGGTCGGCTATGTTAAGACACCTCGCCGGCTCCGCAGTTGAGTAGCATCCCGTCTCGGTCGTTCGTCTGGTGGTGCCTGAGGTAAACTCCAGCCATCGCAACGTGGATGGACTGATGGAAGGATGATAGCTGGCAGCTACCCCACCATGCCCCAGTGCTGCCAGAGCGGAAAGGCAGGTCTCTGGGATCTCAGATCCATAAGGAATAACTTGGGAGGAGACCTCATCATGTTTTTCAATAACAGATTCTCAATGTCAGAAGCAAAATATATCCTAAAATTAATCATGTTGATTAATGGTGTTAGGGATGGGGCAGTTAAAAAAGCACGAAGGAGAAATTAGGTGGGATTATAGGCAAGAAGTTTCCTCTGATTACTATGTTGTTGTAACATGCAGATCTGAAAGGCTCTGACATCCGCGTTCATTGGCATTCGTGAAACACGCTCCAAGGTCAGGAGAGACTGTTATTTCTGTCCTTTCAAACTGAAGAGCTGCTTACACTATGAGGCAGCGGAGTTTATTCACCTCAGGAAACTGCAGCATAGACAAACACATTCAAAAGATGCTGCCGAGGTTTGTTTTTGTCTTACACAACAGAACGGCTAGTAAGGGACGCATGCTTAACCCAAGTGAGAAAGGAAGTACGGAGGAGGATTTAAAACCATAAATTGGGCTTTTAAAGGAGGCTTGAGCCGATGTCAGGTGCATCCTCAGTGTGAATTCAGGTCCCTTCCGTGGAATATTAAGTTCCCCCCAATGAATAGAACATTGGTTTCTGTTCTGTCAGGTGAGTTACACAGCTGTGTTCCCCCCCCATCTCGCTGCTGCACGACATCACGTGACCCGAATGCTTAGAGGCCCATTGGTGGAGCTGAGTTAATAGCACAGTCCCGCACGGCTCTGTGACTATACGTGGATGGCTGATGTACGTTAGATGAGGGTCTGCCCTAGTGTTCACCCCTCCCAATTGGACACGGGAGTCAGGCATCGGGGTATGATTTGATATTCCAGATTGGAAGAAAAAAATCATAAAAGGCCAAGACAAAAAAAAAAATGCAAATTTGGAAGTACTAGGGAATGTTGGAATGAAATACTTTTTCCATTATCTGTGCACTGGCACTGACTGCCTATTAGATATAGGGCTGAGGTCTTGCTGATGGTGTTCAAAGCCCTGCATGGGCCGTCCTTCATACCTTATGGACTTTCTTGGCTCTATTCACCATCACACTCTCCCAGATCGTCCGACCTGTTGCGCCCCTGTTTCGCATTTTTACATTAGCTGCTCCATGGCTGTGGAACAAACTACTGTCACGTGCGAGCCTCCTCTGTTAGCCTCTTTTAAACTAAGCTAAAAAATCTTGTTCTCTTTAGCTTTTTGCCTTTTTTGGTGTCTTTTTTGTCTTTTTGTATTATATGGTCTTTTTGATGTTGCGTGTTTTTCCCTGTTTCTTTTCCTGTGAGTCCATCACTGTTATATCTCGTAATGTGCCACAAATTTGAGTTGGGTTGACATCTGTACCTGAATGGGAACCACATGCTGCTGATTGGAAGAGAAGAATCATTCAGGCTTAAGCGAAATGACGTCAATGAAAACACCTGCACTGGACCAACCGGCCACTGTTCATTTCCATTTCCCGTAGACAAGCGAGGAAGTGGCAATGAAGATGACTGGGTTGAGAGCACCACGGGTCAAGATGTCCAACAACACCTTCCTCCCTGATGGTGACCTGCAGAAGCTGCCCAAGTCCATTGACTACCGCAAGAAGGGCTATGTCACCCCAGTCAGAAACCAGGTCAGTGCAAACTACTTTATGTTAATTTCACTGACAGTTTGTGTAGCACAACAAATATGTGGCACTTCCATAAAGTTCCTACTCAAAATTATAATTGCATGAGAATGTTACGTGTCATTCTGATAACTCAACATTATTCTCCATAATCGTTATTCTCAAAATGAAACTGATTATTTAATGCTTGCTAAATTCAGCCATACTATATCTACTATTTTCCATGCACTTATTCACAGGGTGTATCAGTGGGTGGGCAGAGTGTATGGGGTTGACCATAAGCACTTCTTGAACTCTTTCAACTTGTTTGCCAGAACTATGTGATCTTTTATACTGCCATTGATTCACAGCCTCGGGTCTCATTAACTTCCAACCCAGAACACTAACTAAACAGAACAAGCTAAAAAAACTGACAGCGTACTAATAATTTAACGTAAGCATTTTGTGACTCTGCTAAATTTTAATATTTTTTCGACTGTTGGAATTTTTCTCCATTAATAAAGACAATACTGCCCCCTGGTGGATAAGAAGAGACGCGCAACTTTGTAACCTGTCTGTTTACCGTGCTGCAGGGATCCTGCGGCTCCTGCTGGGCTTTTAGCTCTGTGGGCGCCCTGGAGGGCCAGCTAATGAAGACCACGGGGAAGCTGGTGCCTCTCAGTCCTCAGAACCTGGTGGACTGCGTCACCGAAAACGACGGCTGCGGGGGCGGTTACATGACCACCTCCTTCAAATACGTGCAGAATAACGACGGCATTGATTCTGAGGAGGCGTACCCCTATGTGGGAGAGGTGGGCCTCGCAAAAAAAAAAAAACCCAACAGGTCACGTCAGTATCACATCAATACACCACTAATAAGAAGGAAAATCAAATGAGAGGGAAAAAATGAAAAGATTTTACAGGGAGGTTAATAGTAATTTCTACATTAATTAATGCTGGGCTGAATGTGAAAAAGAAATCGGTTTCATTCCCAGATGGAAGCTGGAGATGGAGCCTTGGAATCAACATAACAAAAACTACTGTAACGCCGCAGGTTGCAATTAAATTTTCCAATAAATAGTCTCAAAAATTCATCCCTCAATGCAACAAAAACAAACAGCAAACATGTAGTGTCTCATACTTTGTCATGGAAAGATCCCGTCCCGACTGTCAGCCGACAGGCAAGGCCAGTAAGTCCCAGTACTGCCTCCTGGGGTGGTCTCCATCCATAAGCTCTGAATAACCTACTGCTCCCCCCAGTCTGATCGCCATTAAATATCTCTCTCAGGACCAGCCGTGCGCCTACAACGTGTCGGGCAAAGCGGCGACGTGCCGCGGCTACAAGGAGATCCCGGTGGGGGACGAGAAGGCGCTGCAGGCCGCGGTGGCCCAGGTGGGGCCCGTGTCCGTGGGGATCGACGCCAGCCTCACCAGCTTTCAGTTCTACACAAAAGGTGAGGTGAAGTCCACTTGGTTCCCCGTGCGCCTGGCTGAAGCACTGAAACCTGGAACGCCATCAGGTTGAGGATCAGAGCCGGTGACTCCCTGTCCCTCTGCCTTACATGCCACAGCTTGTCCCCCTTGGCGCTGTTTTGGCTCACAGAGCATGTTGCGTTGCTGTGGAAGATAGTCGGTGACACTGAGCTCGTCGACGGGGCTGTAAGCCAACTAGGATGACCACCTACTCCATGTCAGGAGGGAGACTATGAGCCATGACAGGGTTTGTGAACTGCCATTTCAAATAAAAGGACCTGGATTTCACTTCGGCACTGAGTTCTTGCCGTGTGCTGATTGGTCAGTCTCCAATTATCGTGCATGTGTCACTAATGTTAATGTGAAACAGCTGGATGAGCGTTTCAATCAAGGGTACGAAGTAGTAAAAGTATCCAGAACCAAACTATTTAGCCAAGCAGAGGAGCCTTTCAGATTTAAAGTAGCTTGCAAAACCTGAGGTAGCTCATAGTGTCCGTAACCTTAATGCCACCTGTCACCTCTAGCTGTGCCCATGTGTTCTGGCACAAATTTTCACGGTTGACTGTGAAATCCTGCTTTAGATGCAGGATGGACCGTAGGGTTTTCTGAAATACCATCCCAAAGATAATGATAATGATGCTAATTATAGATTGGCCAAGAATGGGCCTCATTCGCCTCGCCTTCAGCCAGCTAAGCCGAGGCGCCCAACCCGGTCCTTCATCCCCAAGCTCAGACCTAACAGAACCTGACTGCTGACTTTTAGAAATCGTGCCTTAATGAATAACGAATGGGATGCGAGTAATATGAGCAGATCCCGTTCCGCCTCTGTCTGCAGGTGTTTACTTTGACTCAGAATGCAGCCAAGAGTCGATCAACCACGCAGTGCTGGCTGTGGGCTATGGTGTCACCCCCAAGAAGAAGAAGGAGTACTGGATCATCAAAAACAGGTAGAGCTGACAAAAGTTTGATCAAACTCTCTAAAAGGGTGTTTCCCTAACCTGGTCCTCGGGGTCCTGCAGACTGTCCATGTTTTTGCTAACCTCCCAGCTCCCAGTAGAGTCCCCGCAAACCAGATTGGAAAACACTGCTCTAAAAAATATCACTATTCTATTCTACTCTAATTTATGTACATCATTGCTTACTTCTCGTGAACCAGAGCAAACTAACTGCTTCATTTTACCATGTCATGTCAAGTAACTTTTGATTGTACTTACGGCCCACGTGAGCCTTAGTAAAATTTATCCAGAGATGTTCCATGTGGCTGTAGTCAACGCCAACGGACGTATTTTTACGGACGTATAGTATTTGCCACTATGGAAGTTTAGTTAAATGTGTTTCATATTGTGAAACGGTATATTTGACCTCTCTCACATAATGATCATGATATACATCATAAGACACTGACTCTCTCTCTCACTCTTTTTCACACTCATTTCCCCTGATAAAGCTGGGGGGAAGACTGGGGCAACCAAGGCTACATCCTGATGGCTCGGGGCCATAACAACTCCTGTGGCATTGCATCCCTGGCCAGCTACCCCATCATGTAACCACTAGGAGGCGCCAAAGCACTGAAAAGAGTGAAAAGGTGGTAGTTGCACCCAAGCTACCAGAGAATACTAGCCATGAGGGATGACCGTTACCTTGCACCGTATCTGCCTTGTCGTTTCCATGGTTTCTGTCACATGTCTTAACCCATGAGCATTAAGATGTTCTGTCCAGTGATCTATGTCATACTACATGTACTCATACAGAAAATATACATCAATTGAGTGCAAAGGGAAATTTGTGGAAGGCAACCGACTTCAGTAACGTCAGTCATTCCAGAATATTGCACACTTTCTCCATTGTGATTCAGTCTCATTTTGTCATTGTTGTGTACTGTTTAAACGTTAAGACAAATGACCATTGCAAGTGTTGATCATTGATCGATAGAATAAAATCAAATACATTTTTACATGTGTGTCGTGTTGATTTGTGTTCGTTATACTTTGTATATGATATGTGTGAAATGGTTGTCGCTGTTGATTTAAAGCTGCATCAATGCAATGGATAATGGATATCCATCCATCCTCAGACTGGCAGCATAACAAGCAGGACAAACCAGATGTCTTTCTGCAGGACCATTGACTGCCTCAATCTGGAGGCTCGCTGGGCATTCCCAAGCCAGCTGGCAGATGTCAGTCGTCCAGTGTGACCAGGATCTGCCTCGGGGCCTGCTCCCAGTGAGACCTGCCCTCAGGAGCTGAGCAGGTGGCATCCTTGTGAGATGCCCAAACCTCTCAATCAAAAGGAGCCACAGCTCTCTTTCAAGGTCTCTCCGTACGTCTCTCCCTGGCCTGTAGTGCTGTAGCCCAGCAGAGCTGCGCCGGTGGGAAATGAATTAGTCAAATGAAATGCAGAAGAGGGGGAGTCGTCTTAACCTGAAAAGAATCACACACACAGCTTCATGATTGTTTAACAAGTGCATCATTACACCATACACACACAGAAACTAACAGACAAACCATCCACATGATCGCAACTCTCTGACATGATTTCAACAGACAACAGCATTCAGCGACATGACGTTTTCCAGCTTGCCTGTGTCGACTTGAGTGGCTGGTTAGTCAGTGCTGGTTGATACGCGAGTCCCAGGGTCCTTTATTGTAGTTCTTTTTTAGTTATTAATTGTCCATTTGGTTTTTTTTAAATCAGGACAAAAACTAAGCTACTGTAGATACCTCCTTGCAATAGCGTGGGAAAGTCGCCGACTCAAAGTCCACCACGCAAACAACAAGTTTACGCTGCATTAGTTAGCTCGCGCTCACCCAGACAACCAATCAAGGGGATTTGTGAGGATTTGAAAGGTTAGAAACAGAATATGACTTTGGTTTTAGCAAATAACACTGGCACAAATTAATGTAGCAGTAATTTAAAATGAAAATTGTAAAAAATTATGATCATAATATTTAGAAATATTAATATTTATAATTAAAATCACGCCTTAATCTTCACTGGGGGTGTGGAGCGATGTCCCCTTGTCCCCCCCGGTCTGTCGAGAAAGGCCAGTTGAGCTAATAACCAACAATGACCCCATGAAAGGGACCAACAAATACCAGTTCTGTGCTCAAAGTGGGGTTACCAGCTCCCTCCCAGTATGACACATCATAACTGGACAGTGAGAAGGAGCCGAAAAGACCAAGACGGATCAGACCTTGACAGTGGCTGCTGGCTTTGGGATTTGGCACATACAGTAGGTGGCGCCATATGTGCACAGTGCTCCCCCTGTGGTTAAGCAGAGCACTGCACATTAATTCTTTCCGACTTGGTCCACCAACCTTGGTCCTGTCCAGGTCCTTCCTTGCCTTAATTGTGCCTCTATGCTATTTTGTGTTTATAAGAAATTATTGGTGGTCAATTTGTTATTTGAAACAAATGTATACATACTAAAACAGAATTTGTGGTGTTTTAGTATGAAAACCACTGCTTTACATATAATTACATAAACTCTTTACATAAGCTCATAACCTTTACCAGACTCCGCTTATACCGGTGTAACTTTCTTTTTTTTTTTAAAAAAATTACATAACCCTAATCTTATAAGAAAAAGATGTAATGCAACAATCAAAATGTATCATTCAAATAAAAACAATACAAAACACATTGGTAAAAATTAACTGGTAGTTCAAGTTAAGTTAAAACTGAAAGCTAATTTAATATCAGGGCAAGTGAAGACACAACCGCACTAGTAACCTTAAATAGTCCCAGTCCAGCCTTCTACTTCCGTTCAAACGCTTCATAAAAGCATTTCAACTGTGTTCAAAGGACCGTCTTGTCTTCGTGCCCAGAACAGAACAGGTACATTTTCACTGACTTCAGTACGGTATTAAATTAATATATTTTAAAATATAGATTTGAAACTATAATAATGCATATATGAGGATAATTTATTATGAATTCTTTATCTTGTTACTTTGTTTCGGTTTCATTTATTTAATATTTTTAAGGTAGTTAGATTTTTATTCAAATTTTAGTTTCAAATCAACTAGATTATGCGTTATTAAAATTACCGACAGATTAGTTATTCATAGAAGCGTAAACTTATGTGTATAATATAATATAATATGTATAATAATCGGCATTTCTAATAATTTCCCTCGATTTATTTAGTAGGGCACAACGTAAATGCAGTTCGCTCCGTTTTTCAACGCGGGGAATTACGTTCTGTTATGAAAGTATCAAGTTTTATATTTTATTTTTATAAAATTTATTTTCAAAAATGTTTAAAAGATTATCTTAGCATTTACAATATGTGTGCATACAACTTTTTACATTGTCCATGCCGTTGTCGTAGTTCTAATCCATGGTGTTTTGAAACAAGTCTGAATGCCTCGTTTGATCACACAATAACCATGACAGCTGATAATGACCACTTCTGTAGGTTACCATAACAGATAGGTATCAAAAGCAAACGGAAATGTATCAGAAGGGTCACCACTTGAAAAAGCCTGCCGTTTTCTCACAGGATGATTTGGTGTGGTGGTGTTCTGCTGCTTCCCGTCTTGGCGCTGGCCAACTTCACTCAGGGTCCTTCGCTGCTACTGGACTCGGAATGGGAGAGCTGGAAGACCGTCTATGAGAAGGAGTACAACAGCCAGGTAGGTTCATACAT
>JAABNY020000046.1:12234364-12245528 GCA_015164015.2 Brevimyrus niger
ATGGGATCAAAAGGTTACGGCTATAAGTGACCATCTGATTGTAAAAAGCCTTATAAATAAATAAAGGATTCTTAAAAGCTTCCCAAAATGCTTCCCAAAACCCTGCTTTTTAAACATACAAATGAAAATTGTTTTTATTCATTGATTTTCCACAAACAAAGGGTATTCAATCACGTTGTGGGGACATTCGGTCCCCACAAGTTAAGGTGTACCCGGACCACACACACACACACACACACACACACAGGATTGTAATTATATCATCGTGAGGACTCTCCATTCATTTCAATGGGGAAAACAATAATACCAACATGACGACCTTAACCCCAACCCAGCCCTAACCTTTAACAGTAAGTGACCAAACCAACAAAAAAAAAACAGGTTCTTCTTACATTGTGGGGGACATTTGGTCACACACACGCACACACACACACCAGACACTTGTACCCTAATCTCCAAAGGTGTGACATGATCATGCTAACCACAGCGATGCACACCACCCCTTCACATGTTGCTAAGGAACTTAAAATATCTTTCTACCTATTGGCTCCATAACAAACCCTTTCTTATATAAATGTGTCCAAATGGTATTCAAAGGGCAGTCTCCACTTCTGTTCGACAACTTGAGCGCAGGTACCATTCCTTACATTTTATTTACTGTTATTTTGTATTATTCAATTCTATAGATTTATTTTTTTTACTATACTCTTTAATTTTAAAGATTTATTATTGTATTACTTTATTTTATTATTTATTTTTACTAACCTATTATTATTTGACAGATTTTCCTGTGTTAGGATGAAAATATATCAAATTATTATCATTTGCAATACGTATATTTAAAGCTATAACATTACATACTGCATAATTATGTGTATTGTCATGTCACCTTGCTTCAGGTCCATTTAATTTTTTCTTAGCTTAATTTGTTTTCTTGATTTACTAGATTATATTATTATTATTATTATTATTATTGATATTAGAAATGTAAACTTGCACATGTTATATAATTTTTGGTATTTCATACAGATCATTCCCATTGACCTGTTTAGTTAGTTTCTGCACAATTGCAGTTCTCTTGGGTGCCTCATGTGTATTACCACTTCTTTTTTATTTCTCATTGCAGACAATTATGTTCTTTTATATATATAAAAAAGAATTTGGTTGTAGCATTTACGATATGCAGTATATTAATTTTCACCTTTTCAAGTCCATCATCACTGTCACACAGTGTGAAAACAAGTCTGACTGCATCTGTTAATTTCACTGTAACCCATAGGCCTTTCATTCAGCACTAGCAATAACAAGCCATGATTTTTTTCACAATGATCAGTGTGATGAAGCAGTGCTTGACTGCTTAGGTAAGACACCATTAACACACAACAGTAGGATTACAGGGCATCAAATGCAAACCAGAATGTAGCAGAAAGGTCACTGTCCTCATGTTGACGCCTTGAAGCCTGAATTTGCCTACTGCCGTTTTCTCACAGGATGATTTGGTGTGGCGGTGTTCTGCTGCTTCCCGTCTTGGCGCTGGCCAACTTCACTCAGGGTCCTTCACTGCTACTGGACTCGGAATGGGAGAGCTGGAAGACCGTCTATGAGAAGGAGTACAACAGCCAGGTAGGTTCATACATGATGATAGAGAGGAACGGCAAACCTATGAAGGGATACCTGGAGGAAAGAGATATTCAAGCAGATCAATGACAAGTCATGTAGCAGTGTTCTGATGACCTGACGGCACATGCTGAGCTTCTGGCTGTGAAAGAATGAGCTCATCATAGCCTGGACCACAATAAACACTGTTAATAATTGGGCTGGAACTTTCAGCAGGAGGAAGGAAGTCGGAGGTCCATCTGGGAGAAGAATATGCGACTGATTGATGCCCATAACCAAGAATACAAGCAGGGGGTCCATTCCTATGAGCTGGGGATGAACAGCCTGGGAGACATGGTAAGTACCTCTTACAGTATGATATATCCAAAACCTTCATTTACCATCCACATGAGTAACATGGCCAAAAGTATCATCAACAGTGTTATTCAAAAGCTCAGTGAGAAACTGCCTTGTAAAGATGAATACTAAGTCCACAAACAAACCCATTATGGATGCAAATTTCTTTGATTGCTGATCCACACAGACCAGTGAGGAAGTGACCGCAATGATGACCGGGTTGAGTGTGCCAGAGATCACGGAATCCAACAACACCTTCCTCCCTGACGGTGACCTAGAGAAGCTGCCCAGGTCCATTGACTACCGCAAGAAGGGGTATGTCACCCCAGTCAGAAACCAGGTCAGTGCAAAGGATTATGGGAGGAGACATTGGACTAGACAGAGCAGATGATTATTAGCTTTTGTTTTCTTGTATGTTTATGTAATTTATTTTGGAATTAAGCTGACTTTTCCTAACACTTGTAATAAATGTGAAAAGTAACATTTAAGTCAACATCAAATAATCATATGACAATTATGCCCATGAAAAGGAACAGCACTTCATAGATAGTTAGATAGATAGATAGATATTTTATTGATCCTGAAAGAAATGTAGGCATCCATTAGCTCAAATACAAACAAAAGCACACAATAGCACACGTAATAACACACACAATAAAAGAACAGCACTCAAGAATGCAAAGGTGTCTATGGATGCTGAGAAAATGACAAATACCTTGGAAAATGGTATATGTCAAAGTGAGTACCAGTGCAAGAATAATAATATATTATTATAAAAACTATACATAACATGCATGGTAAAAATGTGAATTATACAAAATCCAATACATACATATATATATATATATATGTAAAATATGTAATATATATGTATTTATAACATATAATATAAAGTATAGAATATATAATCTATATTATAATACTATAATATAATGTAATATGGTGGTACCTCGGTTCTCAAACTCACTAGAACTCGAATTTCTTAAAAGTCAAACCAGTTTGACCTAGAACTTGATCTGAATCATTCATCAAAAGTCAAACCTTGAATGCTGACCTAATATTAATTGTATGCGCCAGGTCCCCTAACCAATTAAGCAGCGCAACATTACAGTAACCAACAATAAATAACTAACTTACATGTACTATTAGAGCATTTATGCCATTTATTTAACTATTTTACTAGGTAAATTAACTGAAAACCAGTTCTCACGAGAACCAATTATTTTTTTTATTTCTTATGGGAAAAATTTGATCAGAACTCGAACTTTTTAGGATTCCGGAGTCTGGAACGGATTTTGAGAACCGAGATACCACTGTATACATTATATGCATAACATAAAATATAAATCTCTGAAATATAGAGTGGTACCTCAGAACTCGAACTTAATCCGTTTAGAGCTCCGGATCGAATCCTAAAAATTTCGGGTTCTGATCAAATTTTTCCTATATCAGAAATTAATTGGTTCCCGTCCCCAAAAAATTACACCTAAATATGTTTTTTTTTTTTTGCGTTTAAATACAAAATAAACTTGGATAAAACAGGAAGAGCATAAGCTGTACTAAACACATCTAAGGACATTTATCAAAACAGTAATTTACAAAGTAAGAAAATAAATGTATGCAAACAATGTGTAAAGTTAAAAAAAACAATGTGTCCTGCCCCCATCGTCCGCTTCTTCCGTGTGCCACGCCCTCTCGTTAACACCGTGTGGAATCACCTTGTGATCAGCTGATTCTGGTTGTTGTCATTAGTCCTCTATATTTAATCCGTATTTCAGTTTTTTTCCCCAGTCTGGTCATTGTATTGTCCATCTGCGTTTTGCCTGCCTTACTTGTAATTAAACCTCGTATTCCCTGACGTCTGCGCCTTTATCTCCGTTTTGTCCCTCCGTGTCCTTGCACGACAATATTATTATAATTAAATGTATGAATGGTTTATTATTAATATTAAAATAAGTAATTAGAAATCTTTATTTTAAAATGTTTTTATTATATAATAATTACTGTTACTGTCTATTATTGTCTAAATGTATTTTTGCTGTCTAAATGTACGTATTCAGCTAGTGTAAAAATGCACGATGCTATCACAGTGAATAGGAAGCTGAGACTGAACACGCCTACAAGTTATCTTAGGTCGGCGTTCACGGTTTGACTTTTGAGATTCAGATCGAGTGCTAGGTAATTTTTTTTTAAACTGGTTGGTTCAACTTTTAAGAAATTCAAGTGCTAATGAGTTCGAAAACTGAGGTATCACTGTATACAGAATATAAATATGACATATAATAAACACGTTACCCATTGCATTTTATTTTAAAACAATGACCAAAAAACACAACCAAAATACAATAGTATATAATAGGATGGTAAGGCTGAAGACCAGAGTCTGCGACTTACTCTTGATATAAAGAGCCTTTGTTATTTTTAAAAATCACTTTTAATTTTGATTTCCCTGAAAACGCAATCTGATCACACACACCCACAAGAGCTTTGTCACACACAGAATCAGGCATGTACTAAGGAGTGTTATGTTTGAACAAATATATTTTTCTCATCGAAGAAGTCCAACTTATTGCACAGCCATAAGTAGGAATGTATTGATGCCATTTTTTTCAGATTGAGTACAAGTACTGATGCTTGCTTACTCGTACTGACTGATAACAATACGAGTTAAAGCTGGGTGATGTCTATGGAAATAAACAATAACATGAATTCACCTCCAACACAGACACAGGTTTGTAATTATACAGTGAGGGGTGCACAGGTGTCTTGATGACAGCTAACAAGCTCAATCAGGTGCTATTAATTTAGAATCATGAGCAGAGTGTAGCTGGACTATTTAAAAGCAAGATAACAGGTCTTTGAGGGTCAGAAATCTGGCTGATAAGCAAGTGATCAAACACTTATTACTACACAGTAATTCACAAATAAATTATTTTTTAAAAAAATCATACGATGTGATTTCCGGATTTTTCTTTTTAGATTCTGTCTCTCGCAGAGGAAATGCACCTATGCTGAAAATTGTAGACCCCTCCGTGATTTCTAAGTAAGAAAACTTGCAAAGCCGAAGGGTGATCAAATACTTATTGACCTCACTGTATCTCTGTGGGGACGCTAATCATAACATGACGACCTTGACCCCTACCCAGCCCTCACCTTAACCCTGAGTAAGCAGACAAAAAAAACAAGACTTTCGGCATTTTTAGTTTTTAAGTATTTCATTCACAAATCTTTGTGGGGACCTGGAAAATGGTACCCACAACGTTAAAAAAACAGGTATTTATTACATTGTGGGGGACATTTGGTCATTTTGGACAGTTTAAAGTTACCCCCACTGCTTTTGCATGAGTGCTGCATGCAGGGGTACCGTTAAGGGGGGGTTAGGATGATCCCACTGGCAGTTTTGATAATGGAATGTTTGGTATGGTTGTCTTGGTTACCATAACTGAACAGCCAACTGAGTGATTCCTTTCTGTTGTCAGAAGTTGATATGCTGGCCAATCATATGTTTGGCTCAATCATGTTTTGTTGTTTTTCCTTTTGCGGTTAATGGGTGCAATAAACATTTCAATTTGAAGAAAAAGATGGTTATAGAGAATTGTGATCTCATTTCTAAGGACCAGGTTAAGTGCCAATACAATTGCCAATACAAATCTTTAACCTCAGAGCCACCAGTCCACTTGCTTGCTTAAATAAATGTAGCATATATTGAATTTATGTAATCACAAAATAAAATGGTCCACACCTTTCATGAAAAGCTGTTAACTGGCTTGAGAATAGACCCCTGCCAAGTTTTTAAAGTCCTAAAATAAAAAATAAAATAAATCACCAAATTTGAAACAGAAAATTTGAAACAGTAAAACAAGTACATTTCTTGGGTTAAAGCAAATTCTTCCTCAATCAGACTCATTCATTTTCTAAACTGCTTTAATTGTCCTATTGAGGGTTCACAAATGCAACGTTTTCATTTAAAGAAACACTGCCCTGCCCCCTGGTGGACAAACAGAAACAGGCGGCCTTTTCAAAGATGCGATTTCCTCCTTGCAGCGTACCTGTGGCTCCTGCTGGGCCTTCAGTGCCGCTGGTGCCCTAGAGGGCCTGATGAAGAAGAAGACGGGGAAGCTGGTGCCACTCAGCCCTCAGAACCTGGTGGACTGTGTCACCAAAAGCCATGGCTGTAAAGGAGGCTTCATGCACACTGCCTTTGAATACGTCCGCAGAAGGGGCATCAACTCTGAGAGGGCGTACCCTTATGTTGCAAAGGTAGGCCATTCAATCACTGATTGCATCTAGTTTACAGTTCCTCTTTTATTCTTTAACTTAAGAAAAATGTTATAGACAGTAAAAATGTGCAATGTATGTGCTTACATCAATCCAGGAGCATTTTTCCAATATGCAGATATAGAAATGTGAGAATATTTCACAACTCAAAACAATAACCCAAGCAGGGCTAATAAATAAAAAATTCTGCTTCAGAAGTAGCAGAAAAATGGCTGATCTTGCTCTCTGACTCCAAGCTTCACTCCCCAGTGGTAGATGGGCTAAATAGCATATAAAGTATCATCATAAAAGTTTGTAATCTGACGGAAATGTGATCTGGATGAATACTGAGACCACATGTCCCCCAAACACCCTCCCTTACTGTACATTCCGGTAGGGCTGCCCAGTCAGACCTTACCAGTTATTCCTTCCCAATCAGACCTTCCCAGTCAGATCTTCCCAATCCTAACTTGACATACTCTATGTATCCACCAGGACCGGAGATGTGCCTACAAACCATGGAAAAAAGTGATGTCATGCCGCGGCTACAAGAACGTGGCATCCGGGAATGAGAGAGCGCTGCAGGCCGCCGTAGCCAGGGCGGGGCCCGTGTCTGCAGCGGTCAGCGCCTCACTGCACACCTTCCATTTCTACAGAAGGGGTGAGATTCCCCCCTCGCCTCATTTTACATTTACATTCTACACACAAAGTTTTTATCCCACATTTATGATGCAGTTTATAAAATAAATGCAGCGCAGTTTTTTTTATTTTTTTTTTACTTCTCATAGGCTTCTAACAGTCTTTATAGTTTTTAAAAAATAAATATACCCGGGTCCAGAGTTTCTGAAACTATGGTGTGTGGGCCCCCTCTAGTGGCAAATTGAAATATTGTATGTTGCTTTTTTAGCCAGGAATGGTGTGAAGTACGAATCCAGACCAAGATTTTGTTTCAGCCACCCAGTTGAGTTCTCATGCAAATGTAACTCTTTTTGCTCAACTGGTTAGTTGAAACAAAATCTTGGTCTGGATTTGTACTTTCTGGACCTGAACTTTCTACCTCTGTCGCCCCGGCCTAGTGGACACCTCTGTTAATTAAAGGAATTGTCTAATTAAGCCACATCTATGCATGATACAGCCAATTGATCACCGTGGAAACTCCTGCAACAAACACTGGCAGCAGGACAGGTACCTTCATGAGAAGGCAGATCCATTTTTTTTTACATTTTACTGGAGAAACAAAAATTATATACAAATAAAAAGTAAATAGTCTAAATAAAGGAAACAGCATCAGAAAGGACGATCATAATTTTTCTACAATGCGCATAAATTTCCCTGGATTTAACAATAATGATAATAATTAATCCATTATTAATCCCTGTGGGGAAGTTCTTTTTACGCCTCCCTCAACTTGCTCTTTGTAGAGCAAGCTGTCTGTAAATGGCAGCCACCTGTTGGGGCGCCCAGGGAGATGGGGCTTAGGGGCCTTTGCTCAAGGGCCTGCAGATGTGCTGAGGCTGGGCTTGAGCCGGTGACATTGAGATTACAGGCACACGGCTTAGCCCACTGAGCCGCACGCTGCCCCTTCATAACTACTTAATCCAAAATCTATAAAATAAAAATATTTCGGAATGAGTAGAAGCAGACCACCTCTCCATGAAGCGGCGCCTAACTGTGGTGGACGGGGTTGTGTGCCTCCGTGGTCCTAGCAGGTAGGTGTCGAGGGTGATGCTCCCTGGAATAGTCTCCCAAGGCAGATTGGTCCTCAGTGAGTGAGTCAGTGAGAACAGGTGCCATTTAAGTGACCCTCATAATAATGAAAAGCACCATTAGCCCCCTGTTTAAACAGGGCGTGAGTGGTTTGCATTATCAGCAGAATTTCAGACTTGCTTTTAGTGGGTCCTGGACTCCCGGGCTGTCCTTTGTCACTGATTCTATTCAAAACTTTTATGGACAGGACTTCTAGACATAGCAAAGGGGTGGAGGCGGTCCTGGTTTAGGGGCCTCGACAGATTAAGCAGAAGTGGTACAGGCCTGTCATAGTGATGCGAGAGCTATCGACTTAGCAAACGATCAGTGTTCCCACCCTCGCCTATAGTCACGAGGTTCGGGTAGTGATGCAAAGAATGGGACTGAAGAATCAGTCAACATCAAATAATCATATGACAATTATGCCCATAAAAAGGAACTGCAGAAAAGAGTCTCCTTCACAAAGGCTCGGCTTTAGAGGCAGGGTAAGGAGCTCAAGGGAGAGCCGCCGCTCCTCTGCATTGAAAGCCGGTAGAGGTGGTCCGGGCGTGTCTGGGATGCCACGGCAGACCCAGGACACGCTGGCCTGGGAACTCCTCAGGATCCGTCTGGGGGAGCCGAAGAAGGTGGCCGGGGAGAGGTAGGTCTGGGCATCCCTGCTCAGACTGCTTTCCCTGCAAGTCCACCCCAGATCAGCATCAGAAAATGGACGGATGGATAAATGGATGATGGATAACCGCAGGTCAAATGGTGAGTCCTAAGTCAAACTTACAGACCTGTACTCTTTCTTTAGGTGTATACAATGACAAGAGGTGCAGCTGTAATCGTCTCAATCATGCGATTCTTGTCGTGGGATACGGTTCCACCAACCGGGGAAACTACTGGATCATCAAGAACAGGTGGGACAGTCCAGAATGTCTTTCTTGTGATCGGTCAATTTTAAGTTTTACTACATGCTGGAGCAGCAATGGCTGCAGCTGGTCTTTATGGACCATGAAGAACTAATGCATGTTTATAATATCTTCTGTAATATGTACTATGAAACTGCATAGTAGACTAAAGAGATTTGTATGATTCAAATTAAATCTCCCCCTATATCTATACGTGCGTGTCTTTAACTTTTAAATTTTTTATTTTTTTTTCCTTTTTCGTTACTTGTATAGCTGGGGGAAAAACTGGGGCATGAAAGGTTACATGCATTTGGCACGTAACAGATGTAATACCTGTGGTATTGCCACGCATGCCAGCTACCCCATTTAATCAGTAGGAGGCGCTATACCAGTGAAGGAGGAGCTACTATTGAGGAAGAGTGGGAGAAGCAGAAGGACCTTACCTTACATTTACTCATCAAAATACAGCGGCGTGCCCCCATTGTTTCCAGAGCTAGACTCACATGACCTCCACTGGATGAAGCTTTTTTTTAACTTTTATTAAGAATGAAATAAAAGCATGCAATCAAACCCGAGTACTGCTCTTTTTTGACTGAGCTGCATTATGGTGATAGGACTTCAGTTTGTAATATGGCAGATGGAAGATCAGAGTCTTCCACTGAAAAGCAGATTAGAGGCTAGGCCAACTACAGAAGGCATTTACAATTTAGCATGATTTTAATGACCAAATATTACTCTGACAAGGATATGTTGTAGTAACATAACATTCCCAAGGAGAGGTCTTATTTTCTCATTCCGAGCAGAACACCGATCGAATGTTACACACCAGCCAAGCACAAATTTAATAAAAATTTCAACAAACAATATCACATTCTACCACAATGACTAGAACTGCCTCACTCCTCCAAGGTCTGGGGTTCGAATCCTGCAATTTTTCTGTCTTTACTGGGCCTGTTCTCCTCCCGCTGTGTGGATTTTCTTTGGGTACGCCCACCTACTCCAAAAGTCCAGAGACAGAGGCGAACTAGTGCCTCTAAATTGCCCTTTTGCTACAGCCCACCCCGCACCCCCCACCCCCAACACACGCTCAGACAACCCTTATTCTCTTAATCATACAACTGTCTTCTTTTATCTTATGAATCCTATTTAATCTGCTCTACATTGTATTTCATGCCACTACTGTGTTTATACTATATTTCAGTTTTTTATTTGCTGCTATAATTCCAAGGCCAATTATCTACCTCCAACCCCCTCACTACACTATTTGCTGCCTGTACTTTGTTGTTCCACTACAGTGTTACACATAGTCTGTCTGATTGTCATGTCTGACTTTGCACAGCTGCATTTTACATCTGTCCCATGTAGATAATTGTCATCCCATTTGCTCCTAGAGAAACACAATTTCTCCACAATCTGTGTACCAGTATATTACTGGGCCGGCAATAAAAAATCTTGACTTGAATTGACCAGGATAAGACGGATGATGGAATATTAAAGTTAGCTATTTTCAGACAAACTCTTAACCATCGAAGGAAATTACTGTATAATAACAGTGAATGAAAACCAAATAAGTATATACCCACAACATGGCCTTAACCTGAATTATACACAACCACTAAGAAGCTGCATCCTGAACAGACACAGAGCACATCGTAACACAAAGCTGCACATCACAGTTCAGGAACTACTCAGTTCAAGATGGCAAAGCCCCGCAGAGAGTGGTGCATGCATCAGAGCACTGGCCTCTCTGTAAGATATCCGCACCAAGCACTGCAGGACCCGGGCAATTAAAATAATTAAAAACCCTACCCACTCCAGCAAGACTATTCAGCCTGCTTAACTCAGGCAAGCAACTGCGCAGCCTAATGTCAGACTGATAGGCTCAAGAGGAGCTTCTACCCTCAGGCCACCAGGATGCTAAACTCCAACATGCCAAAAAAACACCTGAACTTAAAACTGATGCACACCCACTGTAACTATGTACTGTCACTTTAAAATTTGTCACTTTATATTTACTTAATTACATTATCTCTCCTGCTAATTTATTATTTGTATTATTTCATTATTTTGCTTTGTCTTGAAGCAGGGTAGCTTTTCATTTCACTGCGAGTTCTACCTGTATAGCTGTGCAAGTGATGAACAAACTTGTGAATCTTGACCAAGTCCCAGGAAGTGCTGATATATTCTTTCAACAAAGTGACGGCGAGAGAGGAGAAACCAATGAAGTGACGGCGAGAGAAAAGAAACCAATGAAGTGACGGCGAGAGAGGAGAAACCAATGAAGTGACGGCGAGAGGGGAGAAACCAATGAAGTGACG
>JAABNY020000046.1:12261558-12274364 GCA_015164015.2 Brevimyrus niger
ATGTCTCGGGCCATGGTCTGATAGAAATTATTGATTAAATCTGTGCAGCTCAGACTCTTCGCCCCACCGATGGAAGATTAACCCCTTCAGTGCCGCAGCCAGCGCTGCTCGCAGACAAATAAAAGATAATTCTCAGCCACAGCAGAAGCCATGGTGCCCAACTTATCTTAAGGGATGCCCGTTGTTAATCTTGCTCTAGTAGCAACTACAAGTGTGAGGGCCAAAGCACATTGACGTCCGTTGCCTGAATGAGGACAGTCAGTGAAAATGACTGAATCTGCACCGCTACCAGAGCCAGGCCCGCTGTCACTGTCACTGGGTCTCGGACTGCCCCAATCGCAGTCCAAACACGGCCCCGCCATCGCACTTGACCAGGATCCTCGTCACTCTAAAGCCGCTGGCCAATCAGAAGGCCACAGTTGACGATGATTCCCAATGCCGTGGCAACGGCGGTAAAGCCGTCAAACGGGAACACCCGAGGCGGCCTCAGCGGGGTCCCCGTTCGCAGGCCAGTGGGCAGAGTTAAGCCCCTTTAACTCAGCCAGCGGTTAAGACCCCAGCCGCCCGTGGACCAGGAGGACCGGCCGCCCCGCATGCTAATCTGGGCCGGGCTCACTTGGCGCATGCAAGGTGTGTGTGGGCACTTTCCCAGGGAAATCAATAGCGCTTGGTAATTAAACAAAAGGGGGTCGCCCAGCATGAGCAGCCCTCCTGGAAAGTGGGTTACGGAGGGAGACTCGCGCAGCTGGCTGCCGTGCCGCTCCTGCCGCGGAGACGATTGACCCGGGATTTCTGCTGCAAATCTCAAAATATAATCAATGCCCGCGAATGGTCTACATCTAAGCCCCCAAGACAACCAAGGAATTCTGAGCAAAACCAATGTGTAGAAGTGTAACTTGGGTCCAGCAAACACTAATTAGAATGTATGCACGGGTACCTTGTACAACAAATGCCTGTATATCAGAGTCTTACATGTTGTGGTTTTTACTCATCGTTAAAACTACAACATCCAGAGTACCATTTAATGAGCTGCCCTGTTATAAGCCTGCAAGCAAAAAACCGAAACAGCAGTTGTGACTGTACGTGGGGTGGAGGGGATGGAGGACGGCAGTCAATCACAGATGACGGGGCGGCTGCCTCGATTGATTAGGTGGCGTGCAGACCGCAAGTCCGATGTAACGCGGGTTTTGGTTATACCCAACGCGGGGCCTCATATCGCCTAGTAAACGTCGCATGATGGCGGAAATGGACAGCGTCTGGCTACCCTTCAACGAAAGATGAAAAGTCCCAGCAGCTCCACCTCTCCAGTTGGGTTCGAGCTCACGGCACAGGAACGCCACCGGCCAGCCCCAGCCTTTTGTGCACCAGCGAGCGAGCAGCCTGCCAGCCAACGGGACAGACGCCAGGCCCCTCTGGGCGATTCTCATATTTCACTGTTTCTCCAGGCCTTGCCCTCCTCTCCACACTGGATACCCCTCCCAGGCCCCTTGAGTGGTGCAGTGCCTCACAGGCCCCCGCTATCGAAAGGACATGGAGGACAGAACCCGGAGGCTCAGAAATGGCCGACTCCGCGGGAGCTGCAGAAACAACCGAAGAAATATTCTCTCTCTCTCTTTTGCAAGTTGACATTAAGGCCGCCCAGATCATGACAGCTCGCAGGATAAGACGGACTAGTTACGGAGTCTGTAAGGTTCCAGGTGTTTATTCAGGGAATAACGGTAACTTTTCTATAACCAAGTATGACTATTGACCTGCAGATTGTTTTGACTGAGTCATCAATCGAGGGAGAAAATACTTGAAACAAAATTTGCAGTTGTTTGAACTAAAATGCATATGTTGTAGTGAATGCCAGAAATTTTGCTCTCTGTAAACACACCAATTACCCATTTATCTTTGTCAAAGAAAAAAAATACACATACTAAAACATCATTAACTGTGGCTTATGCTAAAATACTTGATTTGCTGTAGTACACACATTTCCTGATGATTTTGTTACAGGGACCTGGGCCGTAATTACTATATAAATACACCTCGGTTGACATAGCAACATGGATTAATCATTGGTATAGGCGCAGTTGTAGTGTACAAGCAGTAACAGTGTCTCATCATGGTGCTTTGACGTCACTGTCTTCTCTGTCACTACTGTCCTGCCTGGCAATGAAACGTGACGCTCATGTGAGTTTTTCCAAGATGGAAGCGCTGGGAATCGCCGGTCAGCCCAAACATGCATGACGATCCCAGTGGGCGACTTGGGTCGGGACAAAGTCGGCTGTCGGCTGGACAATGCAGCCGGTGCAATTGATGTCACCGGCCAGGGAGAGTGAAGCAGCGCGGCGGACGACTGAGTCGCCCGTACCAGCGAAACGCGAGCTATACTTTTCGGCCCTGAGATCACAGAAAGCCACGAACGAGGCCGGTGGCTTTTCGGGGCGTCCTACCTTCCAACCGCAGCGTGGCCATCCTCTGGAACTCGGGCTCCTGCAGCCAGCGGGACATCCTCTTGAAGGTCTCGCGGCCGGACTTGAGCTTGCCCCAGGGCTTGGGGTTGCGCAGGAGGTCGGAGAGCGTTCCCTGTGAGCGGCAGAGCACGCGCTCGGCGAAGATGGCCTGCGGGATGCTGTAGCGCTTCAGCTCCGTGATGATCCTCTGGGCCACCTCCTTGGTGTTGATCTCCTCGCCGCCGCCTCCGCCGCCGCCTCCGACCTGGAGGCCGGGCGAGACGTCCTCGTTCAGGGGCGAGGCAGAGGCGCGCCGGCTCAGAGGGTGCTGTTGATAGGGGTGCCCATACATGGGCGCTTGGTGGCCATGCGGAGGATGCTGGGAGACTTCCATCTTGCTCAGTTGGTGACTCGTGTCACCCAGGGGCGGGGGGGACATCTCACGCACAAACTCTGCCGTCCTGCAGAAGATGTTGCCGCCGCCGCCGCCCAAGTGGACCTCGTAACCGCCGGGCAGGCTCTGGCCGCCCCCGTGGTTGGTTCCCATGCCGCCATACCCGTGTGGAACCACCCCTACGCTGGCGCCGGCAGTCGGGGGGGACAGGCTCGCCGGCACGGCCAGATCTTTGCCGTAAGCGTTATAGAAGTTGCCGGCCAGGCCCCGGTCCTCGCGCATCAGCGTGAAACTGCCGATGACATTGCTGACGGGCAGGCAGGAGTGGGGGTGGGGGTGCGGGTGGTGGTGGTGGTGGTGGTGGGGGTGCGGGTGGTGGTGGTGGGGGTGGTGGAACTTCTCCTCCAGCGGTTGCAGCGGCGTCAGCGTGGTGTAGGTGCTGCTGCAGCCAGCCGGCGGCTCGGCCCCGTAGCTCAGCGACGACAGCGAGTGCTCCAGCCCGGGGGGTCTGTGCTCATGGCCCTCCAGGGACATGGAGGACCCCCCCAGCGGGGGCCGCGGGAAGGCGGTGCTCAGATCCCGTGCGTGCAGCATGACCCTGCCGTCCTCGGCGTGCGCCAGCTCTCCGTGGCTATGCACGGACATCTCCCCCATGATGTCCATGGCTCTGTGATGAATACCTCTTTTGTTTGCCCCACTGTTTCAGTGCCTCAGTCTGCCTTTCCCCAGCTCCACTTAAATATAGATCTATTGATTATTCATTAAATGGATTTTCAAGTTCATGAACTGATAAATGACTGATTGACCGGGGTGTCAGTCAGCTGGTCAGTCATTCATGCCAGTTTCTTAAACCTTAATCTAAATCAGATTTTGCACGGCACAACAGTGCCAGTAATTGCACTGCTTATATGTTAGTATTAGAATCGGTTTTTTAAACTATATTCTTCATTTTCTTGGCAAAGACCAGTGTAGCTTGGCAGCCTGTGTAAATGAAAAAAAAAGTTTTTTTTCTTACTGTAGGCCTATATGTAAATTACAGTATAAGCACGATGTGCACTTAACAGTTAAGTAATCCACCAGAATTTAACATTTCCTTCGATGTTGCATTTCCACTTTTTTCTTGAGTTTTGAGCCATTGTTTGAAGATTATAAACACATCGATATTTATGTAAGCCCATGCAGTTCAGGACAACTACAATCGCGCACGTAGCATTTTAAAACCATTATTTTATCATTTAGTAAAGACGCTCAGATTGTTTACAGTAAAAACACGTGCGTCCCATTATAGTGCTTCTGGTAATTTATGCGAATATTCAATATGCATTAATTATCCTGCTGGTGAGATCACAGCTTGTTTTGGCTTCCTTACCTTGCAACGCGAAGGGGATGAGCGGTGGCGATAATGTACAAAGTACCAGAAGGTAGGTGTTTATTTGGATTTTGTAGACGCGTCGAAGACCAAATGACACACACCGATGTCTAATTGGAAAAAAATCCCTTATGGTCCATTGTAAAACACGGGAGTATCCGCGCTCGTCCTCGGCATCTTCCTCAGCCTCTTAGTGTTTCGACTCCCTCAAGCTTTTCTCACCTTCAGCTAGCCGCACTAGCAACACGCAGTTGTTCAGCTCCAGGTTTTAAGGATAGATGGGTTCTAAACACCCGAGAAATAAATACGAGACGGCAAATAATCGGCTGCGGACCCTTTCCCCTTTTCCTTTCGTCGTTAGATATTTTAGGTCGAGATCGCCTCACTCTCCTATCCCCTGTCCGATCTTTTTTCGCTTCCTTTCCCTCCTTCATGTGATTTTTTGCCTCCGCTTTTTGCCGCTCTCCCAGCCTGTCACTTCATTGATTTCCTCACCAACTCTTATCTCTCGCTCTTCCCTCTTCCCTTCTCTCTTCACTCTTTCCTCCGAGCTGGTTTCAGCGCGTCACTGGCTTAAAAATCTGACAGATGTGCTTGGAAATTCCAAGTGCCATTAACCCTCTCCATGCCGCGCGCCGCTCCACAGAGGGGGCTGGGTCCGTCGGGCGCGGTAAGGACAGCCCCTTTCCTTTAAACCCGTCTTATCAGGTTGCTCCCTAACGGGTTTAAAAAAAAAAAAAAAACAGTCGTCCCTTTAATAACACATTATTGCATATCTTCCATGAGCCCTCCATTTTTATTTTTTTAGCTACTTTGTTGTTAAATAATGATAAAGAGCAGATTTACTATAATGGAAGGTATCCTAAACAGTTACCCAAAAAGGACATCGACAAAACGTACATTTATAGTAAATTGTAGCTACATGGACTATACACATTATTGTACCGATGCGAACAAAATTTTTTGCTATAATTGTCTTGGTTTGTTGTTCACCCAGGGAGCATCAGCATCATTTCGATTATTTCTTGGTGTATTTGCTAAGTTATTAATATTTTATTGGTTGTTATATTTTATTGGTTATCTTGTTGTTATACTTGAACATTTGCAAAATCAATCGACCATTATTTTGACCACACTTGTTTCGGTAAAAATGTGTTTTGTATAATTTATTGGGGTTAATCTGGTTCAAACGACACTGAGTGAAGACCTATAAATAGTAAATATAATGGTATAAATGGACATAAAATAGGAAACTGAGTTCTGAATTAAAAAGAGGCTCCCGCGCTTCATACTTGAACCTGCCATACACAACGAAAATTACTCAAAACATTCAATGTGACCGACCTAACAAACCACAATCCGTTCGTTCTGTTACCATGACAAAACATATACCTCTGCCGATCACAAGTATCCATGTGAACTGGACATTAACAAGAGAGGGAGGAGGTTTATACATGGCATACTAATCACACCTAACTGTCAGTTTAATTTTCAAAGACGACCAGTTCTGAAAAATTCCGAGTATAGTCCTGCGCGGTGTGGGACTGCAGCCGTTCCGGAGCAGATGCTGCCTTATCGATCCGCGCGCGAATGAGTGGGGAGTGAGATATATGTATGGGAAGGCTGTATATAGCTGGAGGTAAAATGGTCAGTGGCTCTTAGCATTAAGAATATAAAGCACCTTTTTTGGGGCCTTGAGGTTAAAGTTCATCCTCTATGTCGGTAAAAATCCGTCAGAAGTCCATCGACACCTGATTCATTTTGCTGCACGTTAAGACTTTGGACTGAGCGTTCAGAAAACCTGAAGTGTTACCATACCTTTGTTCCATTGTCAGTTCAGCACAATTATACTTAATAGAAACACAAATTTGTTAACAACAACAACCACAGCGCCACCACCACCTCCAAAAACAATAACGATAATAATAAAATTATGATTTTTATTTACCGTTTATTTAGAGGTTTTTCCAAACTGCAGCTGGATCAATATTACAAGTTGTTGTTGTTCACAAGCCTTCCAAAACACGTCCCCCGTGTGATACGCTATGTACAGCTTTTCATGATATTTGTATAAATAATACAGCCAAAAGTCTCATGAAACCGAACTTAGTTAATAATAATAATAAAAGTAGTTATCGAAACTTTTAGTTCAGGGTGAGTACATTTTTATATTAAAACCAAAACGTTCTACTGTACAGCTTTGCATTGACACATTCTATTGAGCGTTCGATTAAAACAAGCAAATTCAGAGTTTTTGTTTTTAATTTTCTGGATAATGTAATTACGTTTATTCGTTGAACGGCCAAGGCTGAAACACAGTTGTCACCTTTAACCTTGTCTGCAAAGGACATCAAGACTGCGGGCAGTGAACCGGTGTCGCGAGCCGCGCAGATGGAGAGCAAAAGGTCACTGGACACTAACAGACGAAGACAGGATCTTCAAGCCTTTTTTTAGAGTATTATGATAGGCTCGTAAATGTTATGCAAAAAGGGTACGTAGAAATATTCACATTTGAAATAGAAATAATATTACAAATGCATCCCCTCCTCCCATTTACTGGTAAGACTCCCCGTAAAACGAAGCAAGTTATAATTAGGTAAATAATAATAACGATGTGAACTGCGCAAAAATGTTACCCCGCAAACAACATCAGAATTTCATCATTTCGAAACTTTCAATGCAACTATGATTGCATACGGTTAAAGACCGCGCGCTGCATTAGCACGAGAAAATCAGCACTACAAATACCGAACAGTTCCTTTCTGTGACTACGGGATAGAGTGTAAAATGCCTTCATTCCACTTCTTAACATGCGGCCTGTTTCAGTGTGATATGTTGTTTTTCCTTACGATCTTTAGCATTAATACTTAACTACAGAAAAGGAAGCAAACACTTATAAAAATCCAAAATATATTGCAGGTGCCTTAATATTACAATCACCTTATCCTAGTTGCGTTTGTACATTACGTGTGGTATACATCCACGTCATATACGTATATTAAAGAAATACTACTGAAGACGTCAGGATACATAACAACAAAAATTGTATTAAGCATTTCTATATTTTTAAATTACTGACATAATCGATTAATTCTCGGTATGAAAAAACGCACAAGGTCTGAGTTCTGAGAGGGCCTTCTCGTTATGAACACGCAGATTTAGATGTAGAAACATTCAGTGTACACGGCCTGAGAACAGATTCCATTACGATTAAAACCAAAATATGCTTATTGAAACCAATCTCCGATCCACTAACGGTAACCTTAATTGACTATGGATGGTTGTGATATTGGTTATATTACACTTCTGTATGCTGGCAGTTCTATGTAGAACAAGTCTCAAAACCAGCGCGTTAATTATTTACCACCATTTCAATGAACGACTTTTAACTACCTAGTCTACCATCTTCCTGGTCTCCTCATATTGTTCAAATGACCTTACTTTTAGGGAATTCAAAGGATGCTAAGAGGACGTTAAATGGCTGCTTCCTTCCTTTTAAACGCGCAATCTGTCGCCGTCTTCATATACTTAGACATGGACATTACGGATGCTTAAGTCTGAATGTGCTCATCCCAGCCATATGTGAAATATTCAGGGCAGGCAGACCAGTAAAGATTACCTTTGCGATTTCTTTCTTCTAGTTTACTGGAAGAAACCCGGATGTATAGTATATTTTAATAAGAAATATGACAAGACTGGAGTTCAAAAATTGTGAAAAAAATAGGAAATCAATCACAAAACTGGACCAAAAAAACTTTTTTTTTTTTTTTAACAAATTATTGTTTTAATTTTCGGATTTCACGTCTTGTTATCATGCAAAGAAAATATTAACTCAAACACTTGAAACTGCAAAAACTATACCTGTGTAGATAATTCCAATATCGTTAAGTTGGTGTAATTGCAATGTTGAGAATATAATGTAATATTACATAAAGAAGTAACACGTAAGCTGAGCGCTCAATTAATATTTTTATGTATTATACTATTATTATTTTACTTAACCACAATACATTTTTCAGCTGGTATATATCACATGGTGCACTTTTCACTTGAATTTTAAGTTATATTCTAACCATTGCCAAAACTTACACGAACTAGATAATTTTGATAGTTTAAAAACCATCAAATATTATTTTGAGATGATATTTAGATTGATCTTACTTATTAAATGTATCTTAAAAGTATATATATATATATACATTAGAAAAAAAAAATATATATATAGAATATGTATCTACTAAGCCTACTAAATAAAATGAAAGATTATTTTTTCAGTTTACTCCGTACTACTTAAAGTATTTTTTAACTATTAAAATAATAGTTTTTTATTAATAATATTTACGGAATGTGCAATTTTTGAAAGACAGAACACTAAGCAAAATTTTAAAAGAGGAAAATAAGAACGCCAACTATTTCTTAGCATTAAACATTTTCGAGTTTCAATATGCAAAAGCAGGAGGTTAAAATGCGAATGCAACAAAAGAATCCTCGCGCCTTACACAAATCGATAAAATCAATGTTTCCTTTACAAACTACCTATAGGGCGTCCAGCATTAAGAGGAAAAAACGTTCACATGGTAAGGAAAACAGACGACTACAAAATGATATTTTGAAGATATTTTGAAGGTGAAAATATTTCGGCAGAAATATTTGACCGGGCGTTTACAGTAACTTATTAATGGCACATTTTGTGATAAACCTAAATTAACTGTATTCTTAAAATTTCCAAAGGAATTACATGCATTTGATAATCCTCTCGTCATTGCTTTAATCAAACATATTTTTCATAATGTATTTTTATATGTCTGATCTGTGTAACGATTACAGTAAGCCCACTTTAAAAGTGTAATAATTCTCGTTTCACCGAAAAATCTGATATTTGATATTCGAATTTTTAACACAAGCCGTTATAAAGGGAACGTGAAAATACTGAATGAGTATGACCAAGTAGGAGGCCTGTATTAGTAATAGTTTAGTGATACAGAGATATGACTTTAAAGCAAGTAGATGTATAGGGTATTTTGAAGGAATGAAAACAGGCTCATACAGAAAATACTGAAAAATAACTGAAAAGAACCCCAGCAACAGGTTTGCGATACTGAAAACAAAACCACGTATATCTGGTATATATCCACAGGTTAAAACTCTTATTTACGCACAGCCTTCCAAAGAAATTTCGAGAAATGAGAGTTGAATATTAGATTCGATTATATTGGCGATTTGTAGATTCATCTGTTTCTATCAAGCAGAAATACGAGGCTAAAATATTAGGTCAGTTCATGTAAAACTAAAGATAACTTCTACTAAACTCTGGGCGTAATCTACGTAAACCTTTGCTAAGATGTATGTAAGAGAAACAATTGTTCAAAATTAGAACGCAGGTATGGCATAAGAATTTCTCTATAAAAAGCAATGGTTCAACTGTTGTGGGGAAAAAACTCAATTAAACTGCAGGCAAGTTAGAAGTTATTGTGAAGAAGTTATGTGAACAACGTAATGAATACTTGAATAGATGTCATGGCGTATTGCTTTTCTAACTGCGCCCAAAATCCTTTCGTTGGGGACACGTGGCACAAACAATCGTTGTCAGCGGACACCCGCCTCATTTGTATTCGAGGCCCCGTGCAGAGGCATATCTCACGCTGGAAAGGCCCCAAGTATGTGACGCGTCCTTCTCAATTGGCATTAAAGCCATTCACGACGGAGTTTAAAGCATGTTAAGTATCTCCCCATTGATCATATCGCTCGCAAAAGATGCCTTGGCCTAATCATTTAAATATTCTTTATCCTCACCCTGTAATACCATCGACACGAATAACCCGCGAATTTCCAGTGAGACTTTAAAACTGTAACAGATGCCGGCACCAACAGACCAACGTAATATCTGCTGTTATATTTTGTGTAAAGAATAAGCGCATAATAAAAAATACTAGTCATTATCGATGTTATTGCTAAAATCCTTGTATTTTTTTAATCTGGTATGTTTCTCGAGTTAAATATGCACATATATACAATACAATATAAATTATATGCAATATAAAGTATTACCGAATATCCAGTGTGATTAGCTTTATTTGTAATTGGAATACCCACACACAAACACGGAGCCAAACTGTTTTCATAATTCTATATGTATAGTATACCAGCATTTGTGTAGTATATAAAACTCCACCTGCCGTTTATTGGTTAGATTTATGCTGTAATTTGACCGACAGACTAAATCACAGCAACCTGAAAACTGCTCCCAGATACGGAGGCATACGCGCATTTCCTGAACTTTCGCAATACACATATTCAACATTAACGGCGTTGGAACTGTCGAAAACGCTGTGCACGGACATGCTGCTGTAGACTTCATATTTTATAGTTACATAATTGGAGTTGACTTATGAAATGACAAGTATCGCCATTTTCCAGGCCGTTTTCGACCCTGATATATAAAATTACCGATAACACACGCCATGCGTACTTTCCCACGTAAAATGGCAACATCTTGAATATGACACTAGATTTTAAATAACACTTGTCTCGAGGAACATTTTTGGGGCTACAATTACAATTTACTGCGACAAAATAACATTAAAAAATGCAAGTAGCTTACATTCGATGATCTGATAGTAACACTGATTTATATTTGGCCAAAACAGTGACAATGACAGCAAGTTCCAAAGTCGCCATAAGGGAAACGGGAAGCGGAACGGTCCACAAATATTGGGCAATTAGGTGTTATAATAGAGAGAATCATTCGCGGGCTAAAACGACTGCATTTTTCTTGTAATCTCTACAAGTGTGCCTATAAGTAAACGACGCGTTTGACCTCCTTTTAAGCAATCATCATTACTTAACCTGCCCGTGCAGGGATGCCGCACTGCCGGCCTCGGCGCTGGGAGATAACAGGGGTGAAATTGAATTAACATGCTCTCCATTTCTCTCCATCTCTCCGACTCCCCAAACGAGACCTCAGACGTCGGAGAACCCTGAGAAATAGGAGAACCTAAAACGAACTCGTTAAAAGGGAGTGGACAAATTCATTTAAGGGCATGTCGCCTTCCTTGGCCCAACTACCGGCAATTATTGTCTCAGTTTCTGCAGACTCTCGGAGACACAGGCGCCCGGACTGGAATTAACGACGCGCGTAATTAGTGCATGTAGATTTTTTCCCCCTAGAAATTTCACCCTAAAACAGACAAAGGTGCCTGACCTCGTATTTCTCAAAGGCAATTCTACATGTTATATATATTAAACTTAAAAGGAACACATAGTTATCGCAATTAAAAAGATTAAGCACAGTTATTTGGGGTTTTATGTTTTTAAAATCTGTTTAAAAAAGCCATCGGAAATGTTTTGTAAAATTATGTGGATAGTTTGGTATCAAGTCACTCAGTATTAATCTCACATAAAAACAAATCTACAATCAGCAGCAAATTTAAATGCAGGTCATAGTATATATCTCTATTTCCTGTAAATAATAGACACACGGCACTGAATTATTGCAAAATGTCTCTGTAGACAAAGAATAAGTTTACAAATTAGACAGGGACATAAAAAAACGCCTAGAATGTTCTTTGTTTCCCGAGATTCTAAAAACACTGTGCTGCCCCACTGCATGGTGTCCTTAACGGGCCCTAACTGGACGTGACCCGTCACAGGGATACGGGGGATCGCCTGGATGCCTGCTGGGTTTTTAGCACTGCAATGCTGAAATCTATGGAACCACAGAAAGCCTTAATCTGGCAGAAAGTCACAGATTTTCATTTACATATAAATACAGCATAACCATCATTACTGTCGCGCCTTTCAAAATGTTTCATGAATGAAAAAAAACTGGTTTGACCAATCAGCCCAGAATCCGCAGTTTAAGTTAAACGATGACATCACTTCCTCTAGCCAACTATTCTGCAGTGTTTATGCTAGTGCCAGAAGGTGATGTTTAATGCAAGTTGACGTCCCATTTCATGGTATGACCCTTCCTGCCAAACAGGAGTCTTAGATATAATGCTAAATGACACAGAAAGCATCTGCTAAAGGTCCTGTAAAATTGCCTTGGCCCTAAAGATCTCAGGAAATACCTCAGAGAAACATGCTTTAATACATGCGGCATGTAACATGTAATAACTCGATACACGCGTTATTGAACATGGCTGATCTAGAATAAACACGCACCATAAACATGAAAGTACTGCATTATTTAAATGCTGCATTAATAGAGGTGGTTTCCTTGCTAATTAAACCTGAGCATTTACAATCAAACAGGAGATTGTAGTTCAATTATTTAAAAAAAAAACGTACTTGGGCACTGTGGCGGAAAAGCTTAACCTGAAGAAATGAGGCACTGGATGAGGTGTCTTTTAACACCCTCCCTGATTGGTTTTAAGATGGCTTTGCCGTTATTCCCCCTGCTGACGGCTGCCCATCTCCTGTCACGCGGTCTACGTCCCCGTCACTGCGGCACCACTTCCCAGACGAAGACTTGTCCCCCTTCTGCCCACGACCTCTCCCCTTCCCGTCGGCACATGCTACCCCCCCCCCCCTTCTAAAACAAAACCACCCCAAAAAAAAAAAAAAAAAAAAAAAAAAAAAAAAAAAAAAATAAATTTGGCCCAAA
>JAABNY020000046.1:12289328-12307245 GCA_015164015.2 Brevimyrus niger
GGGCGGGGAGGGGGTGGGGGGGGGAGGAGGGGGGGGGGGGGAGGGGAGGGGGAGGGGGGGGGGGGGGGGGGGGGGGGGGCGGCTGGGAACCTGGCCCAGCACCCCACCTCAAGCTTTGCTGAAGGCGGCCATGACGGCCCAGATCATCTCGCAGGCCTGGGCCTTGGTGCCCTCCACGTCGGGGTTGCAGTCCAGCAGGGTGCGGGAGCGCGTGGAGGCCGTGTCGTACTGCTCGTCGTCGAGCGGCGTCAGCACGTTCTCCAGCACGTCGGAGGCGTGGGCCAGCACGATGAGCGCCAGCATGCGCTGCTCCATGCGGTGCGGGTCGTTCACCCAGCGCTCCAGCAGGCTCTCCTGCACGCGCTTCACCAGCCGCTGCTTCTCCGTGGTGTTGGTGACCGGGTGCGTGGTCATGTCGAACAGCAGGAAGTTCTGCTTCTCCGTGGTCAGGATGCCTTTCTCCACCAGATTCTTGGCCAGGCGCTCGCGGACGTTGCGGATCTGGAAGTGCAGCTTAAGGGGGTTCCAGGTCTCTCCTGGGAGAGAGAGAGGCGTTAAAACCCACCCAACAAGACGCAAATCCATTCGCTAGAACCCGGGGGGCCCTGGTTTCACTCCTTTCCACAGAGCAGATCTTACAGCTCAGTAGTTCTCAAATTGTGGTACTTGGAGCGCCCCCAAGTGGTACTCGAAGACCGAAAATCTGTTTCTGTAATTAAAGTTATGGTGATTTTATCCCCTCCACCTGCATAATACCTGCCTGCTTTGATTTGATCCAAAGTGGTACTTGGTCCAAAAGGTTTACGAACCACTGTTACTGCAAATTTAACTTCCATGGTCAAGTTCAGCTGCACATTTATACAATGTTGTGACCCATGGACAATGAGCAAGACTTCAGAATACACATGGTACTTGGTACAGGGACCCCAAGCTAGCTATCAGAAAGACAGCACTGCAACCCATCTGTCTGGTGAAGTCAGAATCAGTGCAATTAAGGGTTTAACAGATGGAACTTGTGTGTTCTAATGACATTTACACGATACTCATGCAGTATTGCCTTGAGTTCTTTTTTGCACTACAAATACCATTACACTATACTGAAAATAACTGCATACATCAGCGCTAAACTTAATATTCTTCTCCTAGGTACCTTTTTTCATACATGTTTTATATCTCTTTCCTCACTTATATTTGTATACCTGTGGCCAGACAAAATCGATCCCCCCCCAACAAGAGGATGAATGAAGTCAAGTCTAACTCCAAGTCTGCGTCCACAGCTGATTTCCATCCACTGTTCCTCAGGGAGTAATCATTCCATCATTCCATTATTTAGAGCTGGATGTGGAATTTACGGAAGAGGATTAGGGCCACCATGTAAATATTATTTAAATTCTGACTTCTTTAGAAAAAAAGTCAGAATTGAGAAAAAAGTGAGAATTCTGACAATAAAGTCAGAATTCAAGTAATATTTTCATGGTGGCCCTAATCCTCTTCCGTAGGAATTCTCAGAAATGGGGATGCAGAAGAATGAAGTTATAACAGGACCTTCGAACTTCAGCCAGAACTCAAAAGTTTGTCAGTTTAGCCGACATCTCGAAAGCTTGTTAAGCATTGACCACATTTAATTACATGTTAATGTCCATAGCAGTAAAGTGTGACCACCCATAGTAAACATCGACATGCATCAGGGATGGACTCTGGTGGCCTTTGGGGGAAGCACCAGAAGACCTGATCCCAGATCAGTGGTAGAGCTCACCGGTGAGGAGCTCGATCCAGCTCTGCACAGACTCCGGAGGCTCCGTTGCCTTGATGTGCTTGAGGGCTTCGTCGAGAAGTACGTCTCCTGTAGGGGCCTCCGACTTGAACAGAACCTGGGGGGGGGGGGGTGTTGTTGTAATATAATATGGACCAAAAATCCACTAGCAAGCCCCTGCCTCACCCACATACAACTCCCAGGAGGAGGAGAGGAGATCCTTGCTGATACTGCAGGAACATGCCACTACACAGGGCTAGAACATGGTCTCACATGGAGGGGGGGGAAGGGGTCCCGTAAAGGAGGTGTCATTCAGTTTGGCCATGACACCTCCCTCATTTAGCACTGTAAAGCACTACAACATACCCATCTAAAGAGACATTATGCTGCAAGGTGATTCAATCATCTGTGCCAAGCCTCTGTGCCTGTGATCGGAAGGTCGCAGGTTCGAGCCCGGCTTCGGCAGTCACGTGACCGTGGGCCCTTGAGCGAGGCCCTTAACCCCCAGCTCCATGGGCATCAGGGATGCAGCTGGCTGCCCTTCGCTGCCAAACTTGCTCTCACCTACATGCGTGTCTCATGGAGCTCATGGTGGGGTAGGCGAGAAGACATATGAAGAACATATATAAAGGGAATATGTATAATGAATCTGCAGCAGAGCCTTTTAAGACAGGTAGAACATGGAGTCGGTGCACATTCAAACATCTGCACAAGGGATATCAGGGTAGACTGTGTGTGACAGTGTGTGCTAGCAAGTCACAAATTCAATATGCATAAAACATAATTCCAAGCGATTAAGGGTGTGGGAGGGGCATGGAAACCCTGGCAGATTCAGGGGGCCCAAAGCTTTACAGGGGCCCTTTCCATACATAAAATCATGTGTAAAACTGGGCAGGAGGCCCAGAAATCATAGCTCTGCTCCTTCAAGCATCTCTTTTTGATGACTCCTATTTAGCTGCTGCAGGTTGCTGTAGACTGTGGTAATACTTAACAGGATTGGCCACTCCTATGGGGTCCCCGTAACCCAGGAGTGGATAAGCGGGTACAAAAACGGACAAAGCTCAAGTGTTGTTAACAAATCGATGCCCCCTTTGTCACCTTGCGATCCAGCAGCCTGCGCTTCCGCATGGTGGCGGGCTCCAGCTGGATCCGCCCCCGCAGTGCCAGCTCGATGAGGATGCAGCCCCGCAGACCTGACGAGATGCAGTCGTTCCAGAAAGACGTGTAACCCTGAAACAGGAACAGGTTGCGTGTCAGACTCTATGAGTCTAATGGTACATAAAGTTCATGGCTCACTCTAGTACTGACTTTTAGGGTCATGGTTCCATAAAGCAGGGAAAAAGAGTTCGATTTGAAGTTTTTTATTAAAACCACAAACGGGAACACAAATAGGAGCAGCCGCCAATCAAAGGCAATGCATCTGTCAACGTGTGAACAACGAAACCTAAGGGTTGCTTATTTGCACTTTTTTGTTTTCCTTTTACATTTTCACAGTCAAAAACATCATAAATAACTAAATCTCATGTAAATTCTGTGTTCTCTACCTCCAAGTATGGTTGCATATCTGTAGCAATTATATTAATATTTTTAGCCTAGTCAAAATATCCTGGCAGAAATGCCTTAATTGCAACGGGGAAACCAAGTTAGAGGCCCAATCTGCTTTGCTCCAGTCGTGCACGTGCTCAAGTGTGCGTACACACACACACACACACACACACACACACACACACACACACACACACGATGTTGTCTCAAAGGAGTTAGCATGTTGGATGCGTTTCCAGAATCAACTACAACAGTCAGAATTGGTCTCGTCAACGGACTCCATACGTTCTCCAGCGTTGGGGCAATTTATTGGGAAACGAAAATGTTCCCAAACCACCAAGTTATGATTGACTGTAAGTAGCATTAATCATCAACTCAGTCACAATTAGCATTAAGGTTTCCCATGTAAAGCTGCAGCGAAGCCTTTTATCACATTCTATTCATGAGCCTAACCTGAATTAGCCAATACTAACAAACCTTTAGGTTCTTAAATGACTATTTTCGAACAAAGACCCAGCAGTGGCATTCAGCACTGCTGTGGAGCCACTCCTCTGAAATTCCATTATGCTTCACAATCCACGCATGCACCTTGCGCAATAACCTTATTGTGGGCCCCAGACAGCTCACTCAAGAACCAGCAGGACAGGACTCCCTTCACCCGGCCAAAGTATCCCTAAAGTAAGGGCACTGAAATTCTGCAAGGAATGTCGAACATCAGAAAGCACCTACTTATAGGATTTCATACATTTTTTACATCTCGTTCCTTAATTGTACCTGTATACCTGTTGCAGAATCAAACTGTTTTTTCCCCCCCTAAGTGGATCAATAAAGTCAAGTCTAAGTCTACATCCACAGCTGATTAAGGATACTTTTATATATTAAAAAAATAATAATAAAAAAAGTATTCTAGTCACACCAGTTAGCACAAGGCCACACCTCTGACGCTTTGTGAACTACATCTGGTCAGTTTATCTTTTATTACACAGAGATCCCACATCAAAGCCCTAGTTGCTTATGGTTTGTTTCCACTGAAAGCTTCCTTCTGACGCACAAGCCTGTCCTTCAGCCTACATTCCACAAGATTTGTTTAAGACCATTAAGGGGAAAGTGAGACGCAACCTTGGAGCAGGACATTAAGCCGGCAATGCCGGATACTTCAACAGAGAGCAAACACGATGGTCAGTCTCATGAAAGCCACCTAATGTTAACCCAGGTTTTATTTTTCGACTCTCAACACAAGCCACATTTCAGAAACCCCTGAAAATCAAGGCCAGAGAGAACTGCAATGGTGTGAAAGTTCTGGTTTTAGAATATACAGAACGTCACGTCAGGAAATGAGAAAGAGCCACGCTTACGGCATGCTAACACCCAGCTGAGCTACGCTAAAATGGCCACATGACTGCATGTCCTGCATCTGCTCACAACGGGACCAAGAACCTGAAATTCTTCACCCACACATCCATCATCAAGCCAGGATTCTCAAAGGCGTCAGCTTTTAGACGGAATACAGGGCATAGGGTTTTGAACAGCCTATCAGCACTGGCCAAGATTAAGCGACATTATTTGTAACCATAAAGCCTTTCTTGTACAGAGAGCATCTTAACGAGGCAATGAGCGCAGGGAAACACTTCACTCATATGCACCAACGAGAGCCATAGTCCACTTAACTTCCTTGCTCCTATTGTTATACACATGGTTTTTAAGACAAGCACTAACCTGATTTACAGCTTTTTTTGCACTACCGGGTAATTCTTTTACACACACACACCTTAGGTTACATATCCAGCTTGAAGCTACAAACCTTCTTTAATCATAATGAACTATATGGCGCTTTTAAGGGAAGTACTCAGATACACTAGTAAAGAAAAAAATAAAATAAAATCAAACAAAAGGCACCTGCAGCATTTCCCAGGTTCTGTTCAAATATCACAAGACGCATATGGACTTTACAGGTATTTCACCTGGCTGAAAAAAAATGTAACTAAATGCAAGTCTGTTGTGACTTTTAAACTATTTCTACCTTCACTAGGCAATAAGCATCTCGGTCCCATTTTCCATAGTGCGGCCTGTAACACACAACTACTCAGACGTAAATACACTCTCTCAGTTTTAAAGAATTGCCGCATAAGTTTGTATGACCAGCACGTCTACAATGACAATAGTGGCTGGCTGGGCAAAGTTTTAATAAAGTCATTTAAGTATATGGCATCTTCAGAAAACAACAACCCTTCACAATGATGGAGCCATTTATAATTTAACCTCCAATGATATAAAAGAAAAATCTGTATATCAAACACGTGGCGATTCATTTTTGATAAAAGCAATGCTCACGCAAAATACGACGACAGTTCAACGACAAATTTAACTGCAGTCTGTCACCCGATGTGAGTTTTTTTATTTATTTAATTTTTTTTGGCTTGACAGCACGAACCTGACACCACTTTTAGGACGCATTATGAACAAAAAAGAAAATGGAACATAAGCTTTACTGGGTTGCCCGTTTTCATCGCTTACACACTACTGGAAACTGGGGAAAAGTGCAGCCATTCTGTGAAGATATGGAAGCCAGGTCTGTTTGTGCCAGCTTTTCAGTGTATGCAGTACGCAGCAACCACAGTAGAAAAAGGGTTAGGGTTACCGTCACCAGAAAGATAGGCGAGATAAATGACAACGGTGCACAGCACAGATTTTTCTAGGGGCAGGTGCTCAAGTGGGGTGGACGGGGGTGGATCTTTTAAATGATTGTCGTTTATCAAAAAGGGCCACTTGGAACCATAAAAGGGGCCCCTTCCAATTCTTTGAGCACCCCCAGCCTGAACAGAGATACACACAGGTGACTGGTAGCCCAGGCAGGGGTGACCACCCACCCCCCCGATGTGCCACCAGCTCCTTGTTCCCGTCACCCTGCAGATCTGAGCACGGCCTGGATGGGCCCTTCTTCCGTTCTCTTCCGAGCCGACTACCAAATGAGAGCTTATTCCGCTCAGAAGTGCAGCGACTAAAATGGATCAGATTCTAGTCCTCAGTGACAGCAGGCGAGTAGGTGATTTTATTTTATTTTTTTACTGCACTGCTCTGGCTTTGTATGACCTTGGTTATGGATCACGTCAGGCCGACGTCAACGTTCCATTTCTATCAGAGGCCCATTGGGCTACTCCACTTGTCAGAGTGCCCCTTCTATGTTCCACGATGGTTTAAGGACAGGAAAGGAGGCAGAAGCAATGGGAGTGGAAACTCCTGAGGCACCCTAGACAAAACCCACTACGGGCTCCCTTCATTCACCCTGCAAACTTCACCACCCAATTCACCTCCTTCATGGGGGTTAGCAATGGTAATGGTTTATTAAACAAGGTCAGCGGAGGTCCCTACCCTGGGCAAACCTGTGCATTAACGCCCATCTGCCTTCGATACTGCGATTTCTTTTCACGATTTCAATCCAACAATACATGCTTTAGATATAACTGGGGTCTTTAAACCCTGTGCGTCCTTGTCTTGGGAATCCTGGACTGGAGACTCGTCTCTTTCAGGGCAGCGAAGGTAACACCATACCTCCTTATCCTTCAGGCCTAGCAAAAGGATTTCCTCCATGAGGGTCAGGCGAAGATCCTTGGAGTCACGCTCCTCGTCATCAGGGGGGTAGCCTCCCCGGCCAGCGTCCTCCTCCTGGCTCCGTTTCTCTACCGCCGGCTCAGAGCGGCGACCCCGATGGGTAAGTGTGGTCATCCTGCTCACCGGGCCATTTGAAAAGAGTAAAAACAATCAGTACTATATAATAAAAATCATACACAAATTACCCATCAGCCTGCCCAAACTGATTGATACTGACAGTGGTAATACAAGATGCAACACCGAATAATTTATCATTTACCAACTTTCCAGATAATATTATTCCTACCTTGTTCAAGACAATCAGTATTTATAAGGTCCTAAAACGTGGAATAAAATAAAACAGGAGCTGCTGCTTCTTCTGTTACAACTTTATCATATAAAGCAACGAGGCCCCGTCTTCTCCTGTTTTACTCTTAGTCGATATTTACGGCTGCGGGAAGATTTAAAAAAAAGATTTTCTTTTTAGGATTTTTGCTACCCTTGTTTTTTGCCTATTAGGTTAATTAGTAGTATGTTACAAGTTAACCCGGCTAGCGAGACTCACGTGCACTGCGAGGAATGCACATGTAAACTAAAGGAATGAAACCAACAAAAATAATCGCTGGATAAAAAAAACTCTCAAAATAAGTTACGTTTCCCCGGACAAACTGGTTAATACTTGACAATTCAACTGTCGTGAGTTATGACCCTATAGGGGTCATAAATATATATATTTACCCAGAAATAAATTGCAGAAAAAGCTCAACTAAGTCAAAACGTGGACAATACTTGCCCGTATAAAGTTCTATGAGGAATCTGACCGGTTAAACGATAATTAGCTTAGTTATCTCTACTTACAATTTCCTCGTCAGTAAAAATACACACCGACATCTATCGAAGCATTTTACTCACTGTCAGTATGCTTGCCACCGGTTTTATATAGAGATCTTCAATCAGTTAGTTTAGTTATATTTTATTTTTTTTCCCCTTTTGTTAAAAAAACGCAAAATACTTCCTATAGTTGTAAAGCCTATCTGGCTAGGCGAAGTAAATGTAAAGTAAATACAAAACTTCCTGTTAATAACAGCCAAACATGATTGCCTAGTGTGGACCCGCCCTCTTAGAAAAACATGACCAATTAAAACGGTGCATGTCAAAATTCACCAATGACCTAAATAGACCGACAGAAGCCCCGCCCACCCTTCATTGGCGCTTTGGCGGAAAGGCTAGAACTAAACTGGTAACGTGTTGGTTTTGGTTAAACTGTTTAATTTTTCCTCCATCTGGAACGTGGGCTACTTTCACAACATGACACTGATGTTAAAGCCAGACTCTGAATTTAAGATTGTATGCATTTAACTGATTAACCATTATTAGTGCGTCTCATTATATCATGCATTTCTCAGCAGTTGTCAAATATATTACCAATCACACCAAAAACTAGCATAATTTCACAGGGTTTGCTGAACTGGTCATTCGCATTGAAATCTGGCACAATATGTGTCTTACGGGATCGCGAAAGAGGTGGCCTGTTTTCGCCCCTGAAAATGTAAATACGGTAAACTCATCGCACAAGGTCTCATTGATATCTCATTGAGTTTATCTTGCGTACAAGGTTGAACGCATTTATGTATTTCCGAAAAAATGTGACAGATATAAGGACGTACCATAAAGTATCACAACACTCGACATTAATCAAAAGTAAATATTAAATACGTTATTGGCTCCCAAAGTCTTATTGAATATTTTACAGTATTTAGAAATGGTGACAAACAACGACACTTTTCGGTAAACCCAGTAAATATGTTTTCTAGTTATTTAGTTTTATATGTACAACGTTATTAGTTTTCAACAAGCAAATTAAATATTTACCGGAGATATAGTTCAGTACAAAATGTATTTTATTCATTTGCAATCTGATTGTCCATTTGCAGCGTTCTTTAGCAATAATAATACTGATCATTAGAATAATTATAATGATAAATGTTAATGTTATAACAGAATTTTACACACGAAGTTTTTGATTTGCGCTTCATTATAATTTTTAAAAAGTTATGATATGGAAAATTGGATATGCATGGATAATGCGTATGTTATTATCACTGACTGATAAGGAAATGCGTGTTTTTTTAATTTAGTGAAATTCTGCAACTTTTTCAGCTTGCAGAAATAAACAGTAATTTCAAGCTGTAATTAAATACGACTGCTTTTGCTGGTCGCTCATTGGTTTTCTTTTAACCGTGTTCATACTTTCTCTTTTACTATTGGTGACTGTATCTGTCTTTCACAGCTGATGGTCCCGCACGATGATGTCACCAGTGATATTCGCCATTTTCAACGGAATAGTCAACATATACAGAAGCGGAGTAGGTGTGTAGACAGGGCTGATTACATAAAGCCCTATCCTCCTTTTAGACGAGGAAAGGCGTTCTATTGCTAGCTACGGTGGGAACATGTCATCCGAAATTGAAGAGTCTGAGGCTCAGGTGGAGTCTGGCGAGGAGAAACAGGTAGGTTAATTTTCTGCAGTCAGCAGCCAACTTAATAACGCAGGTACCTAGTCTCTCTGTTGCGCTTGATAGTTTCGTCATTTGTGTGAGCTAAATTATTGTATGTGTTTTATGTACGCTAATATTGCGATTCCTGTCATACAAAATGTAACAAAAACTAAGTATGTAATTAATAAAATCCGAAAGTCGTGCCCACCTCCCTATTTTTCTACGCTGAAGAGCCACGGAAGTCCCACCTCCGCCCACGGCTTATCTTCATTCCCATTGGCTTTTGAACTAAGCAGTCAATTTGGTCGTGTGCGCCATTGGTTAGAGTTTAGATTTACTGCTGTTGCAAAGTTATTTTCCGGTTGGACTGAAGGAGAAAATAACTTATCGGGTTAATAAAGTAAAACTAGAACTTTGATATTTATGTTACTTTTGGCTTTGTGTTGATTTTGGACAACTATATCCATTTATCTAATTAACTGCCTTGCAAGCCAGCTGTGCTACCATGATGTTATGGTAGCTAACAATCACGTCGGTCGCTGCTGGTTGAATTATTTAACAATATACAGGAATGCTCGTAAAATGGAATAACCAACCACGGAGTGCTCATGTATGCCACGAGGCCATTATTTAATTAGGCGTTTTTAGGCGTGCTGTTGTAATTGGTTTCCACTACTTTCTTAATGTTTTAACACTTTGGGAAATGCAGTTCAATTTGGAGATATTTAACCTAGTTCACCCAGCGCCAGCGCTCGTGAAAAGCTCCTTTTCCAAGGTTAAGCGAAATCACGTTAGCTGGTAAGGCTAATAATATCCACCCACCCACCCACCGGGTTACTGTAATGTACATCATGCACTGCCGCTGTTTTGCTTTAAGTTAGATTATTGTAGTGAATTAGGCATATGGACCAAAATTTTGTCATAGTGTTTCATGTGCTTTGCATATTAATTTTTATGTTAATTTAATTTAATTGAGGCTCTCTCGGCATTGCTCTTTGGAGACATTATACATCACATATACTTAATATGCATATTTATACTGCTCCTAGTTTTTTTCCTAAGATGGCATGAGGCAGTCTTGATATCTATGTTTTTTTAGGCTGCCAAAGTAACAAAGACTCAGTGCCACTGAGATGAACTCAATTTTGCAGCTGCTACCCTCCAGGGAGGCTTTATTTTAGGACCCTGACACTTTTCTAGTTCCTCAGCTCGTTCCTTTTACCTCTACTCTGAATGCAGATGTTTTTAGATGACTTTGGCCTGGAGTAAGGGGCATAACAATGCTCAGCATTCATTTCAGTCTTCGAGAGGAGCTAAAGGTTACGTCCTTTGTCACTGACTAGAAGGATCTCATGGAGGAGGACCGAGTTGCATTGATCTAGGTCACATCTTTTGTGACCTAGAAACAGGTTTTCGTGTAATTGTCCCACCTATTTCTTTTGGCGGTGTTGGGGGAGTGTGGGATTTGTGGTATTTCAGGATGCGACTCAGCCCTTCTGGTCTAATGGCTTACATAATTGACAGTGTCTGAAGAATAAGATACAGAAGTGGCAGGCCTGCTGATTTGAATTGGGTTTGTCCCCGCTATGAATTCTCCAGTCATGCTTTATGGGAAAGTGGGTGTGGCTCAGGCTTTTGCAACTTCTGGTTCCTAGTTTAACTAGCAAGTCGGGGGTGTTCTGCAGTTATACACTGAGCTTACATACATGTGACTGTTGGGCTTCCAAAGCAAGTTAATATAGCTGGACACAGTAGATCGGTGTTTGTCAACCCAGTCCTCATGGGCCCCCAGACAGTCCAGATTTTTGCTCCCAACACACCTGTACCAGGTACTTAATGTTCTTGATTGTGTGGTGCAGGTGTTTTGGGAGTTGATGTGGGCTGTCTGGGGGTTCCCAAGGACTGGGATTGACAAACACTGCCAAAGATCTGTTGTATATATTGCAATGCAATGTGCATAGATAAGGTTAGCTACCAAAATGTATTGCAGTTTAAACCACCAGTCATGCAGCTGGTACTTAAAATGCAGTGTGTCAGTTCTACTGTAAAATGTACAATTTCCTTCTCGATGAAGCCCGTTAGGTTGTTTTTTAGTCTACTAGCCTATTTTTTTGGCCTTATGCTGCTTATGGGTTAGGGTTGGCCCTTTTCTATGCTGCATAAACTGTAACACATGTATTCCCTCTGCAGTGCGTAGTTATAGTAATTTACACGCTATCAACACTGGAACAAATCTCTGGACTTTGTCCCAGTATTGAAAATAGTGACATATTAACATCCACCATAAATCTTAAGAGATGGTTAGTTATGAAAGGGAGGGCATGTCTGAACACCTGTTAGATGGATAATTCCTGGTTTGTCACCGTGAGCGGGCCAAGGTGACAAACAAGCTGGCAAAGCCAATTCATGTTCCTAGTTCTCTGAGAATGGATTGCTTTTTCAGTTAATGAAAGCATCACAGAATACAGCTGTCTGCTCAGCGAGTTCCAGTCATGGCATTTGGTTTGGGCCGAGTTTGCCATGGCAACTTCTGGAAGCTGTCCCACTCTGTCCTATTTTTGTGCTTTTTAAGTTCATATTGTTCTTCAGTCAGTTGTGTGTCTGGCATTGAACTAAAATTGCTTTGATGCTTTACTTTATTTTGCAGTTAATGCAGCTGGGCATGCAAGAAATTACACTTTTTTTTTTTTTATTGGACAGTGGGTGGGTCATCCTCCAAGTTGGGCCTTTCTGTTGGCACTGTTGATTTTGGTAGTTCTGAACAAGAAGAATTACAGGGTGCATAAACAGCTGCGCAAATCACTGAAATGTTAGGTAACATTACCGACTGAGTGATGTCAGGAGGGTTAGGTGTGAGTGTTAAGCCCATACAGTTAGATTTCTCTGTGGAGATGCCGGTTGGCTTTAAGCTAGAGCTTAAATTTTTTAGATTTTTTTTTCACAATAAGTCCAATTTTCCATTTTAATCGCTTTTCCCCTCCCCTACTCAAAATCAAACTACAGATGACAAATAAATGGTTCAAAAGAAGTTTTAACTTTATTTATTTCACTTTAAAGTGCAATCTGACAATCCAGAAAAAGATGCTTGTGAGTGAGATGGCAGACCACACCATTGTAAACACTTTTAGAAACTTGTAAAAACTCTTAGCATGTTAATGAATCCCGGCTTTTCCACAGTATGTATGGGCACCAGGTCTTTTGCAATATACATCGCGACAGCGTTTATCGCCTTCCATCATGCGTCATTCTTATCATATGGCACACGGTTCGAAAACGTGTCGGGGACGGTTGCCTGCTTAACTTTGGATGCCGTGCTGGTGCTGCAGGTATTTTCATTTCGCTGGGAGCTGCACTTCTCCCACTCCGCTGCGTGCCTCTGCTTTAGGTGCTGGAATAAATTTGTCGTGCTGCTTCCTTTGGTTGCAACAGTTTTTAAACAGACTTTGCAACAGGGACTTGTTTGGTCTGTGTCCGACGGCGCAAAACCAGACCATTGTCGTGATGTTTGTGAATCCGCTGGAGCGTTTGGGTGCGCCGCGCTAATGTACCCGTGAAGAACGGTGCGTTGCATTAGTTCCGCTTTTGGCACTCGTGTGTAAAATAAGTAATAAAATCGATTTTCATAAATTTCTAAGCCCATCCTGTTTCATTGCTCTGACAGCCTCTGTTCAGCTCAAAATCGCAACATTTAAGATCCCTTAAATGTGAGAGAGATGTGAACTGAAATTTAAAGCACTTGCTGAAAGGGAAAGGCCTTCTTTGACAGGACTCTCAGGAAAAGGACTCCAATCCGGTGAAGACAGAGGAGGCTAAGCTGAAAGCCAAGTACCCCAACCTGGGACAGAAACCTGGAGGCTCCGACTTCCTGATGAAGCGGCTTCAGAAGGGGGTAGGCAGCACCCCCGCCGTCCGGCTCGCACCAACGGCGTGTGACGGTTGGCACTCAAGTGTCGCCCTGCACGTCTCCATGCGGCGAAACGAACGTGGATCTCATCCAGGCGTCTGCCTCCTCTTCTTCCATGTTATGTCAGGAATCCTATTTTGTGTTTGTCGGTAATAAACTGTTGCTAATTCAGCGCACCTTGTAAGAGTATTTTGACCCTTGACCGATCCTATTGTTTGATTGACATACAAATTATACATGGAAATTTTTGTTCTGTGAGTTCCCCCCCCCAAAGCAGTGAAACGCAAAAAAGACAGCCTTGTGTCTTTAGGCATCAGTTTGTACCGGCTTTGCATGATGTCCAGGAGTGATTTTGGCCCAATCTCCCGGTCAGAATAGCTCTAGAGATTCTCACTTGGGTTGAGGATGGGGCTTTAACTAGGCCGTTCTAGGGCACATTCACGAGCCTCTCTGGTGTTACCTTGGCCTTGTGGTTGGGGTCACTGTCCTGATAAAAGACCAACTTTCTCCCCAGCATCTGTTTTTTAGCAGATAGGTCTTTTTGCTGTCTTTGTGTTTCACACCATCCCATCCTTCCTTCCTTCCTTTTTGAGAGGATGCCCACATGGGGGTTGAAAAGCAGCCCGCAGCGTGACCCCTCCCCAAACCCTGCCACATTTTGGGTGTGCCCTCTCTGTAGGTGTAGCCAGTGTTAGATTTGTGCCATGTTGCTTTGAATTTTGCCTAAAATACTCTGTCTTTGAGCAAGATGAGACAATCTTGAAGTGCAGTATAGTTTTTATTTTAAAGACGTATTTCTAGTTAATATGGATTTTTTTTTAGGGATAAACTGATGGATGCAGAACTGTTCCGATCTTTATCGAATCCTATATGAATACACAGTATGCATCATGTACTGATGTCCTCAAATGGGCAAAACATGTCCCAGGTAACAGGAAATATAAAGAAATCATTACCGTAGATAAGTAGTATTTAAAAATGAAATTGATCCTTGTTTTTATTTTACTCCAGTTAGTATCAGAAGCAATATTTATAGCTTTCATTTAGTTGTAGTTTTTTAAATTACTTTCTTATTTTAAGTTTACGAAAATGCCTTTAGTTTTAGTTTTCATTAACAATGATAATCCTGGTTCCTGCAGGGGGTTTCGAGGGAAGACGGCGTCTCAATAGTTTGGTGTGGCTTCCGCTTCCTGATAATTGCACCAGCAGTGTCCACTGGGACTGGCGAACACTTTTGTACCGTTTTCCTTGCTTGCATTTGTTTTACTTTAACTTTGGAACTTCACGTTAGTCTTTATAGCTACTAATTTTCATTATTCACAGGTAGGACATAGTTGTAAGGCAGTTGTTTCCTCGTAAGAACGTTCTTTTCCACCTCGGTAAACTTGCAGCTTTCACATTAGACTGAATAATTATCCGAATGGAATATTCGTTTTTTCTCTCTCTCTCTAAAACTAGCATCCTGCTTTGTTCCTTACATCACCAGAAGCTGTTTGGAGGTGGAGCGATGCGTTTTATTTAGGAATACTTTCCAAACATAAAACACTGTAACATTCATTATAGAGTTCTAATGTTTAGAAACAAAAATATTTTAAGCAGAATATAGGATCAGTAATTCAGTAAAATGAGAGAACTTGTCCTGGGTCTAAATACTTTTGCGATGTGCTGCACATAAACCCAAGATATATGAATTTATTTTACAAATGTAAATAAAAGCAGTCTTCCTTGTAGTGCTGTCGGAAGGATGTTTTGTTTGGTGATGTGTTTAGTCAGGATTGACCTAAATTGCCTTGTGATTTCATACCGCATAGTTCTGCATGGGAATACCAGCGCGACACATGCGCCAATCGTGCCAAGTCGAGACATGCATGTTTGCTTCTCTGCCGTCCCACAGCAGAAGTACTTTGACTCGGGGGACTACAACATGGCCAAGGCCAAGATGAAGAACAAGCAGCTGCCCACGGCCGGGCCAGACAAGAACCTGGTGACGGGGGACCACATCCCCACGCCGCAGGACCTGCCCCAGAGGAAGTCGTCGCTGGTGACCAGCAAGCTGGCGGGCTAGCAGCAGCCGCGTTGCGGTCTCGCCGCAGCTCACGCGCCGCCCCCGCTCCCACACACCAATCCCAGCTCCCCTCTCCTCTTCAAGTATACCCAACCCTCCTAGTACTCCTCTGCCAGGCTCCATGGGGCATAACAAGTGAGGATAGGGCTCTAAAGTTGATTCATTTAGTTTTTTTTTTTTTTCTTTCTGTTTTCGGGATAAGGGCGGAGCCGTCTCTCCATGTGCACTTCTGCTTGTGGCATGCCTCCCACCCCCACCCCCCCCCCCTTCCCGGAATGGAGGCGGTAGAGTCCGAAGAATTAGCATTAGCGTTAGCCTCAGCCAATGCAACAGAGCCAACCGGGAAAGGGGTCGAGTCGTGTCGGCTAGGATCGTCATCTCGCCGTTCTTTATTATCTTGTACTTTTCCGTTGGCTGAAGCGTGGACTGATGAAACCAAATTTCTGAGCCTTGGTTTAGTAGCCAAAGAAGAATGTGAGCGTAGCTTGGCACAAATGGCGGATTTAAAATGATCGTATTTGTAGTGGCCGGTGACATGGTAGCGACTTGACGTCCGCTTTGTGCCGCTGTCACCGGTAATTGGGAATATCAGCTTTTGACCGAAGCTTCTCTGCTCTGCTGCCTCTTATATGAACCCATCTTACCTGATGGGGGGGGCAGTGATATCGCTCTCGATAGTCTCCCAGCCAAACATAAATATTTTCAGCAAACCACTGCTAGCTTAAAAAAAAAAAATCTAAATATATTGACTTGTATACATAACCAGCAAGCATCAGTGCAAGCTTCTAAGTAGCGTTCAGTCCCTCTGCCTGAACGGATCTCTTGCCCACACTGGCGGCCCACCCCTCACGCCTTGGTTCTCAGACCAGGGCTGCTGTGTCGTACTGTTTTGTTTTTCCTGCAGAGGGAGGTAAAGATGCAAGACCCACCCAATTTTTGCTTTAAGCTGTTGTGACTCCCCTCAGCTGTAATTTTGACCAGGGCTGCCCACTGATTGGTGGATTATCAGTGGAAACCAACCCTTGATGGCGATGCCACATGAATCGACAAGGGAAAAAAAAATGCAAAGGTTTTCTTACACAATGTTTAACCCCTTTGATCATCCACCTCCCCCCCAGTTATTTAGAGGTTTCTTGCGTCCTTTCGTCATGATACCCCTTGGCAAGCGGCAAGAGAATGCGGAATGTGTTTGCCGTCCCACGTCAAGGAGCCGAGATGGATCGGCCAGTATGTTTACAGTTCACCGGCAAGCCCGTTTACATCTGGTGCGGGAACGTTGAGCTCTGCGTAAATCCAGAAGTGTTGGAAGGTAGTCGTAAGTTATCAGAAGCCACCCGCGCAGTGAGATATCTGGTTTCTCCCCTGTTTTAAGATGAGCCTTCGTGGTTTAGTGTGGGATTATGTGAATCTGAGCAGAGGGGTCTGTCCAGTCCCCTTATCCGTCGCATTCAGACTTTCGTCTGTTGTTGGTCATGGTTGTTTGAGAGCTCTGGTTTCCATGGGGATGTCATGGTGCCTGGATGCAGTGAATCAGCCCTGGGCTGTGGAGGGGGAGTTCTCCCCAGTGGCATTTTTAGGGTGCCAGACACATTCCATCTCACACAGTGTCAGGGTGACATGAATGTTGCCCATAACACGTGTAGGTGAATGGAGCCCTCCTTTAAATACATGTTGAATCCCTTCAAGTGTGCTTATGTAAAATAGTTTATACATTTCTTTAGTTTATTTGTAATATATTCAACTTTCTTCTGCTTCACAGTTGTCTGCTGAATTTACTTTTGACAAAGGTCTGATTTAATGGGGTATTGAATGAAGATGATTTGTTGGTAATGGTGTGCTCAATCAATGATTTGATCAGGCAGGTCACAGACTAAATTGCTGTTCAAGCCACTAACTGTTATGCAGAGATCAGATTATGTAATTATCCACTTGTTCAAAGAGCACAGTTAGAACATTAAATGGTCTAATGCAATCAAACTTTTCCAGAAGTTTTCAGTGTTGAGATGTGTTAGGGTTTAAATTCTGAACATTTCTTAAGTAAACAAATCTAGCTGCAGCAAAAACCCTGTGAACACAGCAGGACTGAGGGTGTGAGGGATCGGTGATATTTGTTGAGAACTTATACTGACATCGTTTTTATTAGCACTGGATCTGGAGGATGTGTGTGTTTGTGTTTTCTGTGTCATGGTACAATGCGGGCCTGCTGTAGTCGCTCCCACTTCAATCCCTGGCACAGCTTTTCTAAAAGGCAGGGTCATGAGTTTGTGGACGCTCCCTAGGTCATACATATAAGCACTCCAAGGCTGACGTGGCGTTTTTCAGACTCCAGTCTGCACACTCATGTGCAGAACATGTCATTCTTAGATGCCACCACCTACTTAGAGTCACACAAGACACACCGGAATTTTCTTTCAACGTTAGGAGATTTACATGCTTTGTACCAGTTAACTGTTTCTTTAGATCAGCTTCCCCTCCTCCCCCCCCCCCCCGCCCCCCCCTATCTTCTTTTGTTTGCGGTCGTTGCCGTGGCAGTGAGCGTGGAGTAAGTGGTGGGGCGGTCTCGG
>JAABNY020000046.1:12307345-12322538 GCA_015164015.2 Brevimyrus niger
ATTAGGGCCCAACAAAAACCCCCGGAATTTTTCTTCAACCTTTGGAGTTTTTCCTGCTTTTTACCAGTTTACTTGTTTTTTAAATCCGCTTCCCCCCCCCCCCCCCCCGTGTATCTGAGTTGATGAGGCTTAGGTGTTCGAATGGGGTAACGTAAGATGAGAGAAGCTGTGAGCTCAGGGACTGACTCGCTTCGCCACGGCTGGGGGCAGTGAGGGCGGTGTTTCCACTTCGTTGCTGCCCCTACGCAACCGTTGCCATGTGCTGTGAGGAAAACCCGCCTTTGTGAGTGGATCACAGGTCTAACGATAACTGGGAGTAGAGATCATCTAGTGTAGTCTGACATATAGGTGTGAGAAAAAGCCATTTCGGTATGTATGAGGAAAGACTTCTCCACCACAATGCCTCAGTTTCAAAAATTGCAATGGACTGTTGTATTTTTTCTTGCCTGGCAAATTTTTATTATAATTATTATTATCCTGTTCATGATTTAGTGCTAAGAAAATAACCAAGGAACTAATGAGGCAATACTTGGCTATTTGGTAGAAAGAGCGTAGGGGGCGCTGTTCAGATTTGTTGAGCATGCATATGTATGTTCAAGAGTACTGTTTTCGTGTTTTTTCTTGAGTGAGCTTTATTCTTTGGAAACCTGTTCATACGATGCCATGTGGTTGCTTTTGTTTTTACCCCACTGTAAATAGATTAACCTCTGTTTGTTTGTTTTTTCCTTTCTGTTTGATCACTTTGTCATTTCCTTTCCCAGCAGCAAATGAAATGTTTCAATTTGTCTTGTAAATCTTTTCTTTTTTTTCCCTCCTCCACAATACTTTTGCTGCACAGATAGTCTGCAGCTTTGTCGCTGCTGACCAGATTGTTGGAGAGACTACATGTACAATTAGAAATAGTAACAAGCAGGTATGCTGCTGACTTATGTCGACATTGAGGGAAGTCCAGGGGTCACCTGACCAATACTTGTCAGTCCCTCTCAGCCTGGCTTTCCGGTACAATCATCTATCAGAAAATCCCATAGAGCTGAGAGTACGAAATGACAGGTGTGTATTGTGCAGGAGAATCGGGTCAAGCAGTTTAAATCTAAGAGGAATAATGACCAGATGAGCAACATTGAATCTTTAGTGTGGCGTCGCTAGTTTTCCCGACCAACCAACACGCTGTGATATTCACCCCGAAAAGTTATGCTTACCCTGTTCGTGTTACACCGTGCTTTATTGGAAAGAGTGACAATAGACTCGCACTGCAGAGAACGATGACTTGTAGGCATTGATCCTACCAATGGTGAGCTGGCACAGCAGGCATCAGTTCCGTTGCAGTCCTGCAGGGGGCACTATTCCTTAAGATTTTCAAAGCTTGTAAAAATTCATAGAGATTTTCCTTTATAAATATCTATGGAGCACAGTGCAATGCAAGTGAAAGGTATTCTACACCACTGTGTCTCTGTGTGCTATGCTGGCTGTACACCAGAATGTACAAAAACTCATTATAAATGCATAACCAGATTCTTACGTCCTCTTGCTCTACCTTTCTGGAATTCAATAGGTTTTAGTTATTGTGATGATACACCTGTCATATGTTAAAAAAACAGAAAAGAAAAAAAAAAAAAAAAGTGGAACCCTGACCCAAAGAGAATGTCAGGGAATCCGGGATTCATGATCCCATTTAATAGGGTTTACATGTCAGACATAGGTGACGATTGTAAAGTAAAAGTAAAAATGTACAGAAGACATTTCAATAGTAAGAGAGAAGTGATGAGAGTAATTTTTGTCAGTATTTGAAATAAACTTTTACATCAATTTAAGCTGTGTGCTGTGTTTTTGTATATACAATACCAGGCTTAAATCTGCATAGCATTAAATAAACAATAAAATGTGGTTTATGTGGTAACGATATGACGTGCATCTATAGTGGGATCCTGAAAAAAAAAATAGAGGCACCACATTTTAATCTCTGAAAATAATCAGTATACTGTCCACTTGAAATTGAGTTCCCAGCATTGGATTATGAGTAACGCGGTTTACGAGTGTTCCACAAGACGAGCAGAGATTTTCAAGAAATTTTGACTTGGAAACCGAGCAAGATCTTGCAATACGAGTAACGAATTATGCTCGCAAACCAAGGTACCACTATATTACTAAATGTATATTTGTTGCAAAGCTTAACTGTCACATTTTGCAGTGTCTTATTTTAACAATACCCCATTTTCACCAGCAGGGGGAAACATAATACAAAGTAATGCGCGTGCCCGAGCCAGCGATTTCTGAGACTCTAGAATTTACAAGAAGAAAGAGTTACACTTAGTTTAGTAATAAGTCTGCAAGCCATGTATATTGTAATAAATCATGCATGTTCATATATAAATAATATGGTACATAAGTAATGCAAAACATAATTTTATTTTACAAGCGCAGTACTATGTCTTTGAACAACGCTTCCAGTTGTTCATAGTACAGTACGAGCTGTTATCTGTATGAATGCCCATCTTATCAGTGGCACTCCTTGCAGAAGAATTCCCATTGAAGATTATCATAAGAAAGAAACCCTGTACTGAAACACTGATTAATCACATGACTAAAGGGTCTGGAATCTTCGGATTATACGTCAATTAAATAGGTTAAGGTCAGGTGGCATGATTTTGTGGTGGTGCAACAGATAGTGATGTGGCATCACACACCACCAATAATTATCATGACTATGGATGGAAACCTCACACACACACGCATAAAGTTCAAACCAAAGTTACACCCTTGGTCAGAACAGAAATTAAGTCCAATATCGCACAATGACATTTGCGGCAAATTGTCCTTTGAGCACTTAACATGCTTGGTGATCATTAAGGTTAACAAAAGTGTACATCTGAAAGTCAAACCCACCAGCTGACAACCGAAATGATTTTGGGTTTGAACAGACTCTGATACGTCAGAGTATTATACTTCAATTTAATGACGACACACTCGTGACATGCAAAATATTCAGGATATGTTTGCAATTTTAAATCTATACTAATTTTAGTGTTTACAAACCATCATTTTGTCTTTTGTACAGTTTTAATTAATAAAGTGATTTAATAAAATGAAGAAAGTTTACTAGTAACTGAAATCTAAAGAGGAGGTCTTTTTGTGCAATAAGCCAATCAGCTTCCATATTACCTATGGCACTCAAAACCTTGACAGTTCTAGAAAACACTAGACTTAACTGCCATGGACAGGTTTACACCGCCGCCCCCATCGCATTTCAGCAACCAGAACTGATATATTTATAGCAAAATCACACGAAAAAATCTCATTAGGTTCATAATTATGCATACCAGTTAAATGAAATGTATCGGTGAGTCACAGACGTTTTTTTTGTTCAGTTATTGAAGGACTGCGGGGTGGAAAATAAGCTATATATTGACTTTGTAATATATATATATATATTTTTACCCCGGATCTCCTGTATTTTGGTGGTCATTATTATTAACCATTTTTTTCACAAACATGGCAAAAAAATAGCATTTATAACGAGATTTTTATACGAACAAATCACTTAAACATAAAGTTCGTGAACTCAAAAACCGATGATAAATAAATATTGCAATTCTGCTTGAGATCGTCCCGGCTAGAGAATGATGAAGCACAATGAACTTGATTTACACATTCATGGAAACTCTGAACATTGATGCCTTACACAAGTTTTAAGTCAGGGGTGATTAGAAAACACCGCTCTACGACTTGTTTAAATAAAAGGGGTGGTCCTCAGAGCAATTTAATTTTGCGGTCTATATATAGAGGAGGTCCGTCTCAATTGTTGTAAACATAGCATAGGTTTCCATGGTGAGCTGCAAGGCAAGGAGGGAGAGCTCTCTTTTTGGTTTTACAACAGTAATAATATGTTATATAACGTAGAGAGGTCTATTCTATAGATGTTTTATATGATGTATTAACTGCCATGCAATGAAAAATATTTACGTACAATGAAAGGTGTGTTTAAAAGGCGGAGCCAGTGTTGCCAACTTGGCGACTTCGTCGCTTTATTTCGCGAGTTTTTAGACTCGTCTAGCGACTCGATTTCAAAAAAGCGACTAACGACTTTTTCTGGTGTTACTGGAGACTTTTGGAGACTCTGAAGTGAAAGCACGTATCTTCTCACCAAGCATCGGGTGCTGCCTTGGGCTCCTCTTCCGTCCCAAAGCCTTCACTGGCGGACAGTCCTCGCGTAGCAGCCCCGCCCAGCTGCAGTCAGAGCAGATGTTCGCCCTTCCGCGTCCAGACTGCAAATAAACCGCCGCTGGCTGATCTCGTCTTGGTCTGGTCAGAAAATAATGTATCTTTGGGGTCAATTTTGCCGGTCCCAAGTCCGGATAAAGTAGCAGGGTTTGAATTGTGATATAAAAACAAGAATTGACAGAAGTTCATTGTTGGCCGACTCCCACATTCTAAACGTATTTAGAGTGTTTAACCACCTTCTGTTTCTCCCACGACATTATTCCGGTCTCCTACAGTGTTCATTATAATTACATGCAAACTATGCAATTGACGTGAGGGCTTTCACTTACTAGCGACTTTTGGGACAGCCAATAGCTACTTTCCTTGTTAAAGTGGGCGGCGAACTCTCAGCCTTTACATAGATGCGCTTTGCTCCGCGACTTCCGCTTCAGGTTTTGTCTGCTGAAACTGCTGCCAAATCTATCGTACTTCTTTTTTTTCCCCCAGCGTACCCAGCATAAAGGTACAGCAAATCTTTTCACTTTAAACATGAATATGATCAATCGTACAACAGCAACCCACTTGCTTTGCCCCGGCATTAAAAATGGCGTGAAGCAGAACGGCTGCTACTTTTTATCGGCGCCTCTGCCCGTACTCCCGCTCAAAGCGAAAAGCGAAGAGGAGCTGGACAGCTTGGACGACAGCGAACCTTTGCACGGAGCGCCGAAGATGGAGAGGCGTGATTACGACCGCCGCTTACGGGCGTCGGGCAACGAAAACGGGTCGCTGCCGTCCACACCAGGGACGCCGCCGGACTACGGGAAAATGCTGACGTTTCCCAACGGGGGGTTAAGCCAGGAGACTCATGAGCTTATCGGGACCTTCTTACGGACTTACAGCGGCCTCCCGGGCTCAGCCAGCCGACACAAAGCGTACCCTGTCCTCAGACGAGTGACGGAGAATGTCATAGAAAAACACACGATCGCGTATAATGGTGAGTCTCTTCCAAAAGACCCCCGTTTAACTCTTTTAATCTGGGGACTGTCTGATTTTCAGCTGTACGTCGTTTGCGTAAAAGCGTCTCTTAAATAGTCAACGTAGCGAAGTTTGAGTAATTCAAGAGAGAAAAATCGAGCCGTTAGTGGCGAATAAGTTTACTTCCTGAAACGGGAAATTTAATATGTCAGCTAATTGTAACATTGTATTTCACGTTCTTGCTTTTTAACTCAACTGTAGCCCTCGGGTTTCCATTAATCTTAACGTTACCCGTTGCTCATTTACACTCTGTGCTTGGGTTGCGATCTTTGGGACTACTGGCTAATTTATGGTGTGCTTATGATTAACCATCCTGACCCTGCATGTATCCGCCGCTTCCTGGTGCCGTGTATATTTATAAGGTTGGATGATAGCGGGCCTCCCACATCGCGCCGCCTACTCGACGTTGCCCTTCCTCTTCGTCGTTCGTCTCATGTCTGTGGCGATATACTCGCTTTGCAGGCAGATAAGCTCTGCTTACGTCTGATTCTAAGAATTTTAGAATCTTTCCGAAGTGTTGTGCGTCTAGGGGGCGTTAATCGCCCCCGCGCAGCAATTTTCACGGAGTGTATAGTAAGCAGGCAGCTTTAGGGGCAAATGTTGAGCTTATCTCTAATAATTTGAAATGTTATGTCTTTCGGTCGTTGAAGTTTCCCTCGTATGCGAGAGCTACCCGATGCAGTCTAGTTTCTCTTCAAGGGGATTTACCTCGTTGTACACAAATACTGAACTACTCTCGTAAGCACTGTTGCGGTGCTCCCCCCAACCGACATATGCAAATTTCTTCCTACAACCTAAAATAATGTTTTGTGTTCTGCGTGTTTCTTTCTGTATAGCAACATATTGCATATTTGTAACTCATGCATGAAAGCTTCAAACAAGTGGTTATTTGATGATTGGCAGTAGCCGTATTACCCACAGCCACCAAGTTTTCTGTAGTTGCTGTATGTAGAGCTTATTGCCCTGGTTTCTTAATGCATTTCTGAGTGTCTGGGGTCACTTCCTCTTCTTAACCGCTGTAGAAGTTCTGGGAATTATGGTAACTTTACGGCCCTGCGCTGAAGTGAAAGCGGGAGTTTGCTAAGCCTGAGAGGCAAGTTTCTGATCCATTGTTGAATCATATTTAATATTTATTTTTAAGACGTTTCTGTGACTGTGTAATGTAATGTGCTGGGTTTGACTGTGTTAGATGGCTGTGGAGTGAACTAGCACTTGCCTAGTGACGGTCTTACTCTTCAGTGGTGGTGATTCAGTCTGGGAGTCATGCAAAGTCTCAAGGGTTTCCAATCTTTAGGCAGCTACCTGAGCGCTGTTCTTTCTTTGTCTGCTAATGTACAACGCGTCTGTTTATTTCTCTCCATTTTAGGCATGATTAGGAAACTAGACCTGGAGAAGCGTGGGGACGACACGAGTTTCGTTACGGAGGTGGCCAAGGAAATCTTCAGCGACAAGGTCACCAACTGGGGTCGCATCGTCAGCCTGATAGGGTTTGGGGGCGTCGTGTGCAAGTACCTGAAAGATCACGGACATGCCGATTGCGTGGATGATGTGGCAAACCAGATCGGCTACTACCTGCTGGAACACCAGAGGGACTGGCTAAACCGTAACAATGGCTGGGTGAGTGCGGTGCCTTAGATCTTCGTATTCATGCAGAACTGTTCTCTTTGAGGCTGTCTGGCTGCTCCCTGTGTTCATTGTTGTCCCAGTAATACAAGCTGTCCTTTCTGCCCCCCCCCCCCCCTTAAGTCTTGTAATATGAGCTTATACCATGGAGACCTACTCTGCCCTGTTATCACCTCACTGCCAAGCAGTGACACCCCCCTACCAGAGGTGCATGTGCATTATTCAGCACCTGCTAGTTGTTGGGTGTCACTTAACTCCTCCATCCCCCCCCAATCACCTTCACAAGTTGCTTTACAGCTTGCATCTGAGCAGGCAGCTGCTATTAGTCAGTATCCCAGTTTAGCATTGTTATGCATGTGCGTGGGGAATGACCTACTGGCTGCAGAAACTGCATTTTTTCCCCTCTAGTGTTCACAACATTCTTACTCTTTCTTTCTCTCCCCCGCCTACAGGAGGGATTTACAGACTTCTTCTATGTGGAAGACCCAGAATCCACTGTGCGTAATGCACTTGTGGCGTTTGCAGGAGTTGCAAGCCTGGGGGCTGGACTTGCTCTGTTGATGAGGTGATTTAAATTATTTATTAGAGGAACAGTCAGAAAAGAGTCTGAGCCCAGTAAGTGTCCAAGGTTGGATGCAAGACTCGGCAGGTCGCCTGTCATGCCGGGGGGAGACGCAGGCATGGATTGGAGATGCATCAGCAAAAGCAGTCTTGGAGAGTATTTTTTCTTTTCTCTCCTCCCCCCATTTGATCTTCACATGTTTGTCAGCAGGTGACAGGGATTCAATGAGTCTGCAGTCCTGCAAAACATTAACTGTATATGTACCCACTTTTTTTCTGGAAGTGAAACATCCTGGAAAATTGTGTGATTTATAGATTAAATTTATTTTTCTATAAAATTTATTAAAATTTATTTAAATATGCCGTATGTTGTATGTTTTTAAGCGATACAGGAAACAATGCTGCTACAGCAAGTATTGAAAAATGTCCAAACCCAAGAACGCAATTTGTTTATACTCGTATATGAAATTCTGTCTTTGGAGTCTTTCCTCTGGTGGCAATTTCTTTGCCCCTCAGAAGCACCTTGTGTGGTACAGCTGTTGTCCTTATCCTACTACCCACTGTTCTGCAGCTCTATTGTGCTCACTTTCTAACACCAAGTCCTTACTTTGCTAGCGCTGGCTGTACCGTCACATTCCTGAGCGCCGTGGCCCAGCCTCGCGTTCACACCCTCTCCGGATTGGCTTTCTGTCCGCCTCACTGCCAGTTGTGTGGAATGTCTGCTTTCTGTCCCGGCCTACATGTTCCTCTTGGGCCTCCGCAAATGCGCACTGAGCAGAAAAATCCTTCCCCGATACTTTGTGTGCGCACGCGCCCCCCCCAGTTCCTTCCTGCCCATGCAATAAAAACCTAAATTACAAAGAATCCTAATTTGAGAAAGGTACTGGCTCTGTTACTGCAGTAGTTTGCGTTGTTGCAGCTGTACCCGTACAGTCACACCGCTCATGTGACGGAGATAAACATCCCAAGGGCTGGTTCTTCCTCGTTCCTTATGTTCTTGCCCACTGATGCAGTGTTTGCAGTCAAGGCCCATGACTTGCGTTTGCTTTGTGCTTCCTGGTGCTCATGGCTGAGGGCTCCACAGCTTCCGGATAAAGCGACTTGATCCGGACCACATGATTATTTGGCCTTAAAGAGGAAGTGTCACTGCTCCCCGTCTTCTGTGATGCTACTTGCCTTGTTTTCCCCACCTCAAGGTAGTTTTGCAGGAGTTTAGATCCACCTGATGCTTGCCATCCTTTAGGATGTTTCCGGAAGGTCGCTGCTCATCGCTGCTCCCCTGTTTTCTGAAAGAGCTTTTGCTTAATCTGCTCTTTAGGATTTTGGCTTTTCCACTTGGCATTTGCATGAGCACTGTACTAGACTTTGACCTGCATTTGACTTAGAAATCCCCCTCCCCCTTTCCTCAGTTATGAGACACCTGGTGATGTTTTGCACTGGGGCCCCCCTCTTGCTGTAACAGTGAAAACCAATTGTGTTTCCATTTGGTGAAAGTAAGAAGCTCCACCTTCAAGGACAGAATATTAAAACATAGCACCAAACTTTCTGTTCACGCCATCCCTAGAAAAACTCCAGACAGTGAAGCTAAGTGTAGTTATGTGTGGTTTATAAGTGCGAGTTGTGATGTATATTTTCTGTTTGCTATTGGAATGAATGGCGTACGTGAACACTATCCGACTGGGGCTGTTTGGGAAAAGAAAATGCATGCTTTCTCTATGGTTGTTGGACAAGACAAAGACATGGGTGATCTATATAGGGGAACGGCTCCAGCGTCAGGCCAGAGCTCAGCACACCAGAGGGGGGGGGAACCTCAAAGCTATCGGCTTTAAGGCAAACGCTCCCTGTTTATATTAATTTGGTAGAAAAAAATATACAGCTAATGGAGTGTTTTGAATTGCCTCGTCTATATATAAATATATATATAAATATGTAAAAAATCATTTAAGAATTGTAGTAATTACATTATGCTCACATGTACATAACCAAGTATATAGGTATATATAAATAACAATGCAAATAAGGTATGGAGTTTGACATTTTAATGAAAGAACACGATGTAAATGAATAGAGAAATAATAAATAGTTGCTACACACCCTGCGGTTTAAGCCTGATGATCTTGTTTTGTTTATGTAAGTTGGGGGGGGGGGGTTCCCAGTGTGGAGGGTTGATTTCCATAATGTGTTCATGAAATGTAAGAAAATTCCATTGTGACCAATACTGGTCTCTCGATCTTCTGTGGGGATCCCCCCACGCTGATGGATGGCGTGTACCACAGAGGAAAGGCTCGTGGGTCTCTGGAGCTGTGGGGATCCCCCAACCCTGATGGGTGGCGTGTACCCCAGAGAAAAGGCTCGCGGGTCTCTGGAGCTGTGGGGATCCCCCCCCACCCTGATGGATGGCGTGTACCACGGAGAAAAGGCTTGCGGGTCTCTGGAGCTGTGGGGACCCCCCAACCCTGATGGGTGGCAGGTACCACAGAGGAAATGCTCGTGGGTCTATGGAGCTGTTATTTTGTGGGTCGTGGGTCTGAATATTTTGGAATCCTGTGACGTAACTGACAATTGACATTGAAGGCTCTGCAATATATTGTACATTCTGAAGGCACAATTCAATGATAATCAGGACAGAATGAATAGGGGTCCAGCATCTATGCTGTTTGGCCCCCTAATGATGCATATACCATCATGCTCGCCTTTAAAACATACATATAGTTCAGCGTGAAACTGGGGGTCTGTCTGCCTTTTATTTGGTGCCCCCTGCAGCCTTTCAGGGGATTAAGATCCTTACCCAAAAAAAGACTAGACTGTTATGCTCGGGCTGATGCTCAAACCAGCAACCTTTCGATTAGAGGCGCCAAGACTTAACCCAGGGTGCCACATAGAATGTAAGCCGTCAGCAATAAAGCTTCTTAATGAAGACAGAAGCGAAAAAGGGGAGAAAAAAAAAAAGGTAATATGTCAGCAAAACTTGCTTAAACACCTTTCGCCTTGCGTCCGGGGGCTGTTGGTAAAAAACAGGGTCACAGGAAGACTGTCAGTCACTGCGTGGGTGCGGCCTACCCGAGCTGACACCGAGGACGGCGCTGTCACCTTCTTCAGGCTTGACACCTCCCGGTGGTTCCTCCCTCTGCATCGCTTTTTTTTTTTTTTTCCAAATCTGTAGGTCATCACTGTTGCATGACTTCTTTTTTTTCTCTGTCATATTGGGTGGTTTGGGGGAGGGGGGCTGGTGGTCGCGGATGCTGTAAGTGGTATGGGTAGCTGAGAGATCTGGACCCTAAATCTCTCATGGCTGTGCTTTCAAGCATCTCAGAGTCGGCATCCACCCCTGAGACTGCATTTATAGCCGTAACCGCCACACTTCCTGTCGAAGTGCTTGATAAATAGCACTTTGTATCCTTGTTGCTCGGAGTCTCAGTTTGCAGTTTTGGTGCAAATCTATTCGTGAGGCTGCTGCTTTACTGCTCACTGCGTAGCTAAGACTTGGAAGCAGAAGTCTGATCCCCTGCAAGTGAATCTGTTTGCCCACTTACTTTTCTTCAACAGTAAGCTTTGCTTTGAGGGAAAGCATTCAGTAAGTGTGACACTAAGCTTTTCGCGGTGAGGGTTGAGTTGCAAAACAAATTTAAATGCAATTTTAACTTAATTTTTTGGAGGTAGAGAAGTCTTTATTACCATAACGGACCTTCAGATATGATTGCTGGGTTTAGTTGATGACTGGAGGACTTGACATACACTGATCAGCCATAGCATTAAAAGCACCAAGACATAATATTTGGCACCAAAATGTCAGCAGCAGATCCTTTTATGTCCTGGAAGTTGCAAGGTGAGACCTACATGGATCAGACTTGTTTGTCCATCATATACTAAATCGGATTGATACCTGAGGAATTTGGAAGCCAAGCAAACACCATGAATTCTTTTTCATGTTCCTCAATCTATTCAATCCAGGCGTAGCTCTTCTGTGGAATTAGACCAGACAGGCTAGCTTTTGCTCCCCAGTGAGTCTTCAGCACCCATGACCCCGTCAGTATTCTGATTGCGTCATGTGACCACTTTTTGTAGGTACTACAAACCTACCAGGAACACCCCACAAGATCTGTAGTAATTCGTACTTCATTTGCAGTATGGAGGTTAAAATGCAGGATAATTTCTTGTCATATCGGTGCAAATGCACATTGTGACTCATGTGACTGTCACTCATTATGGTCAACTGGTTGGTAACTGGTTCGTTCTGAACCTGAAGTATGGCTTCCAAAATGCATGTTTGTTAATGTCACAGTTGAGTTCATCTGTCTTTTTTTTTTTTGGACATCTTGTTCATTTTTACCATCCAACCGGGTTTTAAATAAGAATTACTATTAATAAATGAAGTGCTGTTTATTCTGAGAAATTGTACAACAGTGCAGCTATGTTTATAACACCATCACGCAAGCACAGGTAAAATGTAGTCGTAAGAAATTGGTGCAGGCATGTCTGCTATGGCGGTGACATACTTTATCAGGCGATACCCTAAAATCCAGCAAAGTTTAACGGAAATATAAACTTTCTGTAGGTGAAACACGATAGGTATCTTTCTACAGGAAACCTGTATGCACTTTGAAGCAGGTTTTTCCCTGGTGCAAACATCGCAAAGAAACTCCTGCAAATCTTTGCCTTCATTGTTTGCCAAAGACATGGAAAGACTGTGAATTAGTCATGAAAGGGAAAATGAAAGAATAGTAGGTTGGCCTTAATATCCAGAACAATAGTGGGACTTTACATGAAACAGGCTGTGGGCTTAAGTTTCTGTTTCATTCTGAGGTGCTATTTAATGCCGTAAACATCAAGGACTTTATAATAGTGGATAATTTCATACTAGCACGCAAACAAACGATTGCATCACTGGCTGCCTTGTCAAGGACCATAACAAAGTTCTGTTAACACTGACACCTTTTCTTGGAGAAACATTGACAGTCACTTGGATTTAAATGCCCAGGGGTCTATTCCGCATTGCAGGATTCCCTGTCAGATTTATGGTAGTCTGGGCTAAATGGACTTTACCTTCAATCCCTTGCATTTAGCTCTGACTGCAGAAATCCATCAAGTTATTTGTCTCAGTAAGAAATCCTGCTTCATGGAACACCCCCCAGGATTAATGTAGACGGAGTTTGTGTTTCCTCTCCACCATTGTCTTCTGACTTTGTTCCACTGAGATTTTTCAACACCGCTGAAAGTTTAGGGCTGTAAAAGAGCATTAGTGATGCTGGGTTTTTGTTAAGGTGCTATGGGGAGGACATCATATAAACTTTCCTATTAGTGATGCCTCTGATCAGGTTTTCAGAGCAACCTTGGGGGGAAAAGTTGGGGGATCTTCATCCAGGTATAACTGTCATGGTGCACACCTGCATATAAGACCCTTCCTATCACTTTCTGTTTAAGTTATGTTTCTGGGGGTTTAGCATGGAGTTCCAGTGACTGTAATGGGGGGGGATTCCAACCCAAAGGTATCCTCAATAGAATCTTACCCTAGCAAAACTTAGATGCTGATTTATATGGATAACAAAGTAAATGCCCAAAAAAAGTCGCCATTTGAATTTTTTGTTGGGCCACCTTTAGCTTTGATTATGGCACATATTTGTCCTGGCATTGCTTCCACAGGAACATCTTGCTATCTTTTAATCCAGATTTGCATTCATTTCTCACCGAGATCCTATATTGACAAGTGAGTTGAACCTCCATAAAGCCTCCTTCATCACATCCCAGAGACCTTCGATGAGGTTAAGGTCACAACTCTGTGGTGATCAAGTCACGCGTGAAAAATGGTGACCTTTTTTTGGCCCGGCAGCGTACTTATATTCTATTGTATTTCATATTTATATTCTATTGTCAAGTTTCATTTTGTCCCTGCAAAGACAGTAAACAGGGTACATAATTGTTTGTACATAAAAACACACTTATTTAAAGGACAGCCAGTAGGACTTTTTCTAGAACTTCAATCAATCCATTAACCACTATTCCACCTAGGGGCAGCCACAGTTATCGGTCCAATTATGCTTTTGAGACCCCGCTGGTCAGACAGAGGTTGCAGAGTATCCGCTCTCCAAGTTGATCATATTCCTTCCCATCCTTGCTGTTTAACTCACTCATAGACAGGCCTGTGAGAAATTAACTTACTTCGAACTCATATTTTGCTTAATAAATATCTCAATATTTATCACAAAATTTCACATCGCAGTATCTTAAACTTACCAATATCCCAATAAGCCTTAGCATGAATGGCTGCAAACATCTTTTTTTTTTTTTTAACAGCATGAACAGCTAGATCAGGGGCATAAAAAGGCAGGCTAGCAACCAACTAAACGCAACTTGTCCAACACTAAAATCCACCCCCCAGCTGGAAACAAACAACAAAACATTTGTGCAGGAGGAAGTGCAATGCTACCGAGCGGACCAGTTGTCGCAGTCTTGGTCGGCCCCACGCGTAGTTATATTTCTGGGGTGGTGTGTGTCAGGATTCAGCATAAGCTAAGCGTGCATGGCTACGCCGTACCTACGGCGATGATTCAACGCAGAAGTATATATCAGCCTTAAAGCATCAAGGTTTCCAGTTACAGAAGCTATTGGTGTAACCAGCTTCAGCTTTACCTTACTGCACATAACTGCACTTTGAATGCACTAGTCTCAGAAGTTGCTCCCATGAAGTTTCAAACCAGGATTTACGGGGAACACCCTGGAAATGAAAAATCCTGGCCAAAGTGTGATTGGACAGCAGGGAGTTCAAGGAATACCAGACTGCTTGTTCTTCGAAAACACTCAGTCAAGCGTGCGACCAGGTTCCTGTCAACTGGGCCTGTAGCTTTATGACCGCAAAACCCCTCTTCTCTTTACATCTGCAAATACAGTCCTCACCCTCTTCCTCTTCAGTGTGTTCTGCGTCATAGATGAGAGCAGAACTTCTTATATGCGTAACCATGGCCCGATTGCTATATCGCCGCCCCAAACTACTGTCAGCTGTTATTGCAACCTGCAGTGTTTTTATGCCTTTTCCCTCTTATCATTTGTGTTTTTTAGATGTTTGCGCTATCTCCCAAATTGTAGAGATCTTGAGAGGATTAGTTGGCTGAAAATGTTCAACTTTTGTTCAAAATTGGTATACTGCTTTAAAAAAAGTTAAATTTTTGTTCAAAATTGGTACAATACTTCCAAAAAACAAGCATAAAATAAATAACCAAAATTCTGAATTGCTCGACTTGTGGACAGGGGTGGAGACCCCTGTTTTGGCTTCCCTGCAGTGGCTCCCCATCCATTTTAGAATTCAATTTGAAGTTTCATTGTTTCATTGTTTTCACAGTTTTAAATGGGCAGGGCCCTGCTTATTTTACTGACCTTCTCCAGCCTTATTCAGTCCCTAGGTCTCTTAGGTCCTCTAACACAGGACTTCAATATGTGCCCTGGTCACATCTGAAACAGAAAGGTGACAGGGCCTTTGCTGTGGCTGCTTCTCCCCTACGGAACCAGTTACCCTCAGATATTAGATGTGCCCCCGGTGCCGGGGGGGGGGGCAACTCCTGGCACGCCCTTATTTCTCCCCTGGGCCTGACAAAACATTTCACACGACACTAGGGCCTTGAGGGGCAGTGGGGAGGTGCACCAAGACACTGCCCTTCAATTTTAACTTGCAGGTTAGACACCATATGACACTAGGACTGAGGAGGTGCGTTGAGGCGGGTGTTGCCCTGCCGTCTGCCAGCGGTGGGGTGCCCGTGCCTCAACTGCTCGCCCACGTTTTGCACTT
>JAABNY020000046.1:12332324-12352096 GCA_015164015.2 Brevimyrus niger
CCCATACGAATAGGTATACCCACCTCTCTCTCTCTCTCTCTCTCTCTCACACACACACACACACACACACACACACACACACACACACACACAGAGGAGCAGGCCCCAGAGCAAATCACATGTTTCCTTCACAATAAAAATGAAACATGACTGAGGATATTTAATATTGAAACAATAGTCAGAACATTGTGTCTCAGTCACAGACTGATCTCCTCCAAGGTGACTAGCCTGTCACCATGACATGTTCGCCACACCCTGATTGGAGGGAGGTGTCCGTGACATCATATCCTACACAGGAATACTGGCTGGGGATGGTATTTATTTCTGTCATGAGTGAATGCTGTTTGCCATGATCCATGAGGTGTGAATGGTCTATCACCAGGACAGTTATAATTGGCCCTACAGTCTGAACTAGGGAGGACAAGGCTGATGGAACAGCTGGCAGTTCTCTGATAATGTAACTCATTTCAGACGTGTTCAGTCTGTCTTCATTTTGGTTTTAAGCTGAAACTTCTTTGAGTTTCTTGAGTTGAGTCAGGATTGACTTCCCTGATTTCCTCAGACCTCAAAGACGTTTGCTCATTGTTAGGCGGGCTACTCAATCCTCTGAGCTGAATGCCAAAGCTAGGGTGGGACTCAGTTAAATAATTGTCAACCCATGAGGCTATAGGATGAGGCATGTGACCCGACAGGCTGCAATGAGACTTCTGAGTACAGCACTCAAATGGCCCCGGGGTTCGTTTCACACTCATTTCCTCATTAATAGCTGGCCTTTCGCTTCCGCCTTCGTTTAAATGAATGGCATACCGGACACAGATCTTGTTTCTGGTCTAGATTTTGGCCCAGGATTCTCCATCTGAGTGAGAATGAGGGACATGGGGTGCGTCAGCAGCGCTGAATAATTAAAGGGATTGGATATCCTTCATACAATAGTCAGTTACAGTAAACAGGCTGGATCTTCAAAAATGGAATATGCCACAGGCTGATTTTTTTTAGCTGTGTACCAAATAAATATAATTAAGCAATAAATATAATCGATTTTTTTCCCCTTAGTGTAAATCTTATGGGACTTTAAGATGATATTTTGGTCATACGCTAAATAACATACCTAGCAAGTAATTTCTTGTTGTTATTTTATCCAGAGTTACTAATAATTTTTAAGCAGTGACATGACTGTATGCTTTACAGGACTTCAGCTTTCAGTTACGGAGCGTGTGCTTTGTTTTGGTAAAACTCTGAAATTCTGCATATATTACATTTAAATTGTGCTTCTGATGAACATTTTGGTATTAGGAAAATAAAGGAGTTTATGGGATTGTCTTCTGTAGAAATTGTGCTATTGTGTTTCTGTCTATATTTACAGGGCTTTTGCGTATGAGCTTCCATGTCTTACCAAAAAAAAGTCTGTATAGCAAATTCAGTTAGAAGCTAAAAAAAAACGCTTTTCATCCAGGGGTTTAAGGGATTGAATAGCAGTTTCCATGCAGATTTCTCCATGGAATAGGAGCAGATTGCTAGGACTGTCCAAGCGCCGGCCTGCAGAGCTGCCTTCGCAACCGTCCTGCCTTACATGCACACGGCCCTGTCCCTTATCCCCCAGGGGACCTCAGCCTGTGCTGTCGGTGCTTTTTATGCGACGAACGCGGTACGTCTCACCAAAGCCGCTCGAGGGCTGCACAATGCGATCACAGGTACGGCCGACCCAGCAGCCGACTTTGATTGGTCGGCCGGGAATGTGTGGAAAATGGATGCAAAGGAAAAGAAGCAGCTGCACACTAGGCTTTTAAAAAAAAAACGGGTCACGGGTCACAGATGTGTGCGTGCGAAGCACAGTCTCATGCCAGTATGGAATGTATACTTAGTGGCCATTTTATTGCATGCACCCAGCAAGTATCATGTAGGACCCACTTGGTTTGAGGGTAGTCGAGTTCTGTGTTTAGAGAAGCTTCTCTGCACGCCACTGATGCGCTGAGCTGTCATTTTTGCGCCGGGCCTTCCGGTGCGCTCGGACGGCTTCCTCTCATTAATAATGCATTTTCAGCTGCAGAAATTCCATTGACTGAGCGTCCTTTATCCGCTGCACCATTGGCCTGTAAACTCCAGACTCTGCAGCCTGTGTAAATGTCAGGAGGCTGGCTGCTCCTGAGGTGCTCGAGCCTCGCGATCATCGCGTCGCACCGCATCCAAAGGGCTTCTTTAGGCGCCCTGGTGCTTATCCACACAGTAACTGAAGCTCCTGAATATGTCTGCATGTAGTACGTATTTAGTTACAGCCACATGATTCCCTGTTTGGTGGAACAGGCTGTTGGCATTAGCGAGCGCGTGTATCTAACAAACCGGCCATTGAGCTTATGTGTACACATCAAGTGCACAGCTCTCCGGTACATTCTCTCATTTCAGTACAATATGTGAAGATTTATTATTTTTTGGTGTCTGACGAAGAAACACTGTGCTACAGGAGTGCAAAAAGTTACAGAAAGTCACTCACAGACATTCCTCTGTAGTCGCAGGATTCAGTTTGACCTGCAGCTCTGATCGGAGCCTCTGTTTTTCCAGTTAACATTTTGAGGGAAAAAAATCTGTGTATATGAGAAACTGTGCATGCTGGTAAGAGAGAGTCTGTGGCAGCAAATTCTGCTTTGAGATGACAGAATCGTCAGATCCCAGGACTGTCAGCTGGTTTGAAATAGCAAATGAAGTGTCAAAAACTAAAAACAAATATTGTTTTTTCATGTCCTTTATTCTTTCCACATTTATTTGAACAAGACCAGCAATGAAAATGCCGTTCTTTTTGCATTGCTGCAAACCATGAATGCATAGGAACACCAAAGGTTGCCGTTCATTGGTCAGACTCATCAACCTTCCTCAGCAACAGCCGTCCCCTGGAGCTTTAAAAAGCAACAAAGCAGAAACGTTTCCCAGAAGTCAGCTGACGCAAAGTTTAAAAGAGGGAGGGGCTGGCTTCTGCATGAGGAGAGCATGGGGATTTGAGTCAATGAATGTTTTATGTGTGTTTTAAACTACAGTCAATGGAATATGCAGTTCTTAGTTTGAGCAAATAATATCAATGAATGAGTCTGTCGTATTCATTTTGAATATATTTTTTCTACGGGATTTAAAGATAACTTATTATAAAAACAACAATAATATTAATTATAATAACTTTTAAGATAAAGCAAGCGAACTAATAAAATGCAAGCATGTGCTATCCTGTTATTATAAATTTCACTCTATGTACATATATATGTACAATACTGCAATAAATGCATAATTTCTTGTCATATCGGCGCAAATGCACATAAAATACGTACGCATTCACTTTGTTACAACAATTGATAGCCGTTCGTATCGCTTTTAATGGTGAATGTGTACTTGTGTACCAGTTATATTACATTCTGCATGCAGCCCTTGTTTCTGTGCTGTTGTGTGTTTCCATTTGCTGTTGTAGAAAAAACAAAGGTGACAATACATATGCATAAATAATATATAGACGAGAAGTAAATTTAGCTGCTTATTGCCTTTGGCAAGTAGAATCAATGCAGTTTCCTGCAGCCAAAGTGTAATTTTAACTAATATGCTACGTCTTTTTAAGCAACTAGGGTAGCAGAACAGAGCAGTTAGCCTTCGCATGTACTGTAGTTTATATGGGGCGTGTGTATAATTGCTAAATAACATCACCGTGCTACAATTAGCTGCCGCTATAGCAGGGCGCCATCTGCGGCTGTTTTCCCGTCAGCTTAAGCTATCCTGTCGTAATTCATCTCATGCTGCCAGACTGGAAATAAAAGGCCGCCGGGGCCCCGCGGTGTCACATTGAAATGTGCCTCGGAAACATCACGTGGGAAACCAGACACTTTTGGGCAGCCTTCAGAAGGCTGGGAGGAACTCTGTGATACCTATTTATCTATTATTCAGATTGGAAGGGCCCCTTGGTCTGTCAGGAGATCTCACCTTAACGTGTAGTGGTTGACTTGATGTATTTTCTACATCTTGATGTGGTCATGAGATCTCAGTGACCGTTGGTTTTTAATTACTTGGTCCTTTGCCTGAGTTCATTTAGCATGAGCGGGAAATGAGACCCGATTCAGTGCAAGTGTCATAGTGCTATCGGATATATATCATTATTATGTTGCAGTGGCGCCCTTTAACAAACGCACGCAGGAGTGCTTAGCTGCTGGGAACAGAGTGATGGCTGCTGGGAATAGACGGATAGAGAAAAGCAGATTAACAGAATGACAGCGGAGATCAGAGGAAACAGAATGTTAACGGCATCGTTAGTTACATGTGGGCAAATCAATTGAAGTCAGTTGCACTTTGAAATGTCTGCTTGTTCAAAGGGTCTGATTATACATTATTTAATAAGCAAACACTGCTGCTCTTACGGCATAATTCCTCTACTAGCCTGATGCCTCTCTATGTTCCCGGAATGTTCTTCTGTTGCATTTCTGGTTCTTGAATAATCTTATTAGATTCTTGCCTTGTTACAAGTTGTTGTGTTGTTCCCGCTCCAATACTCAGCCTAGCCACACTTATGCCTGGTTGACTCCTTGACCGCATGTATATTTGCAATAGACTATGTGGTAGACTTGTATGTCACTTTGGACACGAGGGTCTGCTGAATTTGTAAAATGAATAAAGAATCATATTAAGAAAACACATCACATGACTTAAAATGCGATGAGTCATAGAGACAAAGTTTGTTGTAATTATGTGGGAAATACTTTTCCTCTTCTAAAGGTGCAGGCAAGATGAACTTCATTAACCTTCAGCCTTGTTTGGGGGGATTCAGTCAAAAATGAAATTTGAATGGTTTAATTTATCAACCGGTCCAGCTAGCAGCCTTGAGACATAAAGGTTAGATAACAGCATGTTATGCTGATTTTTCTGTTTTTTGAAGGATTTAAGGAAGCTGACCCCCAAATCACTGCTGACATATTTCCCATAATGCTTTAACAGCCCGTACCCCCCATTATTTCCTTGTAAGAGTAGTTCACAGTATCCTGGGGGATTGTGACTAAGAATACACTCAGAGTAATCATATCAGTGTACTTCTGCTGCACCCGCTTAGGTTTTCCCATGACTCACAGTGTGGGGGCGGGGGGGCGGGGGGGGTCCTTCAGACCAACCTGATTGAAAGAACAGCCATGAAGCTTTATGATACGGTCTGTTATGTTTCCTGTGATCTGAATGACAGAAAAGTGTCCGGGTATAACCTATAAATGTCTAATGAATTTTTCTTTCCATTATTGATTTACTGTCATGTAATCTTATCATTTCAGCCCTTAGAGTGGTAAAACCTTCAAATAGATCAGATACAACATTCGTTTTCCCACCTGAGAAGGTCACCCTGGCAAATTATACAGCTAGGACTGTTTGCATATAAAATATCAGTTATTTACCCTGTTATTAGATTGGATTAGACTTCCTGTTTGGCATTAGATACTTGTTATTTTGAAGGTAGAGCTTCTAACAGGGACTGGAGCCTCGAGTCCCTGTGTTTCTCAATCTGGTCCTCGGGGACCCACAGTCGGTCTGTGTTTTTGCTACCACTGAGCTCCCTGTCAGACAGTCCACATTTTTCCTCCCTCAGGAAGCTGACAGGCAGCAAAAATGAGGACTGTCTGTGGGTCCCTGAGGTCCAGATTGGGAACCATTGCTCTAGTTCATGAAATAGTGTTGCTTAATTTCCCTTTATTATAACTGAAATATTATTATCTTTAGATTAGGCATGCCATCAGCCTGTTTGTGATTAATGGCAGTATTGTTATTCTGTGACTGAATAGGCTGAGTCAGGAAGCAGCTGGATCACGCTGATCAGATTCTCCACGCACATCTTTTTCATTGATGAAGTTGGTCATTTGAACTTGATGTGACACACTGCTGACGCCCCAGCCTCCATTGTTCCTGCTTCCACAGATAAGAACAAAGCCTGTCTGGGGAGGTCTATGTACTCACGAGCGTGTGACCATGGAGAGAGGCTCATGGCAGGCCTGGGCTTGCTCCATGGAATGTGCACAGCCACCCGTGTTTGTTTATTCTGGAAAAACTGTCAGGGGAAGTCCACCCCCCCCCCCACCTCCCACACCTCCCACGTTCATCTAAATTCCCATCAGGATCAATAGTATCTCTCTATCTATCTATGCATCAGCAACAACAAAAGATGCAGGCTGGCCTGCTACTTGGCTGATCATATTCAGACAGCTGAAGGGTCACTGTCCCCTAACACCACTTTCTAGAATAATGATACTTCATTGATCCCTATGGGGAAATTTCTGTTTTCCCCTCCCCCATATCCTGGCTCTCCATGAAACACCGTAGGTAAGAGCCAACGCAGCAGATGGCAGCCACCTGTAGCAGCACCCAAGGAGCTGGAGGTTAAAGGCCTTGCTGAACTCGAACCAGCAACCTTTTGCTGAGGGGCACAGGGGTGCAGCGCACCAAGCCACATGCTATATGGAACTGACAGAATGTGAAAGTTGCATCCAAGTTAAATGCTTGACACTAGACAAAATCTGAACATGCTACCCCAAGGCTTGTAGCCAGAAATGAACTTCATGAGGGGTCTTGCATTTTGCTGACGGGGGGGGGGTATTTTGATGGATGTTCACACACATAATTTTACTACCAGGCTACATCCCTGCCCTACTTACAGTGAAAAGAAATTGCTAAATCTATTGCTTATTAGGAAATTTACTGTCTAACGTGGAGTAAGTGACAGATTAATATAATATTCTGAGGAACATATAATATTCATTTATTAGACTGGGATATCCACAGCAGGACCTGGCAGATACATTAACCCTTGTTGCTGATACAGGGACCCAGGTGGTGTATCTCCTGGAATTAGTGTGAGCAGAATAATTACTGGAGGTGGAGAGCGACTTACAGCTAAAAGGGTTTGTGTGTTTGGAATAAAGCTGAAGAGCCTTCTGGACTACAGTTTGGGTCACAGAAGCCTGACGTTTGTTGTTGAATTCAGGGTTAAATACCAACTTGATGTTAACCATTGTAGGAAAACGGTTAAAGTACAAAATTAAAGTACAACAGAGGTGTTTACGGATTAGCATAATCGTTCAAGGGGCTCTGTTTTATCACATATCACCCTGTACCTTCTATTTATGTTGGTGCGGTGATAAAGCCTCTTTAGCTGCTCCTGTATCGACGGGGTACCGAGTCAACACTAACAATAGCAATATGTATTATCCTTTTCATTTCTTCTGTTTAAAACAATTATGCCTCAAAACCTTTTGGGCGGAAAATTTCTGCTCGGATTTCTGTAGAATAATACGTCAATATTCAAACTCGATACCAAGTCAATGTTTTCAGAACTTGCGGTATATCAGCTGAGCAAAACCCACAAGAAAAACAGTCATCCGTAAAATGAAAATAGCCTGATTGCTTTTATTGTTTCAAGGGCAATGAACCATGCAATAAAATATTTGTATGTCCACCATGAAAATGCTGTTGTATAACAAAAAGGCATTCTATTCCACGTTTACCGAAATGCAAAGGTAAAGTTCAGTTTTATCTGCATTGTTATACGTAGTTAAAACTACAGTGCTGCATGTAAAGCAATAATCTATCAGCAGGATAACCTACAAACAAAGTGTGTATTTCACAAAGTTTGGCAAGGTCTGGAGTGCATGGGTGGGGGAGTAGTGTTAACATATTGGATCAAACAAAACTCGTTGCTCTCCTTTCTTTGTTGCCTTTCTGATTTTTCGTTAAAAGGACATGTGCTGCCTATCATGCTATATCCCTGTCATTTGAGGAGCCTGATTGTGCTAAGGGCTTGAGAGAATCCCTTTCTGGCTGACGCCATATTTTTTTTTTCAGCCAACCAGTTGAGTTCTTTGGGACTGTGACTATTTATACCCATCTGCTTGGTTGAAACAAAATCTTGGTACGGACTTTGACTCCCTGGACCTGGACTACCCATCTAGTTGTGAATGATGTAACTTGGATCCTTAGCCTTAACATGCTCCTCTTTTTATTAAACAGTTTTTTTAAAAAAAAGTAAGTTTCTGGTTTGCTGTTTAATGTTGTTTGTGAGATTACATATATGAGAAAATAAAAAGCAGAAGCAAAGTTACATTTATCCATAATGTTTACGTATAGTTGAATGCAATTTTTCTTCTGGGGAAAAAACAAACCATTCACTACTTACTTATTGCTTTCACTGTTGGATATTAAAGGAAATGCCGCAGACTACAAAATGTTAAAACTTAATAAAATTCAAATCGTGTTTTTTTTTATTTTATTTTTACTTATTTACAGCAGTTGCTCGATTATTTATTACTTTCTGTGATTAATCGTTTAAATACTACGACGGTTGGGCATCGAAGCCAGCAGCTGTTCACACGTGACCAAGGGAAATTCCAGAAATGCAAAACAAAGTTAAACTCAAAATATTGACAGAAAACTGACATATTCCCTTCTACAGTGTATTTGCAGGAAGCAACATGGGAAAATGTTTTAAATCAAAACAAGAAAAAGGCGGGACGATCACCAAAGCAAACACACGCTGGGAAAGGGATGGGTTTGCAGACATAAGAATGCTGAGAAAAGCACAAAAATGCAAAAGTTGCTTACGGGTATATGACACAGCAACTGCAGAAACCAGTTTATTACTGCCTTTTGGGATAATGAATCTTACATTTTGTGTGAAGTTACTGCATGTTAAAAAATAACAAATTATGATTTGGTCCAGACCAAGGATCTCCCTGATCATATGTAACCATTCAGGATCTAAAAGTTTTAACATTAACCATTATCCAGGGTCAGTCATAAAAAATTTGTACAAGGACCACAGAAAGCTGACCTGGGTGGTTCGGATACTATATGTTTATGCAAAATTATAACATTTTTGCATTTTTAATCTTCTTATTCTAAAATACTCAGGTTTACAAATGGAAAGTGATGCCTAATGTATTATATTCAATTTTTTTAGTAACTTAGTGACCTATCATTAATAGATAAGAAGGGTAGTTAGTGAGGACCAGAATGCTTTGTAAAGACTGGATATTTTGAGGAAATGAACTTGAAGTGACTTAATTGCAGTTTCTCAATCGTGGTGCAACAAAGCTCAACCTTTGATCTTGACCTTGTGACCCTTCTACAGCAATGACGACTGTGGATTTGTGGAACTGGATCACACACACATCCAGCCATATCCACAGATGTATAATATATATGTGAGGACTCTCCATTCATGTAATTTTTACTGTTCTGATTACATTTACAGATCTCTGTGGGGACCTGAAGAATGGTTCCCACAATGTAATATAAACCTACCCCCCCCCCCCCCCCCACACACACACACACACACACACACACACACACACACACACAGTGAAGAGAATAATGCAAACATCACACGAAAAAGGACTTTTATTTTGAATTCACTTAGAAATGCGACAACAAAGGTGAGCATTATTAGCATGATTTCCAATTACCAGAATGAAAGACATCTGACAAACAACAAATTCCAATATAAATTCCAATGATGTCAAAGCTTTATTTTCGATATAGGAATAAATGGACACTTCACAGGACAGTCACAAAGAGGGTACAGCCTCAAAAGTGACCGAAGGTCAGTGCTAAGTGACCCAGTGTCAATAAAAACAGTAACAGAAACATTAATTAAACAGTAATTAACATTACTAGTTAATTAACTAGTAATTAACCAGAAACAATGTGATAGATTAATCCCACATTCTTTCATCATTAATCGGTTATAACAGTTCATGTATTTCATGCAGTTTCTGTATGTTTTTTTGATGATTTGTACATGAGTAGAACCTCAGCTACTACGTTACTTGTGCCCCCTCAAGTGAAGTGCCATCACTGACACTTCCTACTTCAGAGTGGGTTTACATTTGGAGGAAGGCACAGGAGGGCTGTGATAAATATGGGCAGCGATGAAGTGCAAGACTTTAGGACTGTGATTGTCCTGCGTGGTCATATATCAGCCTAGGACTGTGGAGGCAATTTTACAGCAGCAGCCGCAAACGCTGCTCCGTGTTCACGATGTTCCCACAGTGCCCCGAGGATTCAGCAGAAGCAGCAAGGTGAAGGCATCATTTACCTGTGGAATACATGCAGTGCCGTATTTGGCAAGCCATTATATAAGCAATAAGTTGCATTGTTACTTCGTCAGTTCGCTGCCATCCGCGCTACACCCAGAGGTATTTTTAAAACACGAGTGAAGATAATACGCCGAAGGCAGAACTGAGCTACATATAACTTCGGAACAATTAGATGTTGTTTTGGTCAGTGTTTGCTCATTGTCACGTTCTATGGAGTGTGACTGCCCTGGTGTCATTTTTAAAGTGATGAGTAATGGAGACCCAGAGGCCATGAACTTGCCCACCAGTTGATCAGATCACCAGACTGTAGCTCCCTGAGGATTGTTCCATTGTTCCTCAGAAAAATAACCTCAGCACTTCGATGATTCCCACTGAAAGTTATTAAAAAACACATAATAGCGGCTTGATGTATTGAACTTCAATGCAGCCCAATTGGACTTGAATGAATGCTTTTTTGTTTTGATGTCAATGACCAGATCTATGAAGTAATCTACTTCTTTCAGCATATTTATAGCCTCAGTGCAATTAATTTAATCCATCACAAAAGCCCTGATTTAATCTGGTAACTCCTTTGCTATGAGATTCACTGTCCATTGCCCCGTATGACTGCCAGTCACAAACATTAAGCACACTTAACGGCAGAATACCTTACAGCACACTTTGGGCTATAACTTCACCGGCTATGGATGAGAAATTATTCTATATGTTATGTATTATACTATATTAATCATAGTCATTTCACTATGTGCTTCATCTCTCACTGTCTGACATCAATCCATAAACATTAACTTTCGGAAAAGCTTAACTTCTTCAGGTTAAGAACCGTCCTCAGAAGCCGAAGTTAATACTGACTGCCTTGTCATTGTGATGTCATTCAAAGGGACACCTTTGGGCCCCAAACAAATGGCTTTAACGTATCAGATGCACATTTTCTATAGCCACACAATATGTTAGTGCTTAAACTCAAATCATTGTAAAAAGAATTGTTATTGAACGTGTACTAAAGTGTTGTTGGAGATTTTCTGCTGATTTTGTCTGTGTAAACAGGATGTCAAATCTGCCTGTTTTCCCCCCAGAAGTGTGCGAACCCCTCTGCAGTTCTCTCCACAAAAATAAACATGCAGCCACATTGCACAGAAATCCAGGAAAGCTTTACGATGGATGTGCCATTTTATGCTTTACAATATCTTACAAAGTGCTGTCTGCCATAAATGCCAAGTCAATATCAATCAATACATTACGACATATTGCATTTTAATGAGTTCTGCCGATGAGTTTTATAAAAAACCACGTGCTGCCATAAAATTAACAGATGTTTTATAATACACCTCCATGTTATAAATGCTTAGAATGTGAAAAACATTGTGTTAAACCACTCCCTTGTTCACTATATGCTGGTATTTCCTGACAGTAAAGGAAATGAAGCTTGACTCTTTGAAAGCCGACTGTTTATGCTGTTGTCAGCTGAACTGTGTTTCTAAGTGAAGATCCAGGCCCCCCAGATACACTGTACTGGATAAAAATAGAAATATGGATGGATTGATGCATGGATGTCTTTACCTGATTACATGAAGGCAGGCTATATGCTGTAAGGTCAAGTTAAGTTTTTAAATAGATAAGATGTGGATTTTCTACAGCAGCCATAAAGCCACACAAAGTTCTCCTTTGTGACTTTCTTGGGTTAACTCTGTAGTAAGTTTAATTTAGCTTTTCAAAGTAGTAACAAACTTTCTGTTTTGTTTGAACTTATATTAACATTTTGTGGTCATATGGGAGGATTTAGGGCCTTTCTGGAGTCTGCGGAGATAATGAACAGCAACTGCATGGTTCACATCCTTCAAGGGCGTGTTCTGTGTGATTAAAAACAGGAGGGTGGCCCCCGCAGACTTCAAAGGCGAGGCTGTTGACTCTGCGATCGAACGTGATCTGGGGGAATCCGAGGAGGAGTGGAGGCCCGGAGAGCTGGGAAGTGAGGTGGACTGGTGCCAGTTTTCCACAGTCCGCATTGACGTGATGGTTTAAGTATGCCAACTCTGCTCTGTTAGAGCTCCATGGAGACTGGAGGGGGTGATGGATTTGCTGCATAACATGGGAGGATAAAAACACAATGTGACCGAGAGACTTCAAAAAGCCAAAGGAAGTTGACTTTTATGATTATTTTACTTATCAGCTGCTCTTATACAAACAGAACCCTTTCACTTAACATTATAACTCATTGTGCAGCTGGACAGTTTTCTAATGCATGCTAACGTGGATTATATTCCTTGGATTTGGTCACACTGTGGATACATTGCAGGCATTGGTGAATGCCAGGGACAGTCCCTAAACCATCACGCAAATCCCACTGCATAATGATGTACTTATGCAAAGCACGTTGACCGGAACTTCAATCTCAGACAGAATCCCACCATTTGTTACCACCGTGAAGTGGCTTTTATTTTGAATTTTCTGCTTGGTATTTTATTAATAATGCTGCAGTTTGCAGTATCTTGATTCGAGAGGTGAGCCGTCTGCTATGATGGCTTTATTAAAGGTCACTTTAGTGTAAGGATCAGCCAATCAGTGTGCAGAATGAGCACGATAAGACCTGCTGAAAACACCAAGGAAAACCCTCTTATCCTGGCTTTTCCCAGTGGACCCATATCAACATGCCTCATCTATAAGTGTTCGGCACATTAAAGTAGCTCAGTGCTTATTCTCAATAAATGCTAAATTGTACTCTTGAGTGGATTAGTCTCATGATCTGCTGGCAGATCTGCAGAACAAAGCCCCTCCCTCCTCATCGGAGACCACGCCTGTTTGTGGGGCTGGTATGTACACAAACATGATCATGTCATTATAACAAGTGGAATATAAACTGATGGATACCCAGGAATGCCTGATCTCTCAAATGAGAAATGCTTTCCTTAACAGTGGCCTGACGGAGAAAAATGTTTTTGGGAGATTTCTAGGATATGGATTTCCTAGCATAGTCGGGGGCCTCAGCACTTTAAAAGGGGCCCAAAATCTAACCTTGGAGGGTTTCCCCTCAGCGAATCCTAATGACGTGTATGAGAACTTATGGATCCGCCTCTGATTGTTTGCGGTCTCATCTTTTTTTCGAAAGATGAACCATGGTGACATCACGCCCACGAAGGTCGAGGTCTGCCGTGTCTAAGGTCTTCGTGTTTCATAACCCAGGGTGCATACGTCACAAGCATTTGCAGGGCTTTGTTGAACGCTGAATATTATATCGTCGTTGCAATATGATGCTTCTGGGAAATGCACCTCTGTTCGGTTTTAAAATGATAGCAAGCGTTCGGCGGAGCATAAAAGGATGAGCCGAGACTCTTATAAATGTTAAAGGAGCCGCCAAGGAGACTGCAGAGGACAAGGCCCATGGCCCATGGCCCCTCCCTTCGCACAGGCCCAGGTTCCATATACTCCTGTTTTCGGCCAGAGGAGGTGTGGTGAGGAGGAGGAACATGAGCTAATGAGTCCCTGACACTGGACACTTTCCCACGCGCTTTTTAAATGTTTTTTTTTTTTAAGCTAAGCCTGTGACTATGTGGGTTGTGTTATGGGAACAAGGCTCATACTTTGGCTCAAAATTAGATGTGGATAAACACGAGGAAGTGGTGGGACGTATCCGATTGCCCAAAGGTCCGGCCGTTCATCCCAAAATCCCACAAAAAGCAGCCTGCGTCGTGCGACGTTCACATGTCTGTGTCTGCACGTGAATAATAGACTTTTGTGTCTGGGTGTCTATGTTTAGACTATTACTAACGTGTTTCAACTAAAGAAAAACACCTGACATACAGAACCACTCGTAACGTTATCTGGGCATGATTGGAATTCTATATCTCCCATTCCATCATCATTCATTAGAACAATGGCTGAATGTCAACATTTTTTGAGTCTCTGACCAAAGGCCAAATACATTCAGATTCCAGCTGCAGGCTAAGCTTCATGTTAGCATCAGTACAGAAATGTTATTTTCAAAAATCAGACTTCTATCGACTTTGTTGACACATTTAGTGTTTGTGTTGGCATGAGGAATGATCGAGTGGGAAAATCTGCAAGAAGCCAGCTTAAACGGGTAATGATTGACTGAGCTGGGCCGTGGGAATGGGAGGGCACTTATTTTGAAGACTGTGGAAGCGCTGCTGAGGAAAGATTCCTGCTGAACTCTTTGTCCAGCTCAAATGTCTGAATCACGATGATTTTCCTCACTCTGCCCAACACCGGTGTGTTGACTGTAGTGCGTCTACATTGAGCCACATCTACAGGGGTGTCAGCTACTTCGTTGGAGATGATTCATCTTTCTTTAAAGATCTACGTGCTGTTAGCAGGACCAGAAAAGTATCATATGTAATAAAATGCCACAGTTATCAATGGACTCTGAACTTTGGCGTTGGCCGCATAACATTAATGCCAAGCTGGCATGCATTTCTCATGAATCATGGTGGCGCAGTTGCAACTCACCAATAAGGGTTCTGCTCCCAGAATGTCTACCTTTGAGCTTTGGTGTTTCACACAACAAACGCCCACGTTCTGTTTTATCTATATCTCTTTCCCTCTGATGCCGCATTGAGTTTGAATGCCTATAATCACACATGCAATTGTGTGGCAGCTGGAGAATGTCATTGTTAAAATGCTAAAGGTCCTTCAATGACAAGACCCAGGTGAAAGAGAAAGTGAAATGAGAAATACGACCGGCTGCATACTGACGAGCGATTCCCCATCGGTCGTTGATTTCCCTCAGAAAGTACCACATGTGCCATCATTGCTAAATAGCTACAGATTCACTCATTTTATTTCACTTTCATGTCATTACCGCAAGTCGAACACAAACTAATGGAGATACAGAGGATTCCCTGATCTCTCAAACTACTGGAGTGATGTCCGGCAGCTATTAAGATTCACTTCCTGGTTTGCTGTCACACGATAGTATTGGCACCATCCTGCCAGGGGCGGCTCGTTGGAGCAGCTACACGAGCCTGCAAACTCAAGACGCCTTCGTACAGGAAATCTTCTTAATTCCTAATTTTAATTCCATTCCATTCCACTGGTCTAACCGGAGCAGTGTCTATTACATGTATTATTTATTTTGATACACACGTTCCAAAAAACATTGCCAAACACAGTGTTTGTTGCATACTGGGTCAAAATGCAATTATCACACGTACTTAAAAATAAATGAAGATCTTAAAAAAATCTAGAATTTAAAACTCATAAAGCAATTAAGACAAGATGTTGGAGCCAGTTCCCACTTGCATCATTGAGACGCTGGTTTAGCATGAGGAATGTCATAGTCACTGTCATGATGTTTTATCTTTTGACTGCAATGTTTTCACTTAAACAGGGCCTCATTCTCCTCCTCCCACCTCCGGTTTTATTTTGCCCCAAATTTAGCTGTTGTTCTGTATCCCAACACAGGGCACAACGCCTTCTTTGTCCATTTCAGGAAGCCCTCTCGCAAAGCATGGCCCCACTGGCTCTCTTATAAACTTTGCGCTAAAACAGGATGAACCCTTTTAGCAGCGCGTGACTCAGTGAGCTAAGTATGTGTGCCTGTAATCAGAAGGTTGCCGGTTCAAAACTTAGCACGTCTGTGGGTCCTTGAGCAAGGCCCTTAACCCCCAGCTCCCTGGGCGCCGCTACGGGTGGCTGCCCTTCGCAGACAGCTTACGCTACAAAGACAATTTCCCCACGGGGATTAATAAAGGATCAATTATTATTATTATTAATCCCCCATGGGTTTTTCCAGTGTCCAGCCCAGGATGAATGGGGACCTGTTCCGAATGCAGCGTTTGCGGACGCCGTTCCACAGCAGTCGGGTGCCTTCTGCCTGCCCCTTCCTGCTGGCAGCTGCTGTGTTCTCCGTCTCCCCCATCCCTCTGCCTGTCCAGCTGGCCCTCATCTCGAGGGCAATCTTAGCAGCGGGGGCACGATTGTCACATTCGCAGACTTTTGGGCGCCCCCCAATTCATCCGCCCTATACATCTCCTTTAATGGGGGGGGGGGGGCTTCCACGTCGTGTCTGACCTTTACAGATGAAATGAAATATGAGATCCAATGAAAAGAGGGCATGAAATATCAAAGTGTGAACCATGCTGGCTCCTGCATTACCTTTCTGTATGGTAGCTGTCTTGCTGGCTTTGTATAACAGCAGCAGACGTGACTCATACTGTATAAAATTTTATAGGTATATAGATACATAATTATCCGACCATTGCCTTTGCAAGGTGATATGACAGAATATAAACATGCTTCACTTTATAGTGAAGGTGATTTTTCTGTGAATAATCTTTTGCCTTCTGCTGGTTTTTCATAGACACTTTTTCAAACATTTCTGCTGAGAGCAAACTCAAACAAATCCTGGAACTCAGCTTAACATAAGGGTTTTTTTTCTTGACTCTTTTTTCCCCACTTTGCACACACACAAATACTTTCCAGAGAAAACCGAGACGCTTCCTTCCGGAGCTCGAGGGCTAACAGTAATCAGGCAGGCACCGGGCATCTCACTGGCTCGGAGAGTACGGGATAATCCAGGATTTATGAGCCTGCAACTGACGCTGGAAACTGATCTGATAATCCGTCGCTAAATGCTACAAACGCAAACACAATGACAACAAAAAAAGGCTTCGCAGGCTACCTCTGTTATATAAGCATCTGCGGAACACATTGGCCAGCTTTTCGGGACTCGTCGCAGGTATTCGTGCTGTGAAATATCCCGGATCTTAGCAAATACAGAAAAAAGCCTGCAGTTTACAGAAGGTGAGCTGGACGGACGCCAAAAGGGGCTTGATGAAAGATCTGAGCATCAGGAATGGGAGCTGGCTGAAGTTAAATATAAATGAGGATGGAGACAGGGAAGCAGCTCAAACACAGAGAGTCGCGTCGCCCGCCGCTCCCAGACAGACCGGGTTACAGCCAGGCTCAGCAGGACCCACCAGCACCGCTAGCCAAACCTGAGAGTCCTCTGCAGCGTACGAGAAATTCAGACCTGAATGTCGCAGAGCCTGCTTGTCTGCACTGGGAGGGCCCTTCCACGTAGCTCACGCACCCTGTCCCTTCCTTCCTGTCATCCTCTGAACGAGGAACTGGGTTTCAGGTAATCAAATAAAAATGACTCACCGAGTTCCCAAAGCATATTCCCATTCCGCTTCCTATTCCGATTCAGCTGACGTTGCCCGGAAGATTTTCAGGAAATTATCTTTTGTAAAATTCGGCATGACAATCTATTAAACAACATGAGTGTGTTTTTTTTACGGCACGTCATTCTCATATCATTACATTTCCCTTGATGGAAGAGGACAAAAATGAAACATCAGTCGCATTTTTGGTTCTTGATCTCTAGACCATCATTTTAGGCTTTTGTGCTTTGACTGAAATGTTAATAGAATTAATTAATATACATTATCCAAGAATTAATTCTACTGAACCTTACGTAGGGCTATGAATTGCTTAATCATCTGTTCAGTCGAAGTGTCAGAAGCAGGGGGGAAATAAATAAAATAAATAAATTAAAGTGCATTCCTTTTACTATAAATCTACAAATTACTGAGGCCAATTCGCTGCGCATGCAGACCCACAGACAAGACGTACAGGCCTGCCTAATGAAAACTCTGTCCTGTATCAGACAAACCCATTTCATCATATGGATCAGTTATTTAGCTGCTTAGTTGTAAACTATACTCTAAACGGTGTTAATCTTGTTTTTAATCATGAAATCTTTTGTAAAAAGTATTTTTAACGCAGTCTTACATCACATCACATCCTTTCATGATGTGTCGCAAATTCAGTCCCCTCCAATGTCTAACTACTCCTGACGCTGCATTCAAAGAGAAAAGGCGATCTGGTGAGTAGTGGTCAGGTTGAAATGAGTTTGGACCATGTATAATATACTCAGCTATATTTGACATTTATAATTATGCAATTACCATTATCCTGAAAAACTACCATAATAGTAACACATAAAAAGTCTTAAAAGTATTACCCGCATCCTTCGCTCCCTGTGGTAAGACGCACAGAGGTTTCCGTTGTCTCCTGCAGTCACCTGGCGGCCAACCGCAGCATTGCTGTGTCCCTCATCCGGAACATTCCGTTCGCTGGCTGATGAGCCCTGAAGGTGAAGCTGCTTCTTGCGTGAGAATTCACTTTAATCCCGAACTGGGGCCATGACAGGCTCTGCATGCTCCCTTCTCACGTGTCACTCGAGGTACAGAATCTCACTCAGATACTGGTCTTACTCATTTACTGCAGCTTGTTGTCATGGAGACTGGATGGACACTAAAGAACTGTGATACTTTTCATATTTTTCATCATGCTCTACTTTGAAACATACACAGACGCATATATACAGCTGAGGGCAAAGCCTGGACTCCAAGCGCAGGGTGAATCATTTATCTGGCAACCCTGGAGGATATCGGCGGGGGGGGGTTAAGGGCCTCGCTCAAGGGCCCGACTGAGATGCGACTGCTCTGCAATGGATGAAAGTCAAACCAGGGACCTTCCGATTCCAGGTGCTGAGCTACACGCTGCTCCGTAACGGTATACCCTGCCCCGTGAGTGTGAGCGCTCATTTTCACGTCTTCTCTGAAAGTGTTAAAATGTGCGCCTCACAGAGCCAAAATATAGCCTGCTGCCCGGCAACAGAGCTGACAGCCCAAGGCTAAGTCACATCCACACCCAGTAGTCATCTACCAGCATGACACATGGTGTGTCGTGTCATTGCCCTTAGTCTCACTGACGGCTTGTGGCTAGTAGGGGGCCCATACACAAACGTGTGGCTTGCGTGGTAGTTATGACCACCACTGCTGATTGGCTGCAGCATAGATTTCAGTTAAACAAGTCCAATTACTCCCCTTTCCGTCCCACACATTACTGGCATGTTTCGGGTCTCTCTGTGTAACAACTTTTGACGGGTGAAGTGTTGCGTTTAGGGCTACATACCTACATAGTTTCAGGTGCTCGCTCAGTAATCACTTTTGTTTTTAGAGTAATTTTCCTCTCCATTTCAAACAAAAAGCCAGACTGTAAACTCGCAGGATGTTCGCTTTCCCCCTCTGTGAGCCCAAGTGTACGTGCGTTCGTGAACCAAAGCAGGATGTTACATAACCTTGGAATGTGCATCATTAGCCAGTATGACGTCATCAGCCGGCTTGACCCTCGGTGCCGGAGGACACTGCGTCCTAGAACACGGGGCGTAATGTTAGCCGGGGCCTGGACATGCCTGGACGTGCACTGGAACCTCACCTATGCGTGGGACGCAAACCACAGCAGCATCAGAAGCCCAGCCGATGCTGAATAACAGGGCCTGAACCTCCGCTAGTCGTGTCATACAGCTGCAGGGGAGGTGCAAGCCAGCCCCCATTAAGGGGGATCCCCAACTGAAAATTAAACACACTAAACCGAAACTGCTTACTGGAAATCTATATTAAAAGCACCACTGCGAAACTCACTTCATCGGCACAAATGACAGCTTTACTTTCCGCCTAAAAAAAAAAAAAAAAAACCCTTCCTGTTTATGATGTAGTGACAAAGTACCCTATTAATATCAAACAGGACACAGGTGGGGGGCCATATATGTCAAATAATTCCCTACCAAAAAAATGATGTAAGGGGGGACAAAAACTGAACGGATAGTGACGCATAAATGTATGGTCGATTTGTGATTCCCCAGCCGTGCTGCCTCATCAT
>JAABNY020000046.1:12359007-12374823 GCA_015164015.2 Brevimyrus niger
TATTGTTCTGCATGTTATTTTGTTATTGTTTCAGTATTAGTGTTTGGTATTCAGTTTCTGAACGGTTTAGGCACAAGTCAACAGTTTGGTGACGCTGTCTGAGCCTTACGTCACAATTTTTTTTTATTATTTACGGTAATACTTTATACCGCGGTAAAATAAGGAGGAGGTTTGACGGTATCAAAAATTGGATACAGCCCAAGCCTAATTGCAACACGAATGCAAGCATCACAAAACTGGTATTGATCCAGGCAAACCTAAGGTTCTTTAAGCCTGACACAGAGCCATCTTCAACAAGATTGGACAGTGACACTGCAGATGAACACGAGCCAGCTGTCGAGAAAGCGGACATGGAGGACATAGATGGTGTCCATGAAGAAGCCACTGAGACCTGTAAAGACTGAGAGGCTGGAGAATCTTATTTTACATTCTGAATGACACTTTTTTCTGGGGGGTGTGGGACCATAGGGAATGTTTATTTTATTCAACATTCATGTTTTTCGTTGTTCAATGTAAAATGTTTATATTTGTTTGTATATGACAGTTTTGTAAATCAACCCAAATTTCCATTTAATTCCGATATACTCTTACTGATTCCCATGGAAAGTTTCCAAAATTCTCAACTTCCAATGAAACGTTTCCCCTTTGCAACCCAATTTAGGTCTACAGTTGTCCATTATTTATGCTATTATCTAGCATGCCACAAAAGTGGGCAGTCATACAGTCATGCTTGTTTATTCCCATTGGTGCCATAAATACTCCACATACATGCGTGTAAGAGTGACCTACCAGCTATTTTCATGACGCGCAAATAGCAGAGGGTAAAGACAAAACTCAGATACACATTTATGAACAATGCTCATATTTCCTGTGTACTCTCAAGATCTAAATCTTGTGGTTTCAAAAGTTTTATACCCTGTAAATATAGATTTGAATACACCATCATCTGGAAGTACAGACCATACTGCAAACTGTTTGGAAACATGCTTAACCTTGCAGTTGTGTGGTAGTTGCAGACTGGTCAATTTAAAAAAAATGAAATAAAATTGTAAATATTTGGAATTGTCATGCTCATATTTAAGGTTATTTAATATATAAGCCTACATGAAGAGCACTCGTTTTTCATGAGAGATTCAACTTTATAATCTGCTACACAGTGGCGGCTGGTGAAAAAAATCTTGGTGGGGCTGATGAGCCAATAGATTTCCCTTCCTAATCCAGTATAAGCATTCAAATGAGCAGTCAAAAAATTACAACAATTTCACAATTATAATTAGTTTCCTTCTCAAAATCTGCAGTTTCACAGATAAAGTAAATTCACATTGGAACCAACCACCGCAAAAAGTCCTGTTGTAGGCTTTAACTTCATCCTGAGTTGGCTGGGTGACATTTATTTTGGGATTGTTGGGTCCCAGCTCCTTAACGGGGATTTTTTTCTACCATCGTCCTTCTCGCAAAAGGGTAATTCAATAACGTTCTCACCGAATTTGGTGGAAGCTGCCCCTCAACTGTCGTCGTCGCCATCATCTCTCACTGGCTGACTGACACCCGAAAGCAATCCAGAACTTTCCCGCATTTTCTGGGCTTAATTTCCAGCGTCCCGAGACCATTTAATTCGGCGATACTGATAGGCCTAATCTTTATTATTTTCGCCTAGCAACCATACACGATTGGCTATTTCGCTGCACTTCTGGGGCGCTTTGATGAGCGCCTAAGAAGAGAAATGATTGATGGAAATCTGTCCGTGGAAATTCACTATTGAATGAGAGTCAGTTGGTGGAAATGTTGTTTGAATAATTCAGATTGCATATAGGCACACAATATTACGTAAAACTGACATTGATTAAAATATATTCATATATATATTTTTTTTTTATCAATTTTTATATATTTTATATTCCCCGAACACATCCTCTCTTTGCGTTCCTGTCCGGGCGCCTTTTCAAAAATCGGCGGTTTGTCCAGCGTTGCAAACCCAATGTTGCAAGTTACAGTGGAGTACTAAGTGAAATAAGGCACTAAGTATCACTATACAGCGTCTGCAAGACTCGTGCACACGTTTATTTAAAAAAATAAATAATATGCACCTCCTGACAAATCACGCTGTTCAAGAGTGACGTCAACTTCCGGAAACCATTTCCCACTTTGATAACCTTTTTCGTGTAAACAGTGAATCGCGTTGCTTTTAGTTTAACGAACTTTAGAGTTTTGTAGCTTCTGTTGAAATTGACTTGTATAGTCATATATTGTGTCTATCGTATGTATATTGTAAAACGACAGTTAACTGTAAAGGTACCAGACGCCTGGGTTTCCCGAACGCGAATCTCCAATTTACAGGGTGGATAGGGAAATATAAATATTCACTAGAGAAGTGCTACCTAATTGCCCAGTAAATTCGGTATATTAGTAATGCTCAGTAGTTACGCGCTACCTGATTGGTCGGTGAATTTGAGAATATTGATATTATGTTCCCTGGAAACGTCCTCTATTTCCGCCAGACCAAATATGGTAACCCTACCGTAAGATGTCTTGCGTGAGCGTGAGTCTGGCACGCTAGATGCGTAAAAGTTGTCAACCCTGTTATTTGAACAATATTACCCGTACACATCTATGCTCGTCATTGCACAAAACAGAGTGCATTTATTGTGCGCACACAATGCACCTTTACAGTATAGGTTTAACTTATTTAAAAGATTTAAGTCATTTACATGTACAATGATTAATCAATGACTGTTATAATTATTACTGATGAGACTTCTAAGCATTTATGCAAGTCAGCTAAGGGCGTCTGCGGTAAATGTATTATATTTTACTATGTAAAGACAAGTGTGTACGTGAGATCTTACCTTTCGATTGTCGGTTGTAAATTGCATGACTGAAAAACGACAGAGGGGGACGCCTCAAATGTCACTAGCCGACTCTGCAGTAAGGCCGGCTGTCTTATACGTCGTGATGACTAGCAGGGTGGCATATATGCACTCTTAGGCTCCTATATAATGTATGAAAACTACTAAACCCATCCCAAACCAGCTACTATTGTGTTCACCCGCCCAAAGTAACTTTGACCCTCAAAACCACCCGGCTTGGCAACATGAGCCACTACTGCCATCTAATGGGTAATCAATAAATCGGTAGATCTGCCCGTCTATATTCAATTGGTTAAAATGACTGGCGCAGTTTTGTGACGTCAAACGTGGCGACGAAGTGAATCAAAAAATTGAAATGTATTGCTTGACATAGAAATATAGTAATATCATATTACAGGACTTGACTTACTATCTTGCTACCACTTAACTGTTAATCTGAGTTCAGGAAGAAATTCATATGCGTGTTTTTTGTTAGTGATAGTTCGTTTCTTTGTATGAAGTGTCACACGAGTCCGTCGATTTCATAGTACCTCCAGCTGCTTTTGTTTTTTATTTTTATTTTTTTACTGCTTTTGTTTTTTACTTCAAAATAATCCAGGTCACAATGAGTTTAGCTTTCAGCAGAGAACCCCGCACGACAGCGGGGAATCGAATGTCGAAATTATTGGATGCCGAGGAAGAAGATGAATTTTACAAAACCACCTACGGTGGATTCAATGATGTAAGTGTATTAAAACTTATAAAAAAAAGATTTGGGCGTAATTATCCAACGTATTTTATGCAAATGGGAACATTACACTTTAAGCATTCCGGTGTTGACGTTTTTGCTTCTTCTGAGAGTTTAACGAATTCACTTCACGGGTTTTCTGTTTTTTTCGGTGGAAATAAAACTTTTATCAACCTCGTAGAATGATACTTAGAGATTCACATGACGGATATCGACGCAGAAACGTGTGGGTTCTAAAGGTTTTATTAAACATGAATGTTTTTGTTCTGGCCAGGAATCTGGAGATGACGAATACAAGGGCGATCAATCCGACACGGAGGATGAGGTGGACAGTGATTTCGACATTGACGAGGGTGACGAGCCGGACAGCGACCAGGAGGATGATGAGCCCCGCAGGAAAAGGCGTGTTGTCACCAAGGCTTACAAGGTAAGGGGTCTGGCTGGTCCTCCGCCCAACCTGACTTCACTTTCCTTTGGGGGAGTCCATCTCTTTATATTACATTATGCTTACCCTGAGCTTTTTGTGATGCACGTTCATGACTCTGTGAATACAGGAGCCCATGAACATAGTGAAGCCCAGACCCAAGAAGACATCAGAGCTGCCCAGAAGGGTTGAGAAGGTCAAGGTGGACACACTTGTCCCTCTGGAATCACTTGAGGACATTGGCGAGAGTATGTCTCCTGCTTGATTTTTGTTATGCATTGAATTTTAAGGCAGTTTGGGTTTTTCCTAAAATGCAGAGTGACTAACACTCTGCTTTAGCTCCTCCCAGCTTTATACTGGGGTTTGCAGTCAGGTGAACCAAGACCAGCACGTTTGTAAATTAGTTTAAATTCCAGAGTGCTAGGATAACTGATAATAAGGTCCTCTTACAAAAGATAATGCAGGTACTCCTGTTTGGACCGCCTGGAGTTACGACCAGCTCTCCGACCAATCAACACGGAGAACTTTGGTAATGGAAGCGGCAGCTTGGCATATCTGCCTCAAGCATCTCACCTCGCATCATTTATAAATATACAAAATGTTATAAATGGTGCAAAGGTGATATCAAGACAACATGTAAAGATGGTTGACAAGTCCACTACCAATGCAGTATGCTTGAAATATTAGTATGGGGCGGCTCCTCGATTACTGACCGATTCGCTTAACGACCTAGCCGTAGGAGCGAACTTGTCCATTAAGTGAGGAGTGTCGGTAAAATATAAAATAAAACAAAATCAAAAGGAGTCCTGTGCCGGTTTGGTTCTCCGTTTTCTAACAATATTCATCGAAATGTTATTTTTAATAGTGAAGTTCTTATAACCTGCCCGGGCACATAACGATGGGGCTGGTTTTCCCAGATCGGAAGTCCGTCCGCCAGTCGACCACGGAGCACACCCGGATGACGTATCTGCGGCTGCAAGAGAGACAGGTGGCCCCCCGCCGTCGCAAGGGGGCCCATCACGACCGGCCCCTCACGCAGGAGGAGCTGCTGGCTGAGGCCAAGGTCACCGCCGAGATTAACCTCCGATCTCTAGGTGAGGAAGGGCGGGTATGTGGGGTGCGGGGGCGGCCAGTGAGTTAAGTGGAGAGGTGTGGTTTTACCTTGCCCCCCCCCCGCCCCAATTTGCTATGTATAGGAAGCCTTAGCGCCTCCCATGCTAGGGAGCTGTTATCATCCTGATTGACGCTGTCTCCTGGGTTCACCCAGAGAACTACGAGCGTCTGGTGGCGGACAAGAAGAAGCAGGTGCACAAACGGCGGCCGTTTGAGGGCCCCACCATCCGCTACCACTCAGTGCTCATGCCCCTGGTGTCAGACGCCAGCCTGAAGGAGGAAAACGTGGACGTGGAAGGGTAAGGCCACGTGGCACGTCATACAGCATACCTTTAGTGTTTTTCAACCCAGTCCACGGAGACCCCCGTACAGTCCACATTTTTGCTACCTCACTGCGACTAGCCAATCAAGAATGCTGAATTGCTGGAACTGGTACTGGGGACAACTTGGTCCTCAGCTACAGCTTGGTCCTCGGGGACCTGCAGACGGTCCCCTTTTTTGCTGGGAGGGGACCAAAATGCAGACTCTGTGGTTCCTCGAAGAGTGGATTGGGAAGCACTGGGCTACAGGATTAGTTTGGCTGGTTTTCTGAGATCTTTTACTTTGACTCTCTATTCAGAGGGGGTGAAAATTTGTGATCAAAGGGATTCTTTTGTCCTTTTTTGCCCCAAATCTTTGCTACCAAGTGCAAATGGTGAAATTAATTAAAAAATTTGGTTTGCATTTGATTAATATTATTAAGGGTGTTTCTTAATCTCTGTAGTGAGATGTGTCTGTAAAATGTTTCCTTTTTTTATACTTAGATTGGACCTAGACACCCCCCAGCCCCCGGCGACATTGACTCAGACTCCTTGTGAAGGGACAGTGTCAACCTCCCAGCAGCCACCAGGGGGCCAGTGCGCGCGCACCTTCATCACCTTCAGCGACGACGAGGCCTTCGAGTCGGTGTTCCCGAGGTCGCGGGGACCCCGTCCTCCAGTACGAGAGATCTGCCCCGTCACCCACAAGCCGGCACTCTACCGGGACCCCATCACCGACATCCCCTATGCCAACACCCGCGCCTTCAAGATCATCCGCGAGGCCTACAAGAAATATGTGGCGGCGCACGGCCTGCCGAACACCTCAGGGGGCTTTTCGGGCGATTCCGCGTCTCGGGGGGGCCGGCAGAAGATAGTCATCAAGCAGACCATGTCGGCCACATAAGCCAGACCGCGGGCTACGCTCCTTATACCTCAGGACTCACGGTTTTAGTTTTCCTGGCTGTTTGGAAACAGGTCTTTTGTTGTCTAGCCAATAGAAACAGACATTTAAATTAAGTGGCTTGCGATTGGTATAATGTCACTGGCCACAATGGGGCGGCCTGTCACTCCTGGTTCAGAGAAAGGCCCTCTCAGTTGTTTTTTTGTTTTTTCCTGTCCTCGAAGTTGCGGGTTGATGCATGTCAGCCTGCTTTTCGAAGCCTTTGCAAAGTTTCTTTTCCATTTTCTTTGCTACATTAATTTTCCTTTTTTAATTTTTTTTTAATCTGGTTTCTGTGATTAAGAAGATGTAATGAAAGTTTGCTGCAATGAAAGGCTAAGATTTTGTAACCTGACCTGACTATTAAATAGTTGATAAAATAAAAATGGCTTTTAAATTTGTTTTTGTATCGGTTTCAAGCAAACTGAATGATGCAGTGACACATCTGACAATCACGCACAGTGAACCAATACGAAGGTTTATATGCACAGCGAAGTCGAGGTACGGTTATAGCTCGACTACGCCATTTAATTCGACTACTGTCCTTGTCCCAGTATACAAGTATCGAAGGGGAATCGATTTACTGACCAAAGACTCTGCTACAATAGATGGCAATATGGCTTCATTCAGTTTGATTGGGCTTTTTCTGGTTGCCCTATTGTCACACATGTAAAAATGTATAAAAGTTATGGTAATGGGTACATAGACAAATGAAATGACAAACTTATTTTGAAGACCTCAGTTGGACTAGGTGCCAGCATTCACATGAGGTCTCAAGGAACAGGGCTAATAAAACCCTTTAAGTCAAAGAAGTTGAACAGTGGGTTGGATGACAATAGCCAAAAGAATACCCAGTGCTACCAGTAGATGGCACTGTACCCCTGGCACTTTTCATTTGTTGTCTAGAGTTACTGATAAGCACATGGACACCGGCCCGCACCCATCAGTGTGTGCCCCCCCCCTCCCTGTCTCTCTCTCCTCAGCCTCTCCAAGAGCCAAAATAATAAACTGCTGACCTCACAAAGTGCTCCCAGTAGTTCTGCCTCAGCAGAGCCCCCAACAGTGAGGGGGAGGGAGGATATTAAGGGAAAACTAGGTGGTAGTGGTTGTGCTGGGGGGGGGGGGGTGGTTGGTTGGTAGAGAAGAAGGAGAAAAAAAATCGACAGTCACACAGCTAGAGTCGCAGGCCTGCCAGCAGCTGTCACCGTGTGAAGGGACAGTCCTTGTACAGCGTGTGAAGGTAGGTGCAGTGGAGCCCTGGCGGCTGGGGCGGGCGCCGTGGCGATGGGGATGACTTCATTTTGGTGGGCTTTGCTTTGCGCACAACGGTCGGGGCAGTGCTGTTTGAGCCTCTTAGGGGCATGATTCTCCTTGGCTAAGGCTGTGGTGACATAACGCAACTCCCAGTCTCTGTTTAATGGGGGTACGAGTCCCTCTCGGGGGTCACTGGCACACATTTGCGTCTCCAACCACGAGGTACGACTGAGTGTTTGTCTCTGGTGATGTCTGCGGACGAGCGACGGTGCGGTGACACTGGCCATAGGCCGCTCCCAGTGTCCCGATGCCGCCACCCATGCTGTGGTCGATGTTGAGCAGTTTGTCTGTAATTTTTGTGCCGCGATCCTCATCATTTGACTTGGTCTGCGCCTTGTTCTGGGCTAGCGGTAGCATCTGCAGATCGACTTAGAGCTATCCTGGCTGCCTGACGTATCTGCGATACCTGATATTTCTATATTTGTGTGACCTGGGCCTTCTTCCGTGGCCTTCGCCCAAAGGCTACCCGCTGGCTATCGATTCCGGCTCAGTGCTCCTACTGTCTGACTGGCTGCACCTCTGGTTAGCGCCAGCTCCATGTCTCCTTTCTCTGTTCTTGTGCATTAGGGAGTCTGAGCCTCCTGGGAACATTAATATGACTGTTTCCAGACTGCGTTGGACTAGCGTGCATTACAGGGAGAGTCATCTACAGGCTGGGGAGCTTTGAGTCCAACCGAAGTGACTGTGCGAGTTGAATCTGGGCTTCAAATTTTGCACCACAGACTAAAATTACTCTGGAGTTGATCTGGTATTTGCACTCAGGCAGTAAGATTCAAAATAGATCTACTCTAAGTAGTGCGAAATAATTAAATTTAATTTCAAGCATGGATGTGACATTGTCACTGTAGGAGTGCCCGCCCTGTGTATCAGTGTGTGTTCTACTACACATTCCAATGCTGTGCATTTAAATGCAAATTTAAGAATGCTGCCTCTAGAATAAACAAACTCTTTCGTATTGTGTAAAAGTGCCTCTCCGCCTTGCCTGGATGATCTGGTGTTTATGGTTGAATTTGGGGGGGATGCAGTAGGCTTACGATGCAACACATTCCAGCTGGTTCCAGCACTCAGAGCCGGAGGCGTTCATTGTATTCCAAGTCCCCCTTTTGTTCGGGCTGCCATTTGTTCTGCAGTGACAGCTGTTGTTACAGATGGCGATTCTGTCAACAGCGAAGCCATCACTGTTGAAATGTCACTGGCGTGGGACCCTCAAGGTGGAACTCACAGGATACTTCCAAAGCAATTAATTGAATGTAAAATTGGGAGAGCTTATTTGTTGACAGATTTGAGTATAGCTGGATATTTTTTGCCTGCGGTTCAGTCAGAAAGTGCTTTACCATCATTGGCCGATGAGCCACCAATTAATGAATGGACCAAGATTTTGAGCATGTAGAGTAAACCATTGCAATTTTGGTCATGTTGCTGATCTATGGCCCCTTAGCTCCTGGATTAATATGTTTTTTTCACCCAGTACAGCAGAGTTTCCTAACTTGGACCTCGGGGACCCACAGATGGTCCACATTTTTGCTCCCTCCCAGTTCCCTGCCAGACAGTCCACATTTTTGCTCCCTCCTAGAGCCCTCCTAAGTCTTTGTACAGTATTTGAATATTTATATGGCAAAAGGTGATATCTATCATGCATTTTATAATAATATTTGCTGATTAAAATTTGAAGTAATCGCCAAAAATAGTATTAGCTTCAAAAACTAATTTTAAAAACATCTGTTTTGCTTTCAGTCTGTTTCTTTAACCCATTACATTCTCCGTACTTGGTTCATGCTACAATGTATGACTTTATATTTGGTGTCCCCAAAAGAGAAACTGTATATTTCAGACACTCAATACAAAGGAAATTTTGTGTGCTGGCTGTGCAGCCGTCATGCAGATCTGGGAGCCAAATGCCTCCGGTTTCGCTATCCCAGGAAGGAAGAGGCGGAGTCGGAGGTTTGATGCACTAGTTCCCCATTCTAGGAGACATTTATACGCCCCGTGTTTAGCCAGGGTATGGCAGCAATGCTCCCTGAGAGTGATGCTGCTGCTAAATTGCCTGGAAATAGCTTCCCTCAGCCAGCTGGCTGTGACAGATGACTGACGCTGTCTGATATCTTCACACCCTGTCGCCTTGTGGGTTCGCCGCGGCCTCCAAAGGTTGCCCCATGGGACTGTGGGAACAGGTGTACATGAGGGGGGGGGGGTGAAGGGGGGTGATTTCTGCGCTGCTGGGGAACATCACAGCGAATCACGGCGAATAGCAAAAAGCTGACGGTGATTCGGGTGATCTCAACACTCTCGGTCCATATTTGGCCAAAACACCGTCTGATATTTGAAACATCTTGGAGCTGTTCACTGTTTTCTTTTGGCTTTGTGTGGGTTACTAATAATGCTCAAACTGCAGGGGTTGATGTAAGGGCTGGGTGTCCGGGCAGGAAGATAATTGAATAAAGAATGATAATGGAGAGAGCATGTTCCTTACAGCTGGCGTCTTATCCAGGGTGTCTTCTGCCATGTTCCTTTGCATAGGATGGGTTTATGGATGGAGGGATAGATGTATGTATGGATGGAGGGATGATGTATGGATGGATGAATGGAGGGATAGATGTATGTATGGATGGAGGGATGGGTGTATGGATGGAAGGATGGATGTATGGATGGAGGGATATATGTCATTATGGATGGAGGGATGGGTGTATGGATGGAAGGATGGATGTATGGATGGAGGGATGGGTGTATGGATGGAGGGATGGAGGGAGGGATGGATGCATGGATGGATGGATGTATGGATGGAGGGATAGATGTATGTATGGATGGAGGGATGTATGTATGTATGGATGATATTCTCCATGCATCCACCAAATCCAGTTGTTGCTGGTTATATGCAATTGTTCTTTTTAATTAGTGGGCAATAAAAAATTTAATGTAAATAAAAACTTCACAAATAACCTGTAGAGTTCCTCATGTTCTTCTATATTACGAAATTGTTCTTACCTAATTAGAGAAGTTAAGAACAGCTACCAGAGCAGGTGCATACAATTCAGTCTGCTAATATACATAGATGTGAAGCTCAGACGTGAAATTCTATAACTGAAAGTGGCTCAGGTCAGGTGGTGGCCCACCCACCAGGGAGGATCTGCAGAGGTCCGGCTCCGTTCGCGTTCTCTGCTTCCGTCATTGGCTTTAGTGGGATTTACACATCAGAGATATCTGGTGCCCATCCCGTCCGCCACCGATGTTGGCATCCAACTGGTCTGCCCGTCAACACCTAACTGGCACCATGCAGTGTCCTGGTCTCATTACACCTGGGTGGCTCCACGGCTGCCAAGTGAGCGCCATGTTAAACCATCACAAAGTAATTTGCCAGCGATGATTCTCCGGAATGGTTTTCTGTAGCTCATAAATGTTTAGGTGGAGTATGGCGGTTTCAGGCTGTACTGCGTGGGCCCTGAATCACAGCCTGTGTGGTGTAATTAAAATAGGTTTCCCTCCCTGGTCGTTCATCTAAAGTTTCACATTGTCTGCATGGGCGCCCCTTGTAGGACCTGCTCTCTCTCCTCTCTATCTGTGCCTCCATGCCTGTGCGTTTCTGGGTGTGCCGGGGCTCTGCGTGCAGGCTGATAAATAAAGGAGCAACTGTAAACCACCCTGACCACTGTGGGTGGCACCGAGAGCGGTGGAAAGCCCTTCATGTGAAATCTCTTTACTCGTGTCTTACTCTCCGTATCGTAAAACCAGATGAACGAGGAAAGAGCTGCTTTTCGTGCCCAAGGCTTTAGAACAACACACAACAACAACAATAGTAATAACAATAATAATAATAAAAATAATTGTTATTATTATTTAAACATGAAGGAAAATCAGGTTTATTTCTATTCAGTCATCTAGCAATAGGGTCATAATTATATCAGTGTAAATTATTATTTGATTATTCAATTTTTTTATTTATCAGATAAAAATTAATATGTTGATATATTGAATATGTGTAATCGGTTATTTATATTTATTTAAGTAATTATTTAGCTAGCAGAGTCCTGTGGCTTGTACTACAAAGCGGGGTTACTGGCTTGTTGGATTTAAGGTACCACAGTTTAAAGTTATTTCTTCAGTTACATTTTGCCCACACTATCTTAAGTCTGACAACTTATCCTGATTAGCCACTAACCCTGCCCCGACAGTCAGCCATATGTTTTTAGTGTTAGTGTTTATCGGACCTCACAGTAAAATGATTTGCTGTTGTGTGACCCATTGTTTCTATTATCCTCTATTGTCTTTTGTGCTGTTTATTAACTTATCAGATGGCCTGAAGCTGGTCAACATACACAGGAGCATAATGCTGTGGCAATTTGGCTTATCTTAGGTCTCTGTTGTCCAAGTGGTTGAATATCTGTTTGCTTTGATCCATCTCTGGCCTCACATTTGGGTGTTTTTTCTCCGAACATTTCCAGTGTATTCAAAGTAAAATAGGGAATTACATAATTTCCACACGTACCCTCTTGTTCCTGTCAGCAAACAGTTTTTGTGACCGTAACCCAGAGGTGGAAATTTCAGGTCCAGAAAGTACAAACCCAGACCATGATTTAGTGTCAACCAACCAGTTGAGCATAAAGAGTCACAATTACACTGCAAGTTCCACTGGTTGGTTGAAACAAAATCCTGGTCTGGATTTGTACTTTCTGGACCTGAAATTTCCACCTCTGCCGTAACCATCCTCTTCAGTATTTACAGTTCTTTCAGTACGATCATCTCCATTTGCCACAGTAAGAGTCTAGACTGATAGTCGTTCCTTGTAAATCACGTGCAACGGAGACTTTAAGTGCTTTTCAAAGTGCAGCAATCAAAGCAAACATAGAACCTAAACCAAACCAGAGCTTAGTGTCATCTAGTCATAAGACAGACCACAGCATTTATGCTACTGGATAAGAGCTAATTAAAAAAAAGCAAGGTTACGCATTTTTATCAAAGCTTGAATTGCAGGTTAGGATTTCAAGTTGCAGACCCAGCTGAATAATCACTTTATAAATGAATGGTCTGGATTCTTCAATCAATGAAATCTGCTCATTTGGTGCCTCTTAGGAAAAGAGAACGACAGTACCGCTTTGCTGGGTATATTAACGTGCGTCACCGATGGTGAAGTACAGTGGGGACCCATATTCCCAATGCACCTCCTGATGGGTGTTTGTGTCTCCCAGGAGTCCGGGCAGCCAGGATGTCCCACAAGAGCGACCCCAGGGACATTGACGAGGATGCCATCCTCAGGGGCCTCAGCGCCGAGGAGCTGGACCAGCTGGATTATGAGCTCCAGGAGATGGACCCAGAGGTAGGAGAAACAGGTGTGACTTAGGATTTCCTGGCCCAAGGCGCAAGAGGCTATATTTTAGCTATTATTCACTCGGTAGTAAACAGCCTTATGACAAAGAAGGTAATACATATTAAATATCGCAACAACCAAGAAAAGTTTTCAACATTTCATTATCTATTCATTGTTTAGACTCTTCAACCAGCTTCCAGATGTAACCACCTGGAGCGCTTCTGCAACAGTCCTGAAGGAGTTCTTACAAATTCTGGACACATGTTGGCTACCTTACTCTTACTGTTTGATCCAACTTATCCCAAACCAGCTCTATAAATAGGGTTTAAGTGGGGGGAAGGGGAGTGTGGGGGCCAGGTCGTCTGTCGCAGATCTCTTTCCTTGTTCACAAGATAATTGTTACTGCATAACCTTGAGGTGAGCTTAGGGTCATTATCTTGTTGAAAAATAAATTATTCTCAGTAGGTGTCCAGACTCTTGACTGGGATGGTAGGTATAGGTAGAACTGAATTCAGGGCATTAAGGACTTACACTTTATGCAAGCACCTATATGGAGTCAATGAGGAAAGACTAAAGGGGTGTATCACGCATGTCAGTGGTTGAATACCACACATGCTGTTGCATTTTTGACTGTTTGCAGTGGCATTGAGCTTCGCATAATTTTTCAAGAGCGGACAGTATCTGGAGGCTTGGACCTGAGATACCTGCTGACCCACCTTGTCTCACCTGCCTTCCATGTCCCAGAATGCCACCCTCCCGGCTGGGTTCCGCCAGCGTGACCAGACAAAGAAAAGCCCAACCGGAGCCTTTGACCGAGACGCACTGCAGGAATACCTAGAGAAACAGGCCCTGGAGCACGAGGACCGAGAAGATCTGGTGCCCTTTACCGGAGAGAAGAAGGGTACGCAGTCTGCCGCTGAAACTCCACTGTTATTAATGTGGAAAGAGTCTGCTTGGGCGTCTTACAAAAGACGGGCTTTGTGGGGTTTGTTACTTAAAGATATATAAAGTCTGGGCCAAATTCTGTAGGGGAGGGGGATTTGTGTGAAATTTCACTGAAAGGGAAGAATCCAATTATAAATCATGCATCTAGCTCAAAGACTAGTGGGGAGTCTTAATAAAAATTCCTCTCCATCCTTATTCAAGATTATACTTTCATCTCAGTTGCCACCTTGATTTGCTTAGGGAATTGATGCTGCTGGTGAAGTACTCTCAAGAAAAAAAAAACCCTGATATTATATAAAGTAGCTGCTTGTCCCCAGTTAGGAGTTTGGACGACCACCAAACACCAACTGTTGGTTTATGGTTTCACACCCCCAACTGAAGCTTCTCCTGGACAGATAGGAACGGCTCCGTCAACACCGTGTCCTAAGACTTTTTTATGGTGAGACGGAGGTACTAACAATCACTGTCCGTTCCCGTAGAAAGGAGGCAATGGCCTACATTTAGGCCTCTTTCGTTCCGTCTCCTTGGTGATGAGTTGGTATGGTGTTGCCATGGCGACAGATGACAGACATTTCGGTTTCTGTTGTTCTACGGCAGTGGTTCTCAATCCTCTTCCTGGCACCCCCCCTGCCAGAATGTTTCCATTTGAACCCCACCTTAATCAGGCTCATATGGCATATTAATAGGCTAATAACGAATGAGGCAGGTTGTAAGCAGTGTGGATTGGAATGTAAACATTCTGGTGGCGGGGGCACCAGGGACAGGATTGAGAACCACTGTGCTAGAGGAACTGTGAGAGCAGAGAATATGGCCGGAGCGGTGTTTTTCAGGGCCGGCTGTCATTTCTGTACTCCTGCATGTCGTATTTCTCTGGTGAAGCTGGATGGGTGGATGAATAGCCATATCTGATGGCTGGAGGGCACATATTTAAGAATTAAGACATTATTTTTAAATAACTATGGTAGGCAAGGGTTATTGTTGATTTGACTTTTTGAGTTTGGATGCCACTTTCAATCTGAAGAAATTATAGGATGCCACCCTCACCATCAATTCTGGAGTCCTGATGATCTGCGTAGCCTGGGATATAAAATGTGTATGGAAATATTAAACAAATCAACAAATGGATTTTTAAAAATGTTTTTCACAATAGACAGGCAGAAAACTGGGACTAGATGATCTTGTCGGTGAAACCTAAATTTATCAAAAATTTTTACTCTATGCCTGTCTGGTGCTGGTGTCTGTCAGGCAGTATGCATGCTTAGGGAGAGAGGACTCTTAAACAGTGTTTCTGAATGTGTGTGTGTGTCTTTTTCCCAGGAAAAGCCTTTGTCCCCAAACCTGGCTCAGGGCAAATCCCCATATCAGAGCAGATCACCCTGGAGCCGGAGTTGGAGGAGGCCCTGAAGAACGCTACAGACGCGGAGATGTGTGACATTGCAGGTGTGGCTCTCCATACGCTCTCCATAGGGTCATACGCAGCTCTCCTTCAGGGAAATGAGCCTCTGCTGGCCTGCTTAGCACAGTGTTTCCCAATCCGGTCCTTGGGGACCCACAGACAGTCCATGTTTTTGCTCCCTCTGAGTTTCCTGTCAGACAGTCCATGTTTTTGCTCCCTCTGAGCTCCCTGTCAGACAGTCCATGTTTTTGCTCCCTCTGAGCTCCCTGTCAGATAGTCCATGTTTTTGCTCTCTCTGAGCTCCCTGTCAGACAGTCCATGTTTTTGCTCCCTCTGAGATTCCTGTCAGACAGTCCATGTTTTTGCTCCCTCTGAGTTCCCTGTCAGACAGTCCATGTTTTTGCTCCCTCTGAATTCCCTGTCAGACAGTCCATGTTTTTGCTCCCTCTGAGCTCCCTGTCAGACAGTCCATGTTTTTGCTCCCTCTGAGTT
>JAABNY020000046.1:12431051-12469905 GCA_015164015.2 Brevimyrus niger
ATTCAGATTTAATGGGATTTATGATGAAATTCACAGTCACAATATATATATATATATATATATATATATATATTTTTTTTTTGTTTAGTTGTTCAGAGCTAAAAACGTAGCATCCCACACAAGGGAGGCATCGCCGTTCGTTCTCATGTGGGACCCCATGAACCAAACAAAATGAAAAATATGATGAGAGCCATGGCCAGGCATGTTTATCTTGTCTGCCGGCGGCCTGCTATCGGGAAAGGGGAGGTGGGGAGGCTCAGACAAAGGGGCCCGTTTTTCTATGCGCCCTGAGTGGATTTTGCACGCTGGCTAACGCGTCACGCAGCCGTTTCTCGCCAGGCCTTACATCCCGTCTGACGGCCCAAGACGTGAGCAGAGATAAAGGAAGAAAAAAAAAGATCTATTAAAGGGCCATCATCCCGTCCATCTCGATCCTTCCGGAAGGCGTGAAGTGACTCGAGTGTCGTGTGTTAATCAGCCTCCGCACGGCTCACGAGCACGAGCAGGACCCTCGCCCATCATCTCGGAAGCTGTCACTTTACCCCAGTGACCAGGGGTGGCGCTAGAGATTTCAGGATCTATGAAAGCATGTTACATTTGGCCCGCAACCCAGACCAATCCGATTATGTTTCAAATTTGTTTGGGCCTCTGTCATTCAGGGGCCATTGGAATCATTCTGACTTTCCCCCCCTTAACTCCTGGACGATGGGGTAACGTTACAATGAATCTATTGTAAGTGTGAAATATTGTAATTTGAGTATGGATATGATAAATAAATATGTACATAAATAACTACTGTTACCACTAATTAAAAAAGTAACAAATGAATACAAGTTTATGTGGTTAAACAGCCTACGATACATCGTTAAACACTATATGTGATGTTTACGCTCGCGATTGCTACGAAGACTGGAAGCGCGGCTGGCTGGACGCGGACAGTCCGAGGCATCGTACAGTATGTCGCTAGCCCACCAGCAGATCATAAAAGTGACTACTGGGTGTGAATGGCAATCGGACCGCTGTAAAGTGCGAATGTCGTAAGCCGGGCCATCGTGAGATGAGAAGCATCGGTACAGTAAGATTCTGGGAGAGATGTAGCCACGCTTCTGAGCCTCCGCTGTGGAATGACTGGAATTAAGAACCGTCCAAACTTCCCCCCCTTTACGGTGCCCCTACCTTAGACAATGCCCCCAACCCACAAAGAACGAGCCACAAATGCCTATGAAGGCGGCCCTCCCTAATTATAATTAGGTACACACACAGCAAAAGCTGCGGTTAGAGAACTGGAAGAGCCTGCAGGTACATAAACAAGGCCGGAAACTGAAGTAGCTGTATGTTTTCACGTGCAACAAAGGACGGAGTGTTCCGGGCCGGCCGGGTGCCGCGATTGTGCCTCTGCCTCAGTGCTTCAGGATGTTTGATAATGCTGTGGGTTTTAAAACAAGAATAACCTGCACACTTTTCCTACCAAAATAGGAGCCTGCAATTCCTACCGAATAGGAACTTGAGCTTGTAGGCCGCTAATGGCCTGTTGTCCCTGCGTTTGTCGGCCCCCATTCAGTACCATGGTTTCCCCCTGCAGTCCAAAGATATGCAGTTAGGTCAGCTGATGTCTCTTAATTACCCGCGGTGTATGATAAGCTGCTGTCTCTTCTAGACTGATCCTCTGCCTCGTGTCCTATGCTTCTTGTGATAAACTCCAACCCAAAGTAACCCATCATACTAGAAAAAATTTAGGTGGGTTGTATTGAATTGTATTTTTCATCTATAAAAGCTTTGATGTAATAACCAAGAATTTTAATGGTTTTTGCACACTCATTAGCTTGACTATTTAGGACACTGGCTTGTTAATGAAATCAGCCCTGCCCCTCTAAACAGTGAAACAAATAACTACAACTGAATGCATAAAGCTGGCAGACAGGGTCAAAAGGGGCATTTATTGTGCAGTTTAGCACAGGAATGGCTAAAATGCATGATTTGTGTGATTTAAAATGACAAAACATGGTGGTTCTGGCATCTATTGTCATCATTCTTTGGGTTCTAGATCATTAAGACAAACAATCAAACTAAATAAATTAGACACATTAATAAACAAAGAGGAACTCCCAGGTGTGATGACAGGGTAATTATTAGTTATGTCACCTCTGTCGACTGTAGGTTAATTCCATGTAATTATTTTGAAAAGTAGTTTCTCATTTTCCATTGGGGGAACTGTATCTGTTTTGCAATTCACTTTTTAAATGTAATTTAATTCAACTTAATTTTATTTCATTAATTTTTTGTAAATGAGTCTGTGTTGCATAAGTATAGAACGTACTGCTTGTAGTATGTTGTGGGCCCTTTATGCCCTGACGAGTTTAGCTGCAGGGGATTGCAACTTTGCAAATTCCCGTCGTGCCCCCTCCCAACCCCCCCCACCTGGAGCAAATGCAGAGCCCAGCGGGTAGGAGGAGCCCACAGGAAAACCTAATGGACTTCTTGATGGCTGCAAACGTCATTTTTTTTCCCAGCGAAGTTTGTTTTCATTACTTCACGGTCATTAGTCTGCTCTCCCGCTAAAGGAAATCAAGAGCTTTTTTTTTTTCCCTTAACGGAACCCACTAGACTCGACACGCAAACAAACATTATGCAGGCCCTCATTTGTCTCCCCAACCTCGTGCCCCTGTGTGATGTCATGGCCGCCCAGTCGCCGTTTTTTGATAACCCGGAAACACCCCCTGGGTCTGGGGATGAGCTGATTGCTCAAGAATCACAAGCGGCCTGCGACTTCTGTTCGTCAGATTGAGGGTAACGCCACAGTCATCCAGAGCCACATGAATGTACACATTGGTTTAGATAGAAGGTCGGCCTAATGAACGAGTAAATAAATGAAGTCATAGGGTGTGGACACGCATGAGAAACAGGGTGGAAAGAATATCCGTGCCACTTTTCTGGGCAGCACTGGCCACATATCACACGGGGTACAGTAACCCAGGTGACCTAAATCCATTCTGACCGCGCACCCTCTATAGGTGGACTGTGTAATTGCATCTCATGCATGGCCAAACATCCATTTGTGTGGCCCTCGCTTTTCATGATGCCTAGCAATAGTCTGCTAAATGGCACCACTCTTTCCCACACCCACCCTGTCCCACCCCCCTCCTTTCTTGACCGCTGGCAGTATTTCCTGTTTCTGACAGTGTATCATTGTGAAGTAATAATTAAAAGCACATTGGGAACCATGGTTATCCAATCTGGTGCCATTTGTAAATATCACACAAACTTTGGTCAACCTGTACTAGTGGTAGGTTTATTATCTCATTCTCTGGGGAGAGAAACAAAATACATATTCCATGACATTTCAATTTTCCCATTCCCCTCGAAGGTCCTTTGCTCATTTGCGTGAAAGGTTTGGATTATGACCTTGGTCTTTCCATTATGTACGACATAGCCATCAACCTGAGATTTAAAGCAGTACCTAACATACTGTGTTTTTAAGCTGTTTGAACTGGGATATCCCTTTGGAACTGTTGTACGCAATAAATTTTATCACGCTTTTATCATTGATATTTTTCATTGGTTCTTCACTTAAATTGCATCTCACACATCTGCTGAGGGGAATTCAAAGACCCCTATTTTTGAATGTCATTTACAAAACTAGCTTGAATCACAACATAATTAAGAGAATCTGATAAGATGCCTAATTTGGTGTACAGTATAGAGGGTACTCCGTGGCCAGAAACATTAGGTCTATCAGGGGAGGTGGACATCCTGGGAAAATCCTGGTCTCCATAAGTACTCTCACTGAAATTAGTCTAACCTACACAGACCAAGAATATCAGAGTCTGACCTTTCACTGTGCTGCAGTAACAAGGACATTGCTGGGGAGGGATAGACAAGCCAAAGAGGAAGCACGGAATCAGTGTGCCGACACAGAAGGTCTAGACTTTTCTATTTGTGGCCAATTTTGTTGCCAATTAGATTTTGGGTCATGAAGAAAGTGGAATTAGTCAACATCACAGGGTTTCCCTTCTTTGGGGTTTCACTCAAGATGGACAAAATCACACTTCATGAACCATTTGCTGTATTGTTTGAGCCCACTAGGTGGTGCTCTCTGTTAAAAAAAAAAAGGCACACAAAATACCCCAAAACAAACCAAGACCATCACTGTTTAATACCATACAACCTTCTCTACTGGTTGGTGATGTAGATTCAGGCTATTATAGCTGCCTGGATCATAGATTACTTCAATGACTGGCTTGAGGTTCTCCCCGTCAGTAGCTGCATATCTGATGTGCTCCTCAGCAGCATGAGGCTCCTCCAGGGCAACCCAGTCATTTCTCTGTGCTGTTTACATCACAGACTTCAGGTTCACCTTTACAGTAGCTCATGTTATATTCAGAAGATCCCTGACGATTCTGCAATTTCAGATTGTCATAGAAGATGGTGGCCATGGATGTTCACATAGCGGCGTAAAAAAAAAGGGTCAATGCATCCAAATTACTACACTGGCCATTAACGTAGAAGAAAATGGCGACGCCGGCCAAAAGGCGACCGTGTGTGCTTATTGGATCCTGACTGATGTTTCTTGGCAGAATATTACAGCACCTTCACCACAAGGACGCAGAGGTAACCCCTGAACTACCAGCACACTTCTGTTATTCTTGCAAATATAAAATGAATCTCTCTTCATCTCCACAAGGAGGCTGGGTGAGATCGACCCGCACCTCCAATCGTCTTTTTAATTCCATCGTAGTCTTCTGGTCTGCAGTCAGCATTTCTATGATATGGATCCAGGATTGGGAATAACAATTCATTAGGAAAGAGGGAGTGAAATAGCTTAACATTGATGGTGAAAATGAAACATTATGCAAGGTGAGCTTAACTTATTTGCGGACTGTGAGCTCAGGCTCAGTCTAATGACACGTTGCAGGAATTTACCACCATCGTTTAGGAAATAAATGTCATGCTTTTATGAATCCTGGATAAATGTCACTAGGGGGAGCATCATTGTGATACAGCCAAACTTAAGGGTTATATTACAGAAATCCAAGCTCATATACAGACCAATTAAAGCTGAGGGAGACCTGTGTGTGCAGCATAGATGTGTGTGTGTGTGTGTGTGTGGGGGGGGTTATTTAAGTCTTGGATTTAGTCACAATGAATGATAACATTTAAAAACAGATATTTAGCCCAATATGGTGCTTAAATCATTTCTAGGAGGATGAATTAATGTGCTTTTCCCTGGGGTACTGTTACACGAAAAAGCCTGACAAGATGGTTTCATTGTAAGTCTAGATGTACTTTGATTAAATGTGCTGCTGCAATATGAATGTAAACTAATAAAGAATGATCGTCATTCATTGCGGCCCCTTCCCCTAATTGCACTTGGTTTCGCCCTTTTGCTGCACACGGTGACAAAGACTTGACAGAGAGGTTTGGAAGGAAATCCTTGCAGCTGCTTGGAGCTGCCAATCACTCTCTAAGCAGCAGGGGGCATTGTGGCTGAGGGACTGCAGTTAGTCCAATCAGATTCAAGTTCTCAAAAAATTAGAATGGCAAGCTTTGCTAGCCAGAAGATAATAATTAGCATAATCTAGTCATTACAAGGATGCAGTTGACTAATGCCAGAAATTGTGCAATCAAAACTCTTCTTCATTTTTATTCCAGCTTTGTGTGCCCCTTCAAGAGACCAGGAATTATATTCAATCAGGAAAATTAGTTGAATTGCGTGGTTCAGTGTCCAGCTCGTCAAAAACCCTTGTGAATTGGGCTGTAATTGAAAACCCCCGAGGGATGTTGTTCTCGTGGACGGGTGACCCTGAAAACACACTCGCACCACACGAGAGTGAAGAATTTTTCCTGCTCTCATAATGATCAAAACTGAATGTTTCATTTCCATTGGTTGGGAGTCCAGGGCCTGGATTTGTGTCCACAGTAGGGGCTGTTGGCTGCTATGAATAAGCATGCTCCTTCTTCACAGGTATTGTAAAGCACTGGAGATTACAGTTAGTCAGTGACTGCTCAGACCGCATGTCCCTTTGAGGTGTATGTGTGCTTACAAGTGCACACGCGTGCGTCTGTCTAATGTGTGCCTGAATGGGAGAAATTTGAGCGCTTCACTCGATGGTGTGATTGCTTTCAACTTTCCCACAAGTTCCCACACGGCCACATGAGTGCGGCGATCAGTGTTAATCGCTGAAAAGCTTCCCGTTTGGCCTGTACTAGGCCCCAGGCTCCCCAGTTCATGTTTTTAGTTAGTCTGCAGAAGTAAACAGTGGATTGGGGAAACCGTCGTATTTACAACCAGCCAATCAATTTACACAGTCTGTGGTAATGAAAAGCAGACCGCAATCGGATGACATTTTAAGGCTCCCAAATGTAAACAACCAAAAGATAAAAAAAGAATCAGCTATACAACATGATAAATATACGGTAAAGGATAAATGAACTGAACATTCTGACCTTTGACCTCCAGCTGAATCTCATGTGCTTTTAAAATCCAGGAATGCTGTTGCGGCATTGAGTGAAATGAGGAGATAAGCAGACGTGCTCATCGGTGAGCAGGCCTACGGCGGCACGTGGTCCCACACATGGAGTCGCAGAGCATAGCTTGGTGTGATTCACATAACTCAACAGTGCACTGTCTGAAAGTGGGCGTGGCCATGTATGTGCCTGTTACCCAGTGCATTTAGCTATGTGTTCAATGGGCAGCTAGTCGGTCATCTTCCCTGGACAGCATATAGCATACAAAAGGGTCTTTATTTACTAAAGGCCTTAAAATAAGCACAGTAACAAACAGGAAAGCATTTAGATCAACCAGCCTTATCCGAATGCCACATAGTACAAATGGCACTCAAAGAACTCCACAATCCCATTTATATGAAAATAAGAAAGTTTGCCCTTTTGTATTGTACATTGCACTCTTACAATTTCAGGTAATAATGCTATGCTGTGTTTTGTGCACAGGACTCGTCCCCGTCCCTTAAAGTCACATGAACAATAATACGGTCTACAATACTAATATAATGTAAAAGATGGCGTCCAATCTACGATTATGTGATGACAGGATACTGCGGGTTTTTATTGCTCATTTTTCTCACGGCCGCTCTCCGCAGACCCAAAAGGGCACGTTAAGTGGTGAAGCCACCCGCGGTATTGTTTTCACCTGCGAGTGTGACCGGCAGCCAGGGAGACAGTGTTGGTCCTCGTTTTCGCATCACAATCGATCCGGCTGCAGTCGATTCGGATTTCATCGCTCCGCCGCTCACGCCGTGTCTCCGGGCGGCCCCTCACGCCTTCACGGTCAGCGATCGCGGTAAGTGGATCAACGTCTGCCACCCCCCACCTCTCCTACCTGTGCCCCCACACCGGGAACTACACCAGTGGTCACCCAGCACGTCACTCCCACACTTCCCATACAATGATACATACTGTTTACTAAACTGAGGGCACCGATCACTTTTTCACGCTGCATTTCTTTTTCCAGACCATATTTACATGTATGTATATTTTCACGTATAATTTATTTACTGAGCCAGCCAGATTATGCTGTACAATACAGCTAAAATCCATATGTATATTTTATATTTATATGTATGTTTATGTATATTTATGTTTGTGTGAATATTTTACATAATTACCTCTTCACTTTACTATTTTTTTAGTGTCCAGTAGATATATTTATTATATATGTATGCTACACTTTATATATATGTTTTATATTATAATATATCTTATGTGCTATCTACTGTGCTATTCAATTAAATTTATTTTTATATAGCCCCCTTTTATATAGACTTTCCCCAAGATGCTATGGTTTTCGGTTTTCTTGTTTTTTTTTTCTTTTTTTCTGCATCTGGGGTGAACAAAACAGGAATTTCATTGTATACTGCACGTATGATAATAAACTGCCCAGAATCGCGGACACTCCTGCTTCTTCCAGGCCATTGCTTTCCTTGCCACGCCCTCGATTTCCCACCCTCCCTGCCTGCGGGGGCTCTGTCCCCAGTGTCAGTCTGATCTTCCGTGAGTGTTCTGGTGTCTCTGTCTTTGCAGTGTGGATCATATCAGAATCAGTCTGCATGGTGCAGTGTTTTTGACTTCGACTTAACATTGTTCATCTATTTATTTTTCATTTTAATCCCCCCCCCCCATGCTGCTGCACCCTTAATTCCTGTTTACATACTTACACATGCCCCCCCCAATTTTGTTTTCCCCTGTCCCATCTGATTTTGCACTTTAAGTTTTGTGAAATCCTTCCCCCTGTCACTACTGTTATATGTTGCGCCATAGGTACGTTAATACCACTGTATACCTGCATATGGATGGTATGTCAATAAATCCCACTTGACTTGACGTGACTTGGCTTGACTTTGGCGCTGCACACTATACATCACATGACTATCACATTACTTTCTATCCAGTTCTGACCTCATATCATCCTTGGATCAAACTTACTCATCATAAGATGGTGTGAAGGAAGAAACCTTGGGAAAAACAAGACTCAAAGGGGGGGCCCATTCTCTAGCGGCCGGCAGAGAAAGTCAAATGAACAGGATAACCTTTACAATGCAGTACAAAGCATCCTTAATGGTTATAATGACCATTATAATGCATTATAAAGCTATGTGTGGTGTATTATAGATGAGAGCTTCATAAAGCATTCTTAATGCATAATAAACATGGCTATAATGTGCTATGCCTTAAAGCATGTTTATAATGCTTTATGAATGCCTTATTATATTTTATGAATGTGTGTATAAACTACTAAAAATGGGGCTTTAAGTGTTACTGCCATGTCTATAAGAATCTGAAAACATTCCCAACACATTATAATGCATATATAAATTGTTATAAATATGGCAATACATATTATTAAAAACTTTAATGTAAGGTTAACTCTCTTTCAGTTTTCAGTGTATAATTTTTTTTCTTAATGCACATATCAGTTTCAGGGATCAATCACTTCAGAGAAAAAAACTGGGCAGATAAATAAATATATGTAAATAAAGCAATATATGGAAATGACCTCTTTCAAGGCTGATTTTGCTCAGTCAGTTGCACCGCGCCTGTGACTGGTGGAGGATTTGATACAGACACAGGAATCGAGGGCCTCACAAAACCAGTCTTGCTGCTTTTCCAATCACACTCACCAAGCGGCCGCGTTTTGGGAAACGAGTTTCCGCTCCTGCTAAAAGGGATCCATGCCGAATACGCGCCAACGCCGTGAGGAGGTTTGGATAGTTGTGCGCACGACAGAGAAAGCAAAGTCGTATCATTCGAAAAACAGCGTAAGAAGAGTCCATTCATTGTCTCTCATCACTACTGCGGATTTAAGGTGATTTCAGCGGGTCTGACGATGATGTAACACCCACATTACGAGGCCCAGTGCTGCCGGATTTCTGGAGTGGACCATTTGGCCCAGTAAGAACCATAATGCGCCTGTGGTACTCACCGAACAGATTGTCGGAAACCATTAAAGGCCACGGCCGCCTCCTGCACCCCTGCATCTCAGGGGAAGGCCGGCCACACCGGCCACTGGGGCTTCTACTCTCCCTCTGCGATTCCAGAATTTTCCAGCGAATATTCTAAAGAGCCTATATCAGGCTGCACATCTATTATGCATCATACTGTTATTCCAAACCCCCCCCACCCCCACACCCCTACCAAAACAAGCGAGGGAGATGGCAGGCGTCCATCCTGGGCTCTTCGCTCTTCCAGGCAGTGGCGGGGGCATAAATATAATGATGTGGAGGATAATAAAAGCCATCGCAGTTTTGCCCCAGCGGGCTTCAGCTCGAAAAAAAAAGAAAGCATATTAAAAATCCTGGAATGAGTCACAGCCGTTCGGTACAGTAGTGTTTATTTTATTTACCTCATTTGTATTCACAGCCACTTGCAAACATAGCCCCTTTCACGGCTTTCCTGTATCCTAGGAAAAACCTGCGCTACTTTATTAGCCAGCCCATAATAGCCATAATAAAACATTATGATTGAAATTAGGCTCTGCGGTCTTTCCCTGTGGCAGATCTTCTAAGAATAGAGGGATTGTTTCTCAGCTCGCAGCATTGTCACGGCGACGCGGCGAGACCCGCAGCCAGTCGCAGGAGCCGGCGGCCTGCCGCGTTCATGGGGACGAGGGCCGCGGTTCGGACGCCGGCGGCTCCGCGCTGAGGTAGGGCTGGGGGAGGCCGGAGGGCCGCGTTTGCCGGTTCTCCTCGGAGAAGCTTCCCTGTGGTTCGGGAGCCGCAAGCAGCTGAAAGGCTCGGTTCCACGCACCGCTGGGAAATTACCAAAGTCATCAGAAGGGGGTGGGTGAGCTAAGAAAACAATTTGTCCAGTTCATAGCGAGGGGTATTATTCACAAGATATTTTATTTTCTGCTAGAAGACAACAAAGTGAAAGTTTTTTGTTTTGTAATTTCAAATTTTAATTACTGATATTGTTTTCCTGGTTTCTGGCACCAAGAGATTAGGTTGCTGTTTATTCTTCATCTCTCAATATGTGGTACTGTATTACTGGAGGAAGCTATGACACATAAAGACGCGGAGAACATGAAGCAGAAGTGTGGAGCTCGCATCTGACCCTCCAGGATCCTTACAAGACATGTTGCATGTGATGCTTTAATCAAAATTCCATGGATAATGATAAGTGGAATAAATGGCGTCCCATGCAGTGTGTCGCTTCTGTCTGGTGATTCCTGAATAAGGCTTCAGGCTCACAGTGATCTGAACTGGGTAAGCGGTAATGGGAGATGAATTGACCAGCAGACCAGTTCAGAAAGCATCCAACACTTTCACTTTGTCATTATTTCAGTTTAATGTAATGAACTTGCCTAGATTATTTTTCTGGATTTCTGTGGATCTTCGAGTTTCGTCTAGGAGATAACAACAAGATTTACATAATTTTTTTTTTCTTTTGGAAATTTACAATGACATGATCAGTAGATATCTGCTTGTATCACCCATCTATCCATCCATCCATTTTCCATCCCTGCTTGTGCTGTGCAGGATGATGGGGGGTCAGAAGCTGTAAGTGCAAGGCAGGAAATAATCCAGGATGGGGCACCAGCCAAAACTTAAAAACAATATTATATCCTTTAGGGTTCTACATGACCAACCAATAAGTGTAATATAAGGTCAGCAAGAGGTCTCACATACGTGTTGACTGTGATCTTCTCAGGAAAACTATGATTAGGTACACTTACATCTAACTGAAGGTTATCCATTTGCCTGATTATTGTTACTAAGTATAAACCCTGAAGCTGAATAAATGCCCAGAATTTTATGCTGGTCATTTCTTTTGAAAGAATCTGTTGGCCAGGTAAACAGTGTAATGTTTTCTTACATCAGTTTTTTTTTTTTATCAATATATATTTAATTTTGACATCCATAGCCGTGAACACATTATGAATACAGGTAAGGGAAATGTATTCACTGCAAGAGTTGGTTAAAAAAAAAAAAAACAGTGGTAGTCTTTGCCCTACGGCTGGCGTTTAACGAAGCCGCTTTACTGTGTCTCCGCCGGACTTTTGCCCTCGGTTGCCAGCGCTGGAGAAATCGAGGTCACAAGGCCATTATTGCAATGTAATGAACAGTGTAGCAGTACTTTTTTTACACCTTACAAGTGCACATGCAGCACCGAACAGCAGCAATGGGTAGCAGCTACATCTTAATAACCGGGGACAAAAAGCTCCAACCCAGGTTTGAGGGATTCCTAGGACTGTCAGTGGAGTGAAACATCCAGCCATAGAATTAGATTTTCTTTAGCATCATATAAGAATCCCAAGGGCAGACACACTAAAGTACTTCAATATCAAAATCCTTCTATAAGCACCATAATTTGTGTAACATATCTTCTGTTTAGTGTAAGTACCACCACTAATAAAGAAGCAATCTCTTTGTTTTAAGTGGTTCCAAGAGGATTTCAGAAACTATTTTGCATAATGTGTTCCCACTGTTACCTTTCTGGAGCATAAAAATTACCATAGTACTGGGCAAAAGCTTCAACCTTGGGCCAATAATGTGATGGATGTTTTTTTTGTTTTGTCTTAAAGTATAAAGTATTTATGTAATACACTGTGCACCAGAGGAGGAAATGGCGGTAAGAATGAACAATGCAGGGGCCAATGCGTGTAGGTAACCTTTCCGCGAGTGACCTTTCCAGGTGACCTTAATGACCCACCAATGTTGGCATTAGATCGATAGCACAGCCGTGGCAGGACAAGTTCTCAGCTGAGAAAGTCCCAGATCAGCTGCCTGTGACCTTTGGAAATGGTCCGAGCTTCTTTTAAAGCCCCCCCCCTCCAAGCTTTATTTTTTCACGATATTGTAGAATAATGTCATCGTGACAAGATGGAGAGGAAGTACATCACCGGCTATAGTTTCGGGACCTGACTTCTGCTCTTGCAATAAAGTGTTGACATTAATACTTTAGGAGACACTGACACAGTCTATATTTCAGGGCAGAGATGAATTAATCCATACTTGACAGAATGCTTCGACAGAAGTGTATTTATACAAATGGAGGCTGTAATAATATGGATACTGTGTTAATATAGACGTTAATAAATCTGACCATTTTGCTTGTCTTGTAGAGTAAGCAGTGTAATATGTATTGAGGAATATGGATTTAAAAGCAAGACTTCATCTGTAGCATTCGTACACCTTGACTTGACTGCTATATTTTGCTTGCAGCGTTTTTAAACTTACAGTTCAATTTTACGTTTTTTTTTATTCTGACACGAAACACTGTGCTATGAATTTCTTGTCCACTTAGGGTCCGTGTCTTTGTGTTTGACCATCCATCACCAGTGATGCATGACGGAGTGTTTCTGCGGCGCTGACCCGGCTCAGCTCTGCAGTCACCCACTCTGGCTGTAGAAGATCGCCAGCTCTGCATATTACAGAGGTTTGTCATCACAGTGTTAAAATGGCCTGTTCAGTCTCCTTGCTACCCGAGTAGATCACAGTGTTGGGCCAGAATTTGATTCCCTGACCCTGGAGGAAGGTAAAAAAACTGGTGAATCGTAACACAGAGAGTGAGTGTGAGAGAGAGAGAGAGAGAGAGAGAGAGAGAGAAATTGGGGTGGTAAGTGTGATTGGTATAAACAGGGAAACGGTGAAAAAGCATGTGAGGTGGATTGTCATGGGGATGGAGTAGAAACAACTGGGGCTCCATCCACATCCAAGCTAAGGCTAATCAGAGGAGTCATTCATTTCCTATGTCAGTGTCTCCCAAATTCCCAACCTGGTCCTCGGGGAGTGGCAGACAGTCCAAGTTTTTGCTACCGACTGGCAGCAGGGAGGGAGCAAAAATGTGGATTGTCAGGCAGGGAACCGTAAAGCGGGGGAAAGTTAGGGCGATTCCAAGGGCCCATGAGTGACTGCGGCCCTAAAACTTTGGATTGATCTGGGTTGGGGGGCCCAATACAACATACTTTCATTGGCCCCAAAATCTTTAGCGGCCCCCTGGCTGGGAAGGGAGCACAACCGTGGAGTGTCTGTGAAGCCCGCTGGGGCAAACCGCCGTGACTTTTATTATCCTCCACATCACTGTCAGCCACCGCCTGGAAAGCGAAGAGCCCAGGATGGAGGCCTGCCATCTCCCTCGTCTGGGGGCCCCCAGGATTCGGATGGGAAGCTCTGTCTTGTGTGATGGAAATGCCTCCTCTGCAGCTGACTGCGCCCAAGATTGATCCACCTGTGTGCTTTTAATCCTGGTCCAAATGAATAATCAGCCTTAAGGGCAGTCAGGTTGATTTCCTGGGTTCGAAATTATTCGACAGAGAGGATGCATCGTCAGTGTCGGCCTGATTTATTAACCGCCCAATCCGCATGGGCGTTGACGCTGGATGGCTGGAATTTGTGAGGGCAGAAACTTTGGAAGGAAGTGGCCCAGCTCAGACTGACCAGTTGTTTGCTGGCTTTAACTCACAAGCCCATTCGGGAGAGAGGAATCTTCTGGCCTAAGATTGAAACGGAGCTGCATTCTTCCAAAGGCTGCAGGCTGGACAGCACTCAATTGAGATTCCGGTGCTCAAACATCGGCCATTTTGTTGACGCATGATATCTGTTGCAAATTTGCATATGTGAGGCACGAGTGTAAATGTATCCAGCAACTTTCTTATTAATCATGCAGGTTTTTGGTCTGGCTACAGATTTTATGTATGATGTTGTTGTGAGTGACTTTGTTAATGGCTACATTTATGCATAATATAAAAAATAAAAAAAGTTTTTACAAATTTCAACCTGTGTTTACGACCCTACCCATATATTGTCGTGAAATGCTATATCATTGTCTGTCAACATGTCAAGATGTCCTCAAAAAGTGCATTGAATATCAAAATATATTTATTCTAAGCTAGGAAGCAGAAAGCAGTTGTCAGTAAAAAGAGACAGAGATGTATTACATCATATATTATATATTAAAAAACAGAGAACAGAATACCTGTAACAGCTATTCTTTCACCTTCGGCAGTAAAGATGGACCCGTAGAGTTTAATTTTTACACTTCATGCAGCAGTCAAGAGAATCTGTGGACAATCATACCTACGACAAATATGAGCTGAAGAAGCATGAAGTAATACAGATTTGTGGAAAAGGACTATGAGCAAACATGCAGATTTCGGATGACCTCAGAGGAGTTTGCAGAGAAGGGGCAGGCGGGGGAGGGACCTGAAGGGGTCTGTTAATTGCATGTGGTTCTTTATTCAAAAAGGGAAACACCAAACATGGTTGTGAAGCTCACATTGCTTCATTTAAGTGTAAAGCAGTGCATCGTGATTCAAAACTATGTAAACGACTTTGGATAAAGTCATTTGCAATAAAATTGAAAACTATGATCGGCATATAATAGGAGCATAAAAACAGCAGCATGCGTTTCTATATTTGCAAGTCAGGCTTTTATTGCGTATAACAGACGTGCAAATATTACCAGCATGATTATGCGGATCTGAAGCTCAGGCGTTCGTTTTTCATTCATTATGGCTCACCTACTGCTGTGACTTTTGGGGTTCAGTTTTCATAGCGTTTTGCACTATGTAGAGTTACCTAAGTTGTGCCAGTTCAGCCCAACAGACCTGTACCTGGGAACAGCGGCCATGCCGCCTGCAGTTGAGTTTGCTCCGTGTGAAGCTAAGCAGATTTGGGCTTGGCCAGTACTTGGCTGGGAGGCCCGCTGGGTTATTGCTAGAAGAGGTGTTGGTGTGGCCAGCAGGTTAGCCCATCCTGTGATTCCTGTGGATCCCAATGCCCCAAGGCATTGACTGGGTAGCCCATCCTGTAGTCTCTGTGGGTCCCGATGCAGTGACGGGGTAGCCCATCCAGTGGTTGCTGTGGATCCCAAGGCAGTGAAGGGGCAACCCATCCTGTAGTCTCTGTAGATGCTTCAGTGCAGAGCTGAGGGCACTGTGCTGTACAAATGGTGTTGACCTTCAAATGAAACATAAATCCAAGGTCATAATAAATCTGTGGGCATCAATTGAACGATTAGGGGTGGTACCCCAACTGCCCACTGTGGCCCTTTTAAATCTCTCCTCCTAATCATGCCCTCTATCTAACTGCCCTCTCACCACCTTAGTTACTGTGTGGACGGCGTACTGCTGCAGAACATCCAGGTGGGTGTTACACAGGGCCGGTTGCAGTGGTTCCCCATTGGTTTCGTGAAACATTTTAGGTGTCTTGGAAAAGTGCTATATAAATGTAACATTCATTCAAAACTTCAGGTGGGAGTTAGGAAAAGTGACTTAGTTTTGGTGTCCTCCAAGGTGTCATGGCCTACGACAGGAACAGCGTGTAAATCATCACCTGGGACCTGTTCAGCGATGTGTGGATCAGCAGTGCGACTTTGGACTTTGAAAGGAAACACGGTGGTGATTACAGGACGTTCTCACCGCTGCCCTTGCCCGCCTCATGACCGTGTAACAATGACAGTCACTAAACTCAGCATTTGACCGTCTCTTCCTCTTGTCGGCTGGCTGTGATCCCTGGCAGCAGCGCCTGCATGGAGCAGGGTGTTTGCTCACTTACTGTGAGGAAACCCGGATGAGCCGGATCGCTTTCCATGAGTAACGGCCAGCAGGTGTACCTGGGTTTACGGAACTTGGCATGTGACCAGATAGGTTGCAGGTTCAAATCTCAGGCAATGGGAGTTTTGTCCCCGAGAAAGGCATTAAACCAAGGCATTGGGAAAACGTGATCCGGTGAAATCGTGTTTCGCTATGTATTGTTGTCTATTTTCATCTTTTTACATTGTTGTTTGGTTTTTTTTGTTTCTGTTTTTGTATGTTTTTTTTCTGCATATTCGTTGCGTATAGCACTTTGTAACTTTTGTGCATGAAAGGCACTTATGAAATAGACTCTGCTTAGTACAGTTAAATGATGTTGAATGCAGTGAGTCTGTACAAACGCAATCGTCTCGTGTTAAGCCAATGAAAAACATCGACATCAATGATGAGACATGGTGTTCTGGGGCTTACTCATGCCTCCAACCCATTTGCATCCTTTACCACTAAAAAGAGTCTTAGTGACCAAACAGGAACAAACACCAGCAGATGCGGCAGTCCTACCCGCGGACAGTACATCAGCATTTTCTGTATGTGTCCTTGTGTGTTTGCGTTCTTTTTTTTGGATAAACACCAGCACTTAATCTGTACTTAATTAGACAAAATTAACCTCACTGGACAAGCCACTCTTAAATTAATGGATTTATACACTATCTTGTTTTGCTCTTACTCTGAAATAGTTAACCCTCCAGGGTGCTTTGCTGTCGCCATGGCTACAGCGGGGCCCCAGATTAAGTGGCAGTCAGACAAAGCCCAGGAATCGACCCTCGATTGGCACAAATGACTTAACACAGACATTATGGGGTTGGGTACTACCTGGTCCACTGCCATTGACTCGAACCCCCAAGTTGTGCCAAACCTTTCATTTGCTTGCCAGCAAGTCAGCAAGGCATCTTCTTTGTACTCTCTCTCTCTCCCACACACTCTCACCCACCATCCGAACAGCTACCTTTGTTCTATTTAGAGGTCTGTTTTTTTTTTTTTACAAGAGAGCTTTGTCTGTGGTTTGAAATCACACACTCCCATGTAGCTGTGCTTCTCAAGATCTTTAGCTGCAGGGGCCCCTCTGCGCGGTAAAAAACGAACGACCTTTTGGACGTACGTCTTGGTGTTTTGGCCACTGCACCGCCTACCCCGGCCGCCTATGGGATTCTGCTGCATTTATGTGCCCCTACCAGAGCAGCTGTCTGCCCCCAGAACCTTCATGTGTACAGGGCTTCCTGACGATCACTGTAGTCCTGGTCCCAAACAACGATGAGTTGAAGCGATCACCTCCTAGAGCTCCCTCTTCGGAGGCCCCTCGCTCCTGTTATTCTTGGCTACTTATTATTTTATTTACTTATGTTTTGCCGTAATTACTCATTTGCATCCTGCGCAGTTGCGGAAGTCTTCTGAATAATTTATGGTAAATAAACTCAGTGGTGCATTTTAATAGAGCTGAGAATATCATCGTGCGTGTTTATATGTACTACTAAGTCAGCTTTAGTTGTAGTTTTGTTATGTCTGAGGCATTTTTAAATGAATGTATTCATGAATACAGGCTAATTAAGAAGTAAAGGACTGGATCTCATAAACCGGGGCCCTTATGCTTGGTTTGAACGACTTGTATCAAAAGAAGAAAGAAGTGTGCGAGGGAGAATTCAATCTCCGTTCGCTAGAGGTGACAGTGTGTCTCGCCCAGCCTGAGCCCTGGTTAATGAGGATACCAGGGTGACTGGGTGTTTGTGCCTCTAATGGCTAAGGAGCAAACAGCATCCATCAGGGGCCTTCGGAAGGGCAGCACAGGCCACAAGTCTTCATTTGAAGAGGTGGGGACCAGACACCTCCTCAGGGGAAGCATGACCTAACCAAAGAACAAAGATTAATTCTGTAACACCTTCCATGAATGCCATGTCTGTAAGAATTTCTGCACACACTTGTAACACATTATAATACATTCATTAAGCATTATAAACATGGCTATATTTATGAAAAGGCATAACACATTATAGCCATGTGTCTTATACATGCTCTCGGCTATAATGCACTTTAGATACCTTCATAATCCATATTGCTAATACTGACCACTATAATGCATTTGAGATGAGAGCTTAGTTGCGGCTAACAAAGTATTATAATCAGCACTACTATGCCTTATGACTTTCAATTGAAGATGCTTTATTAATTGTTACACAGACCATCTTAATGCATTATGAAGGCATCTATAATGCATTGTAGATGACGGCTTTAAGTAAAACGCTACCGTTAATGAGGACTTCCTGCAACACAGTGATTAACAACAGCTCATGTTTTATCCATGAATTTCCTTGAAAGTTCTAATCCTTTTCGTAAAAAATATTCATCTCAGCATCTATCATTTCTGACCCATAAAGCTGTAATTCAGATCAAAGTGTACGAGACACCATCCATGTCGCCACAAAAACAGGCCCCTGTTCTCTTGCCTTCAGATGTTTTTTTTCCTTTTTTATAGAAGCATCTTTTCATGATCTGATAGACATGTAACAAACCAAGTGGGGCGCTGGGCTTAGATATTCTCTGTTCAGGGTTATATAAAAAAAATTGTATGAATGAGAGGCATAAATCCGCTGCCTGACTCAAAAATGACATCCGAAGACAAGTATTATCTCGGAATTATATGCCACCATGTCCTCAATATTCCCAGCCAGCTATGTTTAAGAAAAATCCCCTTCATTACATTTTCTTGCCTCCTTGGTCCAAGTGTTCACGGACAGATTGGACATATCAGTAGTGCTGGGGCAGGATGAGACAGTCCCATCCTGTAAGGTCTTCCAGCTTTTACAATGACCTCCAAAACAGCGTTACGGCCAATCTATTTAACGATAGTGAGAACTGTTAAGATTTAGATAGCTGCCATCATGTGGTTCTGCCTAGATCGCTAGTGGCTGGCAAATGCATGATCTTCTACATAAGTTTTAAAATAAAAATAAATGTATATATTCTGAGCAGATCCAAAACAGCAGAAGCAATATCAGACCTCCTGCTCCTCATTCATCAGTCTGTATGGATTCTGTTTATATAAAATTGTGCTCTTTACCACTGTGCCAGTTTTGGACCCATGAACCATAAAAGCCAGTTCAATTAAGTCTGTATCAATATCCAATTATGAGACTTGTACAATATAAATCCATTTTAGTAGCTTGACTTATACAGTGACATGTACTTACATGATTAATGATTTGATTTTATGATGATTTAACAATTACTGGACGCGTGTTCACATACAGCAGGGTCTGCGAGCGTGTTGGCGCGTTTAAAAACAAGTAAACAAAAATGAGCTGACAGTGGAACCGAATCAACGTTAGCAGGAAACGAGTGCGATTATGTTTATTAACCTATGTCTGCTTATGAAAATCATAACTAAAGAACTGGCATTTTTACAGCCCGACAACCTTGCATTGGTTCATCCCTGAAGTAATACTAGCTCACTGGACAGATTGAAAATTTTAAGCTGGGCAGTTTGTTTATTAAATCTGTGAAATGCTATAATGCGACGCTGAAGTTCTGTCTCAGGCAGCCCCGTTGAAACTTTCAAAGTGCTGAGTTCGGTGCTAAAGTTTCCAAGATTGATTGTTTTTTGCACAAATTACTTTTATAAGTTCCACGTAAACGGAGCTCATTTCGCCTGGGTGTTAGCCAGCAACAGAAAGCTAACTCCCCTTAACCTAAATAGGATGCATGTTTTATTTCCCCTCTTGCAGAGTCATCCAATGCTGTTGCAGCCGTTGCTATAGTAATATGAGAACGGATTCTTGGTTATTTTATTAAGATAGTGATAATTCTTCCTCAGTGCAATTCTCAGTGAGAATTTGCTACCTCCAGCAATCCCTTATTATAAAAACTTTGGCTTTACTAGCTTATGTTATTGAATGTGTTCTATGTTCTATATCTCTAGAAAAATCAAGTTTATTTACAGTGGAAATGATGACTATGGCGTTTTAGGATTTATTAAGATCAATGCCTGTTAGTCTCCTTATTTAAGATATAGCTATGTATTATATAATTATTGTTATGATAACCATATGTGTCTGAGGGAACCAATTTCCTTTTGGAATATCGGAAAGGCTAAATTATAACCGCGCCCATGTTCCCATGGGAACGCCCCTTTAATAAACAGAATGCTTGCTCTTTCTCCAGGCCTGATTCTCGCTGTGCCCCTTCCGTTTGCGCCCAAAGCCGCGCTCAAACAGCAGCTGCATCGCTTGCCGTGCGCCCGTCACTCGCGCTGGTCGTCCTGGAAATAGAACTAGCGCTTCATTTGGGGAAGAAAAAAAAACACCAGTGACCAATGGGCTTTACCTACAGTAGGAGTCCAAGTGGGGCAGGGAATTGGTGCCTCTCTGAGTAACCAGTCTTACCCAGTCTATACTTCTGGGTGATTGAACCACCACTGTCTGCTAATACAATGAAGTTCCTGCACTCAGACCTGAAACACAACCCTCCGGTTCTTTAGCAAGGACCTACACCAGTCTCAAATACGCCACACTTCCAATTCAGATCTGATTTTCTTTCACGCAGTTAAAAGCTGTGAAGAGGGTAACTGAGGTGACCAATCACTGCAGAGCACACGACCAATCACATTTTCAAAGCTAGCACATTTTCAAAGGCTCACTCTACCTGGGATTAATAGGGTCAGCCCACCGCCCTCATTCCAAACTTCACAGAATTCCCTTATCTCAGCCCCTCCGCGCAATGGCTGCCCTTTGTCAAAGGCGGTGATGAACAGGATGTGACTGTCACAGTCTTGTTCTGTGACAAAATGGCTGCCGAATGTTCCACAGATATGCGTGTCTCTTCTTTGCCCTCTCATGCTGTTCCTATAGAAAATCTCATACTGCACTCAAGTGCAATAATGTCTGCTTATGTGATGGTGAGTGTGAGTGTATGTCAGATATACTCTACGGCTACATAACATACTGACACCTTAAATAGAGATTTATGAAGGAAGTCAATGAAAGGCTACAGTATACACACACCTACACACACACACACACACACACACACACACATACACACACACATACACACAGGTTTGTAATTATATCTTTGTGGGGACGCTCCAGTAATTTCTTTGAGGAAAACTCCTATCACAACACAACGACCTTAACCCCTACCCAGCTCTAACCATAACCATAAGTATCCAAACAAAATGCGAGACTTCTGTAAGTTTAACTTTTTAGGTTGAGTTCACAGACCTTATGGGGACCTGAAAAATGGTCTCCACAATGTAAAAAAAAACAGGTTTTTATTACATTGTGAGGGACATTTGGTCCCCACAAAGTAATATAAACCTAATGCGCGCAAAAACACACACCGATCAGCCATGATATTAAACCCACTGACGGGTGAAGTGATTTGTCATGCCCTGGGCCTCTCGTTCTCTCCCTCGTGTGGCTCTAATGGGTCACACCTCTTCCTTGTTTAGTCCTACCTCTCCTTACAGCCCTCGGGTGGACCACTGCAGGTGCCTCTTGTCTGCTCCCACACATGCCCTGTGTGAAGCCACCCTCAGTCCTGCGCTCCCTAGTCCGCTCGCTGACGTTTCCCCGGTGTGTGACCCTGCACTTCCCACTGTTGTTTGCCCTGTTCAGTTGCCCTATTAAACCCCTTATTGTTTCTCTTATGCTTGTTCCTACCAATGTTGTTTTTTCAATTGTGACATGAATAACATTGATTATAGGTATAGCAGCCAAAGGAAATTATGTTTAAAGCTGTTTATCTGCACAGCACGTTTGTAATTGCTCAGAAAAGGCACATTTTAACATTAGAATGTAAGGAAATAAGCCATCTAAATTGTTGTTTGGTCGTCTAAATTGCTGTTGGATAGCTAGAAGAATACCACTTTGGTTCCAAGATCTCTCCTCTACATAACGGCTTTGTGGTCCTTTGTGCCGATAGATAAGGAAAAAAAAAGAAGTATTTTTCTTCAATTTGTCCTTTATTAGTGGTGACTTACAGTAAATACATTTGAAAGAAAATGATGTCAGGAAAAAGAGGAGCAAAGGTATCAAGGTCACACCTGATTCTTGCTAATATAAAACTGAGGCAGGGTTGCTGAGGCCAAAAATAATTAGGTCTCACCTGCCATTCTGGCATAACACAGATTGGCCTGCAGGGGGCATAATGGTTAGGGAGTTTCCTTTTACTAAATTGTGGGAATCTGTGCTAAACTGTAAAAATAAAAATCAATGAGTTCTGTATTGAGTCTGCTAAGGAAATGCCCTGAACTAGTAAGTTTAAGGAAAAAAATCCTCGTGAGACAGCAGAAGGGCACAGAGAGAGACAAAGGGCGCACAGAGAAAACCACATTAAGGAAAGGCTCTGATTTTGAGCAGATGGATGCTTATTTACATCATGTCCCTGTCATATGCTTAGCATTTTCCTTTCTCCATTTTTTCACCAAGACCTGAATCTCATTATGTCGCCCTATTCATTAAATCCGAACAACAGAATCTCGAAAATGAATGTCACAGAAGTTGTAAAATGTCACTTCACATCTTCGCGGATAGTCATTTGAGAAGCAACAAATTGTGCCGCGGATGTTAAAAATAATAAAAAAAAAAAGTCTAAAGAGGAGAATTTAGTTCCAATCCACCCCTTTCCAACAAGAATCATGGCAAAGCGGCGGAAGGTGTTGTTCTTTTTATAAAAAGGAATGGAACTATGGGCAACGTCTGGAACGAAGTGTGCGGCGTATAAACGAGCAGAAACGTGTTAACAAGAAAACAAAACACACATTGGGGAAAGTTTCCCCATGACGACAGTGATGTAAGAGCCTCTTGTTCCTAAGTGACATATTAAAATAGCTGTCACAGTCTAGGAAAAAAATATTCATGGTATTGTTATGCTACATCTATTCATTTCGTTGTAGGATGTGGGCTTTATCTTCCTCCTGTAGGCAGTGGGCTTCTCATCCTTCATATCTCCAGGTTTGTTGCCCTTGGCTTTTCTCCTCTGATTTGATTATTTATCTGCAGATGCTTCAAGCAAACGTCAATGCAGTTGCCCTGCCACTACAGTGGTCAATAAACACTCTCGTTCAATCATATCTTGAGGTCTGTTGCCTAAAGATAGGTGAAGCTGCTTCTGCTTTGTTAGCCTAGTCTTACATCACTCCATTATTATTTAAGTCTGTGTGTTTTTTTTTTTGCTTGTTCTGCCATTAATTACATGTCCGCAAGTGTGCCTTAAGGAACGCAGCGCCCGTATACTCAAAGCACACGAGAATCTGCATTCTAGGCATAACTGCACAAAATGTCTGGTTGATAACTACGACTTAAACGGTGAAATTGAATTGTGTTCGACGCACTCGCCATCGCTGCTGGAATGTTGGAAGGACTAAAATACTTACTGCATATTATATGTTGTTTTCTTTTGATACTATGTGATATTGCCTCATCAGGTATTGATGCAGGATCCTTTGAAAATGGTCTGGGAGAATTTGCAGGCCAACCGTCAGAGAATTACGCTTGGGGGCTGCAGTGGCGTGGAGCTTGAGGTCCTGCTACACAACGTTCACAATGACCGCGTGTCACTCTGGTGTCAGGATGCAGTCAAAGTAACCCGAAACCAACCGCACAAATATTAACACCTCCCCTGCCACTTTTAGCAGCTTGGGCTCCTGGATTCCCTTAATTGGATTTTCGATAAAAGGGGAGTAGGACTCTCCCTGGCATGGTGTGGGGAAAAAAAAATGCCAGCACTGTGTCTTTCTTCTCCAGCTGAGACGCAGAAGAATCCAATTTGACCTTTTAAGCTCAACTGCTGTTCAAAGGTCCTCTTAAAACATTCCTAAACCAGCGGTTTTCATTCTAGCCATGGGGAGTCCCATGCCCCCCCACCCCCTTATAGCGATCCAAAGCAGAAGACTCATGGGAGACATTCCCTTGGGTGGTAGGTGGGTGGACAAATCGCTAAGGGACTGGTCTTATCATTAAAAACATGTAGGATTGTATCCCAAGTAGCTGACTGATTAAGGAACCAGTGTTATGATCAAACGATTGCTTGTTCACATCCCATGTAATGCAGTTACCTGCTTGATCCTGGAGAAATCTGTGTAACCTGGACTGCTTTGGTAAACCTCTACCTTTGTGGAGACGTGAGCTTTATGACTCACTTTGCTTATACTGTAGGCATGCAATAAGCCCATAAATAAAATTTTTATAGCCTTTCAACCAATGCTTGCGTGCCAGATTTTCTAGAACAAATGCTTCAAAGTTGTTTTTGAGAAATGCCTTTCTCATTACAGCAATGTAGTCGTGCATAATGTTTTTGTTCAAAAACAGTGGAAGGGACCGGGCTGAAAACTTTTTAGCGCTCCCTAAAGTTTCCATTTCCTGTTGCATCTGGTTGGTGTATCCAGAAGTAGCCGTTAACACTAGTGACTGCTCTGTTCCATTCAGATATTTTATTCTTGACTTACAGTTGAATCACCACTGAGGGCAGTCGGCCCGCTAACTGAGGCCTGCGACTGTGTCCCCTGCTGTTTATGAAAAAAGGACGACGGTGAATAAACACAGTTCAGCATTCTCAGTCAGTGTCGACTGGGCTAGCTAAGGGTTCACTTACTTTTTCTCTTTTGTTTTATATGCCCCCGCCCCCCCCCTTTCACAGAGCTGCTCAGACTCGGCAGACAGCAGGGGAAGGTGACTTTTCCTCTTAGCTTGCTGACAGGGACATGAGCCTTGGCATGTTGGCAGGATCGTTGGCGTGGGGACGAGGGCCGTATTGAATAACCGCGCCCGCTGCGTTTGTTGTACTTTCCTCGCCAGCTGGTGACGGGCAGATGCACTCTTGGGGCTTCCTACGTGACTTTAACTTCGTCGGAGGGCCTGACAGCCCGAGGACTGAGGAAGCCATGTGGGTTCGGCATCCTGTCACCTGTACATGTGCGAAATGCCCGCAGCCATCCCCAGTCCTGACCCCATAGAACCGGTCACTCCACAGTCGGGGGCTCAGATGCATGACAAACTCTCTTCCAGAATCTTACTATACGATGGTTTGACTTTCAGTGGTGCAACAGCGATGCGCATTCCTTGATTTGTCCCCCAGCTAGCGATATATCGTACGACCAACCCAGCCACGCTTCGAGTCTCTGCAGTGATTTGCGAGCATAAACATCTCAGACAGTGTTTAACAACATATTGTGTGCCAATTTTTTTTTTTTGTATTTAACCAAATAAATTTTTATTTAGTCATTTACTTTTCAATTACTGGTGTTTAGTTACAGTAATTATTTACTTATTCACTTTTATTTATTTACATATTTATTTATAATATCATGTTCATATTCTAATTATGATATTTTCCATATGCGATGGGTTCATTGGAACATAACCCCACCTTAAGCACAGGAGTACCTGTACATACCATAATACTATTATCAGAAAAGATAGGAAAAAAGGCCCACAGAGCATTTAGTTTGGTTACTTGTTTGGGGCTGGATAGGGGTTAAGGTCATCATTATTGGGATTAGAGTTTTGCCCATAGAAATGAATGGAGTCCCCACAAAGATATGAGTACAGGTCTGTGTATGTGTGTGTGTGTGTCTGGTCTGTGTGTGCGTGTGTGTGTGTGTCTGTGTGTGTGTGGTTTTGAAAGAAGGATTTAATCTGTAAGTTGCATTCTTAATTTAAAATGTTCAGCCATTAGTAAATCACTTAGTTGTAAAACATCTGTAATGGTGCATTGCAAGTCATTTATAAAAAAAAATCTGATCAAGTAAATAATACAAATACCTCAAGGGACAGCGCCTCCACAGCACAGAGCTTTTAGGTGAGATTCAGTCTGGCACAGGAAGTTAGCAGGGGTGTCTGAGTGCTTGTGTTTTGCAATGCATTTCCTCCAGTCATATTTTATTTACTAAGCAGTATAAACAAATTGCATTAAGTGCAGCCTCCGCTGAGGAACGTGACGTCAGTCCTGAGCTGCGTACTAAGTAAAGAGCAGAAGTTTCCACCAGTTCATCTTCTGGTTTGCTGACCTGAAGTGACTTCATGTTACCCTCTGAATGCAGCAGATTGTGTAACGTTGATACTGTTGGACTCTGGTGGACACGTGGACTCTGTTGTAAACCAGAATCTAAACGATTATAAATAAAATCAAATTTTAATGTGCAGAAGTCCCCTGAAAGTTATTTTAATAAAACAAAAAACAGCTTTTTAGAAAATGTTTTGATAATAATTTTTTTTTCTGGCTGAAACAGGTGATCGTGGTGATTATGGCCAGGTGTTGCCAGGTTGTCGCTCCCGGACAACAAACCCATGTAAGAACTGGGCGTCCACCTGTACTGGACAGTGACCTCACACCTGGAAAACTTGTCTGATCTGGGTACAAATGCCCCAAACCTACACAGCAGAGCTTTTGATATTATGCTTTAATCAACTGGTAGGAGGTAAATTGACTGCCATTTGCATAGGTCTTACTGCCCCTTTTCTACTGGACAAGAATAATTACCTTAGAGTGGGGAACAGGTGGTACTCAATTTCCGATGTGTGTCTTTTTAGCTTAGATTTTACCATATAAATGAGTTAGCAAGATGGCGTATAACTTGACTTTGTTAGCTAGCCACCATAATCGTATGCTTTTGATGAGACGATTTAGTCGCTTCAGCATCACTTTTTCAAGTACATGTCAATCTTGCTGTGGGCTGTTGCATCAGCAGAATGTCAAAGGCGAGACATTTCAGCAATTTCTTTCCACAACTTTCCATGTACGCCAAAACGGATGCCCATTCATGTCTTGCCATCGCAAAAAAATACTTGAGAATATCACCCAGATTTACTGAGAAATGCAGAAAACAGGCATCATGGAATAATCCTTGAAGCTGAAGTGATCGAAGCCCCCCCCCCATATGGAGGGAAGCATAAACAAAGGAGAGGGTGACTTGAAGCTCTCTGAAATATCTGTGCAGATACGCAGTCGTCTTGTGACTTCGCTGTAGACGTTGTGCTTCTGAAGAGTACGTGGGGACTGCGCGTCGCTCCAGCGTGGGTGTCAGAGAAAATCCGAAAGCTACTTCGGCTGACAAAGTAGCTCTGGCTGGGGAGAGTAAATCAGCAGAGTGGATCATTTTCTTCAATGGATCAAAGGACATCAACCCATGTCAGCGGGAAACCTCGTATCAAGAAACTGCTTCCTATGAAGACATCATTCATTCAACATCCTTATCTAATCGTGCTTTTGTTCTGCAGTTAATTTCATTGGATTGTTTATCATGACAGTGGATTAGACACCCCTGGAAAGGGGGGTGTGGCGAGATCTTTGCAAGAGGACTAAGGTCTAAGTCCTGGTGCTCCCTGTTTTGCTCTATAGCTGTGAGACATAGAGACATAGTTTTTCCAGTGAGCTGAGACAGAGACCGCACCCCTTAGGTTTCGGTACTGTGTCTCTTTGGGAAATACTTGGGTACCGCTGGTATGTCTGTGTGTCGAAGGAGCGGTTGCTAGAGGAGTCCCGGATGAGGCACATTGCCTGCATTGTGAGGGAGCGTCAGTTACGGCACTGCGGCCATGTGGCGCGTCTCCCTGAGGGAGATCCGGCTCACAGGACCCTCACCGCTGAGGACCCGAGCGGCTGGACCTGGCCGAGGGGACGCCCACGTAACACCTGGCTGTGGCAGATGGGTGGTCATTTCTGGAGGGTGCGCCTGGACCATGTGTCTGTCTGGGGGGAGTCACTGTCCAGGATCCTGGGGAGTTTTCCCATGTGGCGGGTGCAGCAACATGCTGCATCGTCGCATGCTCCCCAACCTGACCTGACCTGAACTGACTGGATTAGATGATGAATAAATAACCAGGCTGGGACCAGACAGAGTTGCTGTGAATGTCAGCAAACAGAGTGTTGTGCTAACAATGTGAAATCCCAGGTTAAAATCCCAGGGAGCCAGGGGTGGACTCCAATGAAATAAAGCATTATCCATTAATTAATACGCCAGTATTGACTGAAGGGTTGGACAGCTCTGGTATATAGGCTCTGCAATGTCAGGGTTGGGAAAGAAAGTCACAAAACCGGCACACCAGGAAAATTTCCAAACTTCCCAATAGCTAGTCCATGCCTGCGGGCAGCACATATAATTTTTTCCGCTTCCTGAACTGTGAGCCCCCCATCCATACTGTGAGTCCCCATCCCATACTGTGAGTCCCCGTAGCCATACTGTGAATGCTGGTGTCTGTAACTGAGCGTCCCGATATTTTGTTTCCTGGTTGGTGTGCTGATTCACATTCTCCAAACTGCACACGCTGTATGTCAGCTGATCAGCCCCGCCTGAGCCTTGACGTACTGGATCGAAGTTACTAAAGTGCTCAGCTTCTATTTACAGAAGCGCACATTTAGAAACATTGAGTGATGGAAGAAGCTTCAGGATGAGTAAGGAGGTCAGTTTGTCTGCAGGTGGCCTGCTTGGAGTTTTAAAATCAGCTTTTAATCATTATTGAGCAAATGTCCTCGACCGGGGCATTGCTATAAATCTGCACAGCTTCTATGCTAACGTAGTAGACATTAATAACGGACGGTGATCTAATTTCAGCATGAGCAGCTCAGAAATGGACAGTGCAAAGAGTACTTTTTGGATGGAAGAGTTTATAGCTCATGGGAGTTTTGCTTACACAAAAATGATCTGAGGATAGAACAAAGAAAAATATTGGTTCATAGAGATAACCAATCAGATTGTAGAGTAGGTGGGTTCAAGCAACTTGAGGAGCCGGGACCAACCAGTCAGATATCTTGGTCCCGCCTTCTCTCGTCGTTTGGGCTCACCTACTGTACTGTACATATGATCGTGTGTTCTCTCTGAGCCAATCATTTTTTTTCCTTTTGCCATCAGAACAGTTTGTAAGTAAAACTTCCACGACTGAGTTTATTGGGCAATAAAAGGTACATGAGGAGTCATGCTGATTACTCATAATTTTGGTCAACAATGTAAATACCAGCAATCAAACCTGCTAGTCTAACACCAGTTTTCACACATCAGTCATGTTGCTTATACAGGGGGAATTTCATGGGTCAGTGTTATCAGAAAAGCAGTACGGGAAGCAATCATATAAGAGCCTTTCTGCATTAATGCACATCCACGTGTGCCAGCCATCAGTTGAGACATTTGACCTCAAGTCAATTGAAATGGAAGAAGCCAATTTTAAACATCAGCTCTAGAAGAGGACAATGGTAATTTAAAATTTATGTGACTACCACATACAAGCACTCATTAGAGTACTACCTCTGAAGATGATGTCAAGCCACGAATATAAGTCACTATAGAGGACCCTGTCCATCTCCCTAACCTTCTCCTCTTTAAAATCCACTACACCTCTGCTGACTGTGTAGTAAGTGGAATTCACTCATGCGAAAGGGAGACTCTCTGTTTTGCTGATCACCCGAAGCTCAATATGAAGATCAGTTCCGTTTGGGGGTCCAGTCAGTGGTGGTGGACAGAAGAAAGGCCGGGAAACTGGAAAGGAAACAGGAGTGTGCAGATATGAACATTTATGAACATTTTGTAAAATGATGTTTAGATTTAGTAAGTAAAATTTATTTATATTGTGCCTTTCCCACAAAGCTGGGGGCAGCATGGTGGTGCAGTGGTTAGCACTGTGTTTCAGTCTCCGCCTAGGTAACATGTGTGAGGAGTTTGCATGTTCTCCCTGTGCCGTCATGGGGTTTCCTTCAGGTACTCCGGTTTCCCCCCACAGTCCAAAGACATGCTGAGGCTGATTGGAGTTGCTAAATTGCCCATAGGTGTGCCTGTGTGAGTGACTGGTGTGTGAGTGTGCCCTGCGATGGGCTGGCCCACCTGTCCAGGGTTGTTCCCTGCCTCATGCCCGTTGCTTCCGGGATAGGCTCCGGACCCAGTAGGACGAGCAGATTGGAAAATGGATGGGTGGAAGGCACAGCTGCCCAAAGGCCTTCCAGAACAGATGGGTCTTTAGATAGAGAGATTCCTTTATTGTCATTGTAAGGAATATGATGAAATTTTGCGGCAAACCAAACGGTGCATTCAGACATAACTTGTCATTAAAAATAGAAGAAGCTGAAATATTACCAGAGTACAATAGAGAAAAATTGACCTATGGATGCGTAAGATACATCTTCTGGATGCACTGGGACACATCATCAGTGACGTAACCTTTCAACATCAGACACCCTCGCCCAGGCGACCCAGCTGAGGTTAATCAGATCCCATCTTGGGCAGCAGCAATTGTCCATGGATCAGCCCTTTTTATCCATGGTCCCCATGTGGCTTTCTCTGAGGCTTCATATACGGATGGGATGGCCGTCTTCTTGGCCACTCTTGTTAGGCCCAGTTGCTTGTGCCCTGCAAAACCTCTACAGCCCACCTCTATTGGCTCGAAGTGAGTCTTCCAGCCCCCTCCCCGGGAACATCTCCACCAGCTCCTGGTACTTTGCATGTTTTCTTTCATTTGCCTCTTCTATCCACTCTTCCCAGGGCACTGTGAGTTTGAGCACAATCAGCTGTTGTGTTGCCTCAGAGATGAAGATCTGGCGGGAGTGATGTCGTACCCATATGCTGACGGAACTTCAGCTGCTTCTCCAGGACGGCTAGCAGCTGCCAGTCAGAGGCTGTGTAGGAGACCTGACCTTGTTCTTCACTGTCGACGGGGTTCCTCTCCAGCTTTGACAAGAGTGATTCTTGTCTTCGGGACAAGATGGTGTTTGCCAGGGATGATGGCATTGGATATGCTTTCTGCCACCGCCTTCAGCACTTGGTCATGGCGCCAGCGGTAGCGACCTTCTGCAAGGGCCTTTGGACAGCTACTCAGCAGGTCTTGTAAGGATCCCCTTCCAGAGCATAGCTGGCATGCTGGTGACTCACTCTTGCCCCACACATGGAGGTCGGCTGGGCTTGGTAGGACTCCATATACCGACTGGACGAGGGAACGGACCCGATGGAAGTCTGCCTGCATGAGGTCTGTCCAGGTGACTTTGCGCAGTAAGATACTCTCCCACTTTGTCCATGCCCCCTGCTGCCTGAGCCCCACTCTTCTGCTCACTCGCTCTTCCTCCACGCCTGCTCAGACCTCTTCCTGGATTAGCTGGTGTCTCTCCTTCCCTCAGGCCTTGCCTGCTTGGGTCTTTGGGAAAAAACCTAAGCCAGCTCTCCCGGTGGCCAATGTTCCCACCAGCTCCTTCTGCCCGAGGCGTGACTCCGCCACCTCCACTGCCCTCTCCGCTCTCCACTTCCTTCCTGTTCTCACCTCCATGTCGGCTGCTGACACTTTCTGGTCCCGGGAGTCCCAGAAGGGCTTCTCTTGTGCGCGCCTCCATGAATTCTTCTGTGAGACCACTGAATGGGAGCTGTAAGATGCGGCTGGTCCCATACAGGGCTGCTCTACTGAGGCTAAGGGGGAGGCCCAACCATTTACGGAGAAAGCTAGTGATTTTCCTCTTCGGGGACTCCACTGTTGACACTGGGATTGAGTAAACCAGCAGAGGCCACAGAACACGCGATGGAGTGCTGGTAGATCCAGGCCTTGAATCTGCCTGGCAGGTCGGACTTGTCGACCTTGGGGAGCCAACTTTCCAGCTCTTTGTTGGACTCCTGAATGTCGGTGCTGTCATCAAATAGCTTCACCAAACTCTTCACTGGCTGCTCACTGATGGAGGGGATGGTAATTCCTGCCATGGGGAAATGGAATTTGTCAACCACTTTCCCCCTTTTTAGCACCATGGATCTTGGTCTGGTAGGCTTGAAGCTCATCTTAGCCCAGGTGACAGGTTTTTCCAGGCCTCGCAACATCCACCTCCCTCCTGGGACTGATGTTGTTGTAATAGTGAGGTCATCCATGAATGCTCTTATGGGGGCTGCCGCACACCAGACCTGGGTAGAGGGCCTCTACATTCCACCTGAGCTGACTTGGCCACCATGTTCATCGCCAGGGCAAAGATGATGACTAAGATGGTTCATCCAGTTATTATCCCTATTTCCAGTTGATGCCAGTCTGATGTTACTTCCCTAGAAGTCACCCTCAGCCTGAAGTCCAGGATCAGGTCCTTGATCGTACTGGGGACATGAGGGAGGTGTAGTGCAAGCATCTATCTGTGTGGAATGGATCCATACGCATTGGCCAAATCCAGCCACAGCACACATAAGCCGCCTCTATTCTCATGGGCTTCTCTGATGAGCTGTGTGACTACACCAGTGTGCAACCAGGAACTCCAGGAATGCCGCCCTTCTGCACTGAAGCATTGATGTACTTGCTCTTGAGGAGAAACTCTGTGAGTCTCCGGGAACACTAACAGACACAAGGCATGACAAAATAAACTCAATAAACCATGTATGGGACATACAATAAATACAATAAAGACTTGAGCTGTTACACAGAAGATGCATAATGTTGATATTGAACAAGAAAAGTGTCATTGATAGTATATGTAAACATTGTGGCAATGTAACGCATACATGGTGCAGCAAAGGCAATACAAGGTGCAATACAGTTAAGGAGCAATTTGCAGTGTTGTATGAAAGTAGCTGTAGTGACAAGTGATAAGAGCAGCCAGGCAGACCCAGATTTTGCTCATATTTAGACAATTCGACTGAAAAAATTGTGTTTAACCTGGTATGTGAAATAGCAAGAACCCCCCCCCAAGCCCCCCCCCCCCCCCGGGCAGATCTCAGGTCTGATATATGCTTCAGTCTGCCTACTGAGTCGCACTGATGGCGTTTCAATAAACAACGTCAGTCGTAATGCACGTATGAAACCCAAAAAGCTAAATCGAACATGTAAAGTTGGATGCCACGGATCCATCCGGAACGTTTTCCTCCCATCCGCTGGTGCCCTTATGCTACATTTTTAGCGCTAAAGTTCTTTGGTTTTATGTGGTACGCATGGTTCGGCTTCTAAGGGATTCGCCTTCTTCTGGTGGGATCTCGGACGTCTCCTAAGGCGACCCCCGCTCGCCGCAGCTTCTCTGCAGTTCTGCCCCGCGATGGCTGGACCGGGCTCCTCGGATCTTTGCCGGCATACTAATCCCGGGAATGTGGCGGACAACACCCTCGCTGTACGTGTGCAGCCCAGGACAGCCCGAGAGAACAGACCGGCGAGGAGGACGTGGGAGGTCTTGAGCCCAGCCGGTCACCGAATGGAGATTGTTCTGAGACCTGCAGGTTTCTGAGGTCAGTGTAAGCAGCTGAATGAAAGTCCTGTGTTTTTTTCCTTGATGGACTGGGTCAGCGCAAACCCAGCCTCTTCCCATTTGGATTTCTTTCACCCCAAAGACATTTTTCAGTATTTTTTTTTTTTTGCTAGCTTCACTTTCTCTGCCGGTTTTATCCGATGCTGCTCATTTTTCCAAGGCGTGACAGATTGAGGAAGATAACGATTTGAGCGTATTGGCGCCTTAAGCCTCATTCCAGATCCAGAACTTCAGTAAATCCCCCAATTACCAGACAATGACACTAATTAGAAATTCATAGAAACAAAAATTTGCTGTCATGGCCACCATTACCGGAACAGAAAGGCCAAATCCATCCATCTTACAGCTTCATATCCGCAGGGCCACGGCGAGGAGGGTCTGGAGCGCGTCCCAGGAGACACAGGGAATGTGGCAAAGGGAAAATTCCGGATGGATTGCCAGTCTCATCGGACGGCACATGCATATATGTTCATACATTTTCACCCATTCGCTTGTTTTTGGAAGCGGTATCAGCGAAGAAACCCACACATGAGAAACATGCATACAAACACACACACGCACACATACACACACACACGCACACACACACACACACACACACACAGGTTTGTAATTATATCCTTGTGGGGACTCTCCCTTCATTTTTTGGGGGGAAACTCTAATCCCAGCATGACGACCTTAACCCCTACACATTGCCCCCCCCCCCATCGGTTAGGTGACACGTTTCCATTCCCATGAGCTCTGTATGTATCATATGGAATTTCAGGCTCCTGGGATATTAGTCATGTAGGCTGAACCACTGGTTAGGGAGGGAGGGGACGCTGCTGTATTGATTTTAACATATGGCTGTGTTCAGGTTAAGTCCCCTTCTACAAGGTACATGCCTTACAACTGCGGAACAAACGGAGCAGCAGACTCATATTTTTGCGGCAATTAATTGAATCATTTGTGGGTGGCTCAGGGTGGGGGAGGAAGGTGTTAGCGATGTCATCTCACACCTCTGGGGTTGGAAGGTCCAGATCCTGCCCCTGGTAGGTGTGTGTGTGTGTGTGTGTGTGTGTGTGTGTGTGTGTGTGTGTGTGTGTGTGTGTGTGTGTGTGTGGATTATTTTTATATTACATTGTGTGGGCCAAATGTTCCCCACAAAATAATAAAAACCTGTTAGTTTGATGTAGCAGGGACCATTTTTCAGGTCCCCACAAAGATCTGCGAATGTAATGACAAAAATACCAATGCCAAAAGTCTTGTACTTAGTTTGGTTACTTACGGTTAAGGTGTGGGCTTTTTGGCATTAGAGACTGTCTTTGCTCAGTCGCTGTGTGCGTGTGACAGATGTACAGTCATGCGACAGGGAAACACACAAACACGGTTATAGCTAAAAAAACAAACCCTTACATCTGATTCACCAGTTGCACAAAACAGATGGAAAACTGCACTATGTTTTTTTTTTTAACCTACCATTCTTCCACTGTAAGTTGTTTGCAGTCAAACCCACTACATAGACCTAGTTAAAAATCCCAACATTGTACTGCATATTTGGTATTCTGTTGTCTTGTGTGTCTCATGTTGCATTACGTCAACCAAAAAGCCAATTTTAAAGTCTCAGACAAACACTATTCTGTTTCATTGTGTACCTGCATATTTTGAAATGACAATGAAGTTTGACTTGGATTGACTAGCGGGTGTTTTGCAGGAACATTGAAGCGTCGCCCGGGCCGGAACGTGACCGAGGTCAGGAAGTTGGCACAGGTGCAAAAGAAAACGAAACAGCTTCTGTTTGTTCACGGGGTAATGCACAGCAACCGTTGCCCACGGCAGCCATATTGTCTTTCGAGCGCGACACTGCGGCCACACCGGCCTTAATGAGGGCCTAATTGGCGGGTGGGTGTAGGACTTGTTAACATGCAGGGGGGGACGCTCGCCGTCTCCTCCCCACCACCGGCCTCCCGCCGTGGAGTCGTGGAGGGTCACGGAGCGCAGGAAGCGGAGTGTGTCTGCAGCTTAATTAAGCAGGAGAGTAAGAGAGAGCAGACCAGGGTGGCCATGATGAGGTCAACACGCCCGACTAGGAGAAAAGGAGAAAGGAACAAAGGCGGGGAACGGCGTGGAAAATCACATACAGATTGGTTAATGACTTTTCATAAGTGCAAGGGCAAATCTCGGATATTTGTAAGGTGGGGGGCATAAGAGGGGGGCCATAATTCACACGTAGAGGCCAACATAATAATTAGCCAATGGTATGTATTGAATCTGCGATTGACAGGGGAGGGGGCACTTAGAGCGCCAGTCAGCCCTGATTGGCCCTGCCCCCGTATACGCTCTCACACAACAGGGGGGACACTGATTAAAAAGAAAATCTACTATGTGTGTAGAAGTAGTGAAATACAATCTGATTACACTTGTTTATTTTGCAGCTCTGTAGTGACCCCCATGCTGAAGTCATGTGACATGTGCAAGGACGCCATGTTTGATGTTCAAACCAACGAAGTATATTTTTTGCCTAAATTGGTTCCATTGATCTTGGAACACGCTGTTGGTAAATTAAATTTAGAGTTTTGTGTGAAGGGGGTTGTAAGTAGGGGGTGTTGCAATGCGCTTTGTTAAATGTGCATTTTTTTCAGCTGCGTTGTTATGAAAATGCTAAACAAGACTAACATCTGCTTTCGTAAAAAAAAAAAAAAAAATGTAATTTATCACATAAGATGTAGTTCTGAGTTGTTTACTCAGAGAAAGAGGGAAAAAAAAAACATGCAGATGCTTCCCCACAGCTCGGGATTTTGAATGTGGGCTCTGTCTGCGACAGCCTCCTCTAAGATGCACATCAGTGTGTGCTGGGTGGCGGGGGAGGGGGCGGGGGGGTGGAGTACATGCGAGCGTGTTTCTGTGGCCCTCCATCGTCGGCTAACAAATGGGGATAAACGTGCTTATTTTGTTATTCCTTTTAGGAAGCATCAACGGCACAGTGGCTCTCGTGTGTATGTGAGTGTGTGTGTGAATGTGTGTGTGAGGCGAGGGGAGGGGGGGGGGGTGTCATGCACAACTTGAAAGAAAGCCTGGATTGCAGGCAAGGCGGTAATTATAAGGAAGGTCGAGCCCAGTGCCTCCCCGAGAACATTATGTTCACCGCAGCCCAGAGGGTAGTCCATTAAACTTTGGTCATTGATGTGCCTGACATATCCTGGGCTGGCTGAGGATGTTTTGGACACTTCTGCGAGCTGTGATTTGATGAAGAGTATTGTGCATTAAAAAATATTAAAGCCCTCCTGGGATGAAGCCCAAATGTTACTCGGAAATATGGTTTTAAAAATGTATCTTCCTTCTGAGGCTGGTCTTTCTCTCTCCACGACAGTGACTTACATCCATCTTCGATGATTACTTAACGCAGTCGTGGTTGCAGGGTTGCAGAGCCAAACCCAGGAAGCATCTGATGTAAGAGGGCGCACTCACACACTTAGCATCATTCATTATCATTAGATATGGAGGCCTTTGTGCTGTCAGAAACAGGGCTGATTCTAGGATTTCTTAAATTGAGGAGACATAAGAGGGGCCAATCTTATCAATAGCCAATGAAATTTTTTGAACCAGTGAGTGATAGCGGAGGAAGCCTATCAGCTTTCAGCTGTAGCCAGTGCCCCTAAGGCCCCGCCCCTCTATACATCTCTGGTGTGAAGTACAAACACAAAGCTGGTATTATGAATTAGAGCCCCCGAGCATGCAAGCGTGAGCCTACATCTTTGCCCAATCACCCACCAAGCCGCCCTGACAGTAACTATGGGGTGGCAGACGTGTGACACAATGCCGGCTGTTCCAATAAGCATAATGCATAATGGATCTCAGTCCATTCCTTTTCATGGGACAGTAATGACTGGGGACTGAGGGAAAGGGATTTTCCGATGCCCGTATGAGAGAAACGAAGGCTGGTCTCGTCTATGACGCCTTTTATTCACTGTCTATATGGAATATGCACGCACTCTTCCTTTGTGCCCGCATGCCGCTGCAGAGCGTCCTCTTTGTCTCCGTCTATCCTTTTCATTCACCTGCGTTCTCTATATTCGTTCACGGCCCCCACCTCTTCAGTGTCAACCTGCGCAACCACATCGCGCACAACAGGCCTTCGGAGCCGTAAAGCCTAAACTGTAGGCTGTGAGACAGCAAGACTCTCCCCGGTACGTCACCTCGCGGGTTTCGATGCGTCCTCTTTATCTCATCTACCGTGAGTGACATCATGCGAGACGTCGGCGACTTTTTCTGAAAAGACATTCCTGTGGGGTTGGGGTTGGCAAAGGAGGGCGCTAAAGAGAACGAGGCAGGTCGAGACCGATATGGGTCGAGGCTGCCTTGACGGGAAATGCCTCTATCAGGGATCCATCATAGATTAATCACCCAGCTGGGGAACAGAGCAGACAGGCGAGCGAGAGGCAGCCAATCCACATTGGACCTGAATTATTTAAAAAGAGAAATATATGAGGAGAATTGGATCCCTGAACGGGGGGTTACCCAAGGGTAAGGGGGTCCCGGAGAGCCAGGGACAGGACGGGAGTCTTAACACTGGCCATTTGTATTCCATTACATCTGGATCCTGTGGCAGAACCTGCGACAGATGGCGTGCGCTGCAAATACCGCCGGGCGCGCAGCACTGCGCGGCAGAACACGTGCAGGGCAGAAGGAAGCCAGCACAAGGCATATCTGCAAGTTACTGAAAAAAAAAGATTTCCATTATCACGAGCCAAACTGCAGGTTTTTTTTTAATGAAAAGGACAATATCTACAGTGCGGGAAATATTTATGCTCACTCTCTTTTATACTGCCAGACCATAAACCTTGATGTAATTCATAAAATAAAAAACAAATTCAGCATTCCTTAAACTGGTATTACATTCACCTGTATTGTATTGTAATTTATGTGAAAATAGAATTTAATTATTCTTATTGTGATTTAGCTTTAGCAGGGAATATACTTTTTGAATGTGGGCTCTGTCTGCGATATTAGATATTATCTGAGGATTGTAATTAATAGAGGGATTACGGCTGAATAATTTAAGTAACAGGATTTTTTTTAAATGTCTTTATCAATCACAAACCCCTGGTGTTGTTCACACTCAAAATAATTTCCTGAAAGTGTTAATGCAGTGAAGGAGAAGGTGAGATTCCCTTAGAGCACCTCAAAGACATTCCAGACATCACTCATCACATCAAAAGGGAGCTCGAGGAAACCCAATCCCCCTTCATCCTCCAGAACCCACCCACTCATACAGACCCAGCCTCAGTCCAGAGGGAGAGCGCAGACACTCAGAGATAAGGCGGGAATCAAACCCAACCCCTACCGGAAGGTGTAAAGCAACAGCACCATTCCCTGCGCCACCACACCTAAAGCCATAAAGACGTTTCCTACAAGATTACAGAAGATCTGGCTGCCATAAAAGATTATCATGTGAACTTCAAAAACCTTCAAGAAAAACCTGAGGTAACAGGCGATATGTGATCTTTTTTCCTCTATTTTGAAAGAATATTGGGAACTTTTGTGCAATACTCCAAAAATCCAATGACACATACACACACACCTAACAGTGCACACATGTAGGGTAAACATATCCTTATGGGGACCGCTCATTCATTTCAATGGGAAAAATGCTAATGCTAACTA
>JAABNY020000046.1:12472707-12492018 GCA_015164015.2 Brevimyrus niger
CGGTGTTTCGTTAGTTTTTCGATTTCAAGGATATCGTTGGGGGGGTTGGGGGTGGGGCGGGGGGGGTGGGGGGGGGGGGGTGCGGGGGAGGTCGGGGTTAAGAGGCCTTGCCGAAATGCCTAATGGCCATGTGACTATTCTGCTCAAATCGGCAACCTTCCGATCGCTGAGGCCTGACCTAAACCCGATTGGGCGGGGCACACTTTCTCAGATATGTCATCCTCTGCCCCCTAGCCCCCGGTTTTGGAAGGGGTGCATCAGTCGAGGTGCCTGACCGTCTCGGGAATGCGGCTGATCTGAATGGCAGCTGCTCGGCGAGCCGTGCTGAGTCAGAGGGGGCGCTGGAGCAGGTGGCCGTCGGCTGGATGAGCAGAGATCGCTGTCAGGAGGGCTCCCTGTGCTGACGGACTCCCCAAAATGAGCCAAGCGTAATGAGATTTCAGAGAGGACAGTGGCAGGGCTCTGCTGGGGGCCCCCTTCATCTTTAATTTAAAATAAACTTAGGGGCCGTGACTCTGGCGTTGTCCGGATTTTCAGGAAATCTGCAGAGACCGTCCTCCTGATTTTTTTCTTCATCCCTCATCCTAGCAGGGACGTGGTGACCAATACCACTGCGGCTCACTGGGCACGTAGGGAAACCGCCAATCAGAATGCAGCACCTGGAAGAACAGGACTGACCCCCCCCCCCTGTCTGCTGACTCTCATTGCCTTTTACCTTCAACCATTTGGGTGCTCATCAGGTCTCAGGGGAGTTTTTTGTGATGAGATCCTTAATGCCAATGTCTCCCCCCACGACTTAACAAGGTAGAACAGCAGCAAATGGACAGAGAAAGTGTGATTTTGTGCATTCAGTATAAGAGCTTGGCATTCATGCAGAGTGTTTGGGGAGGGCAGGGGACAGTGGACAGAGGAAATGGACTCCTGGTCTCAGTGGGAAGGACCTGCTGTTGTACCCTAGGGTCGACAATAAGTCATTTTTGACAAATAATAATAATAGAATTTTTGTGATCCCTGTGGGGAAATTGTCTTCACACCTCTCTGTTTTTGGGGAATGCAAAGGGCAGCCACCTGTAGTAGTGCCCAGGCAGCTGGGGGTTAAGGGCCTTGCTCAAGGGCCTGCAGACGTGCTGAGGCTGGGTTTGAACTGGCAACCATCTGATTACAGGCACACAGGCTTAGCCCAATGAGCCTCGCACTGCTCCCAATAGCCCCAAACTAGCTGACTACTATTACTACTACTACTACTACTACTACTACTACTACTACTACTAATAATAATAATAATAATAATAATAATAATAATAATAATAATAATGAGAAGAAGAATAAGAAGGAGAAGGAACACAAAAACTCCAGATGTGGTTCCGATTCAGTTCTGGTTTGGCCACAGTCTGCTGGCTCACACCGCAGAATTAAGCGCATCATTAGCAAGCAGCCACACGGTCTGGGCACGGACTGAGGCTGCTGCCGGGACTCATGTAATTAAACTGATTCACTGAGCGCACCAGCAGCAGCCTACAAAGGGCTGCCTTGACGGCCTCAGCCAGACCCGCAGCTTGTATCGCGGCATTATGAATGAGTTTAGAGGATCCAAGAGCCCCAAGATGGGAACTGAACATAAGACTCTAAGGAACAGAAACAGGACACTATTAAAGAATGGTGCCTAGATGCCCCCCCCTACCCAGTCCAATTCTTACCATCTACCATCAGAGTGAACTTGGACTCTCTCAGGCAGCACACAGCAAAAGGCAGGGGACTTGAATCCACAGCCCTGAAGTTGTGAGGCCGAGCTGATCTTCTCATCCACACGTCCTTATAAATAAACATAAATCCACATCTATACAGAAATAGGCACCTTCCAGTATAACAAGCTACAACATGGTTATTTATATGAGACTTTTATCTTTTCTAATCCAGAATTCGCCATGAGAGGCGCGAGACCACAGACATTCAAATGCACAAAAAGCAGAGTAAAACGACAGCTTCTGACACCCCTCTCTTTCTGTGGCATATATTACACAGACTTTGACCTGGATCAGAAACGGTGTGTCCTCCCCCCCCCGAGCTGAAGCTCACCACGACCTCCTCGTCCTTGATTACCTATCTCAGCCCGCTGGTATCCTCAGCAAATAGACATGCGCTTTTTCCCAGCACGGCCCATTCCTCCCATTTCGCTGATTGCACCCCAATTACCTCTGTCTAATTAGCTATCCTTGACTGATTTTTTTTCTTCCTTGGTTTTGTTTCAGCACATCCAAGTTTTTTGAGTGCTGCTGGCCAGCACCACACTAAGGGTGGAGAGAGCACACAGACAGAGGCCGCGGGGTGTCTGGTGACCTCCATTGGAAGGACGTCCACCAAATTGGGGAAGAACATCAATTATCGGAAGCCCGCTGCATGTTCCAGAAGCTTCTCACCTTGCTGCCTCTCTTCTTGTCCCGATCCGGTGTCTAAACCTTGCTGTTCCATTGATTTTTCTCCTATTTTAAGTCCTATTGAAGAAAAAGGTGTTTTGTTTTATATGCATTATATTTCACAGGGAACGAACCAGTATTAATTCACTTTGATTCCTTGGTTTCCGAAAGAGACCATAAAACCCACAAGGATGCCAGTCACAGTCACACCCTGTTTCCTCATAGGATTCAGTGTTTTTTTTTAAGTTGAGAACCTTTACTTTGGGACAGAGTTTCTTTTCCTACAGGAATTGCCTCTGCAGCTTCCATGCCCCTCGTGTTCACCTGGACCCTCTGTTTAGGGAGAATTTCTCCATAAAATAGGTCCTTTTCTGACCTAAACTAGATTCTGTTCTGCGAGAGGCGACACGGATCCGGGCACAAAATCTGCACCTCAAAGCATCAGAGTCCGTGATCAGAATCTGCTGCCTTAGTGATGACTATGAATTCTTGCCAGCCCCCCCCCCCCCCCATCATCAAGGAGTTGATCTTTGGGGGTGAGGTGTGTCTAAAGTACTGTAGTGCAGCAAACAGGATGCGATATTCGCTTTGTCCTGGAGGGGGGGGGTGGGGGTTGGGGGGGTGGAGCCTATAGGCACAAGACAGGGGAACAACACAGGGTGGGGCACCGACCCATCACAGGGTACACTCACACAGGCTCACATATAGACAAATCCGCAACTCTAATCAACCTCAGCATGTTTTCAGACTGTAGGGGGAAACCAGAGTACAGGAAGCCCCAAGACGACACAGGGAAAGCAGGCTCCACACACAGGGAGCCATGGAGGAGACCTAAACCCAGGTCCCAGAGGTGTTACGCAACAGTACCAGCCTCTGCACCACAATGCCACCCCACATACTGGACATATACTCAGTGGCCACTTTATTAGGTACACCTAGCTGACAGCCTGTAGGACCTGCTTTTCCTCCAGAACCTCCAGAGTTGTGCATCCAGCAAAGCCTTTCTATACACAGCTGTTGCTCTGAGCTGTTATTTTTACACATCCTGTGACCTCCTTGTTAGCCTTAACAAGTCTGGCCAATTTTCCCTGACCTCTCTCATTAACAAGGTGCTTTCAGCCACAGAACTGCTGCTGCCTGGACGCTTTTTGTTCAACGTGCCATATATCAGAAACTTTACACATTGTAGTGCATGGAAATCACAGGAGGGAGGCTGTTTCTGAGATGTGTCTGGTGTCAACAGGCATGACATATCCAAAAGGTGCTTTAGGCATTACAATGTGTAGCTGAAAAGAAAATGAAAAACCTCTTAACCTACCCATCTGCATTCTGTATATTTTAATTTGCAGCCATTTCATTGACTGTTTGCAGGAGCAGGCGAAAGAGTGGTTCGTATGCATGAACTTTTGCGTGGTTTGAGTTTTCTTTAAGTTTTAATAAAGAAAAGCTCATGGGAGTTTTTCTTACACAAAAAGCATTCTGATGGCAGAAGGAAAAATGATTGGTTCAGAGAGATAACTATTCAGACTGTAAAGGAGGTGGGTCCAAGCAACTGCAGAAGACATCTGATTGGATGTCATGCCTCCTCTAGTGGCTTGGGCTCCCCGCCGCTACAATCTGATTGGTTATCTCTCTGAACCAAAACTGTTGCCTGCCGCCCTCAGAACAGTTTTGTGTAATACTCCCACCAGCTCAAAAAAGATCTGTAATTCTGTAGATTTTAATTTACGAAGAATTATATGTAGACCTGCAGCAATGCTATTCTAGCTATTGATTTTCTGTACTTTCATTTCTTAAATTCATCCTTCATCCATACATCCTTCTATACAACCATTCATAACTGGTTTTCCATTGCAGTGTCTCAGTTGAAGTGCAATAATTTTTTTTTATAAAAGAATGGATAATAATGTAGAAGGCATCACCTTGCATATGAATTCCGATGAAGCCACTGCTGGAGAGATTTTGTTCATGGCAGTAAATGTAACTGCCACAGACTTGCAAGGTGCTTAATCAGAGGAGACAGATCTTTTCTTGGCCAATTTCTGCCTCTCAGGAAAAACACCTTTCCACTGACGGGACCTTCTGGTGATGGGATGTGATGCACATCCATCCTCAGCTCACAGGAAACATGAACCCCAAACCTTCTGGTGATGGTACATGATGCACATCTATCCTCAGTTCACAGGAAACAGTTGTGTGTCTTTTGTTTTTCATTCTGCCTCCTCGGGGCTTTAACAATTCTGTTAAGCAAATAATTTTTCTCTTTGATTGGCAGATTCTGTCCTCTGCCTGGGAGGGCTGATATTCCCACCACGGGAGCTACAGAGCTCCACATTCCAAGCAGAAGTTCTCAGAAGTGAAATATTAAAGAAAGATAACAAAACATTTACGTGAGTTTAACATTTAATAACTTTGGACATTATGTCCCAGGTGGTTCTTTCTTGTTAAAATACAGAAACATGCAGAAATTATTAAATGTCAGCCTCTGGTAAACTCTCTCTAATATGGCAGTTACACACACACACACACACACACACACACACACACGCACGCAAGCATACACACTCTCCCTTCATTAATATGGGGAAAACTCTGACCTTAACCCCTACCCAGCCCTATTCTTCATCATAAGTAACCAAACAAAATGCAAAACTTATGGCATTTTTAGTTTTTTGTTTGCAGTGATTGATTTTTATAAAAAATAAGTTTCCTCTTGTGAGGTCTGAAAAAAATGTACAATGTCAAAATAACAGCTTGAAATATGTTGTGGGAACATTTGCTCTGCTTTCCTCCTGTGATCCAAAGATTTTACATTAGGTGGATTGAGATGTCTCACTCCGCCCTAGTGTGTGTGTCCATCAGTATAAAAGTGTGTGTCATTGATAAGAAACTGGAAAATAACAAATAATAACCAGTGACATCGTGTCGCTGTTACGCATACAGTAAACCCGGCCAGATTGAGGGTGATGGGCATCATAGACACTCAGGGGCGTGGCCTAAGAGGGGACCTGATCTTCTGCCTCTGAGATCCACTTAACACAGATGGAGATAATTATGACTGTCTTCGAATACGAGTGTCAGCTAAAAAGTAACAACAATGGTGACATAGACGGCCGATAACCACAGCAGCCAGTGCTGAAAATCCAGAATGAAGAATTTCCCGGTGCATTCCTATGTTCCGTCTATTTCCGGTGTCTTTTTCTGTTCCCTTACATCGTCTCAAAATACACTTATTAAGGATTTGATCGATGCTTTTAGCCTGGAAAAAAATGGTACAGGAATAAAACTGGAGGCTAGGGACAGCGCTGACCTTATTTACAAATAACAAAGCCATTCTCCATGTTTAATTACTGCTGCAGATGCGGTTTAACGGAAATCAATGCCCTGTGGGAGATGTCAGCCAGAATCGGGACCAGAGCGAGAATCCGCAGTGGGGTTGCCATCCATCCAAGGCGACCCCCCCCCCAGTCAGCCAGTTGTGGGGCGTCGAGATAATGGCAGGACAGGGGGGGGGGGAGTTAGAAATTGACTTAGCGACAGGAAAACTGCAACCTGAAAAGGAAAACACAAGAATCGAGGCCGTTTACAAAACCGACATTACGGTCCTGCTGAACACAATAACAAACTGCATTGAACACAATAACAAACTGCATTGAAAGAATATATGAAAACGGCACCAGGCAACTGAAGCGCTTATTTTCCGTCGTAAAAAAGTTATATTGCAGTCCTGAACTCATTTATTGTTCTTGCAAAGTATTTGGGGACACATAAGGCACATCCCATAATTTTCTTATCAACATTTTGTCCAGCTGATAAACCAAGATAATATGTCCATATAAGGCGGTCATTTCTCACCAAGCACCGCATCAATCTCTGCCATCCAGCTTCTACTTTTACGGCAAACGTTCCATCAGCGAGACTCCAGCGTGCGCTGACACATGGACTGAAATGCACGACTTTCCAATCAGACATGATTGCAATGACCGCGGATCGGATTTTCTCAGGAGAATTTGTTTGCGATTAATTAATTAATCGCAATTATTCGCTATACTGGCAGGAAGATGTTAAGTAGATGTTAAGCGTGGAAAATAACAGATAAGTAAATGGGACTAAGGGTAGGAGGGTGGGGCACGGAGTAGCCATACATATTACATTTCTTGTGTCAGAAGAGAGAATGTCACCTTCAATCAATCAATCAATCTAGATTGGAAAATCAATCTGTTCATTTATATAGCACAACAAACTTGACAGACCAAAGCGCTGCACAATGAAGGGCAGCCCAAAGGTATAGAAAAATAAAACTGTAAAAACAAATGCAAACAAATACAATTAAAAGCAAAACTCAGTATTAACATAAAAGACAGATGATATTCAGTATTAAGTGGTCAAACAAACAGACAATGTTTTAAAGATAAAGGATTTGAAAAATACAATCTAACAGTGCCTTAAAAAAGGCAAAACAAATCAAATGAAAAAAACAATATAAATGTGAAAGGAATGAAAACCAGGATGAATCAACTTTAAAGGCTAATAAAAAGAGACAATTATTAAATTTAGACTTAAAAACAGGGACCAAGGGGCAGATTGTTGCAGCGTTTGAGTCCATCCTCTACATGACCTGCAGAAGTGAACCAGCATCTCTGACCTGTGCATGAAGTCAAGCTGCCCCCCCCCCCACCATAACTCTGTTCAGTACTAGTTACTGGAAAATGGATGGATGCTCACTAAATGAAGAAACCCATGAATGTGCAGTAGCCATCTGTTAATTTTATCTGTAGCTAGAAATTCTGCCCCCTGGTATATTTTTCTAAGTGGGGGTGGGGAGGGGGTTTCCCCAATAGATTTTTGCCTATAACTGCCCGGGTCTCCATGCCCCTCCAATTAGCAGTGTTGGGAAGATTACTTTGGAAATGTAATTTGTTACAATTACAAATGACTCTATTTAAAATATAATAGTAGTGTAACTAGTTAAATTACATTTACAATTATATGAAAGTAATGTAACTAATTGCATCTGATTACATTTTGATTATTTTTTCAAACTATGAATGAATATTCTCAACCGTTAACCATTTAGAAATTTTGTAACCTGGCAGTGTTTACCTTTCAGCAGTACTAAATACTGACTACTGTCAAGCTCCTTTCAATACATGGATTATTATGATAAATAATTAATTTAATAAAGATACCAAACATACCATATAGGCCTAATAATAACAGGTAAATTTGTCTTTTCCGTAATAAATCAGCAATGTTTTTTTATATTTACAACAATGAAATACATTCCTTTCTTTGTCTGCTATTGGCTGCATCAAGACCGCTCAGCTCAGACAATATTCAGCAGAATTGGCGCTGCAATTGTAGACGAGACAGGAGAACCAATCAGAAGCAGGGAATAGTTTCATACTTTCGGCTGTGGAGGGAAATATCAAAGGATGTTTTGCATAAAAATACTGTTATTAAAGATATTAGCAAGGTTTTGCATACAATCTTACGATGTAAATAAAATTGTAATCATGAATATTTCTGTACACTTACACTTTTTTTTGTAGTAACTGCAACAGATTACAATTACACTTTTTTTTTGTCACCATTGGCCCCTGAGCGAGGCCCTTGTCCCCCAATTGCTCTGTCACCATTGGCCCCTGAGCGAGGCCCTTGTCCCCCGATTGCTCCAGGCACTGGCTGACTTTGCTTTCTCAAATGTACGCCACTTTGGTTAAAAGCATCTGCTAAATAAATGAGCATGAACGGTAGAGTGCGTGTGGAGTGTTTAAGCATATGGGCATGACTCAGGCTGTTTGGACGGTGGATTAAGAATCTGGCTGTGATCCAGAGAGCCTCCCGTCTATCAGGCAGCCCTCTTCCCGCTCATGCCCCTGCAGAACATCTCTCCCCGCATGACGCATTCAGGGCCCAATAGTGTCATTACATTCAGCATGTCGATGCCCCACCCCCCACACCCCAGGCCCTGCCAATAATGAATGAAACTTGGCTCGAAAGCTGGGCCATTATGGAGACTCANNNNATACACCGTCGCCGGACGGCGGCGCCATTGTGGGGCCCCCCCCCGCGGCCCCCCCCCCCCCCCCCCCCCCCAATTCACCCCCAACCCCGCCCCACCACTGCATCATGTTATATGTAAATACAGTACAGCGTACACCTCCCTAATAAATTAAGGCAGGGGGCAAGGAAGTCAGTCCACCCCCACCCCCTGTGCACGCTGATGGACTGACATTCTCCTCAGCCACTTACAAAAAACATGTATTCATTTATCCGTCCTGTTTCCCTGTGGCATTGTTTGTGATCAGAACCACGACAGCACGATAGGTGGATTGCGGGCCATGTGACCACGATACATATCTAACACCACCTGATGAGGTCACAGAAAGAGGAGGAGCAGAGGGAGCAGGTCAGTGGGGGAGGGTGGGGCTTTCCAACACCAATCACACGCAATGCAGGACAGCAATACTGCACTGGCAAGATAATACGCAAATCCGAACAGTCTGGTTCATCGCATGTGAAAATGGTTTCCATTTGAGCGAGCATATGTTTGTGTTTGGCATGGAGACCCGGGATGGCTTTTCATGTATTATTCTCTGAAACCTAGATAGGAAACATGCCGAAAAATTGACGCAAAGCTGCAGAAGCTTTGAAAAGGAGCGGATCACCTCAGTCGACTCGGAGCTCCCAGCACCAGCCTTGGCAGCGATGGTGTTAATTAACCACAGCATGGAGCGCAGTCTGCAGATCAGCTGATCGCAGCCCAAGCAAGTAGAGTGCATTCTGGACTGAAAATAAGCACGGCCCTCCATGCGGCCGCTAAAACAGCTGCTGCTTTGACTTGCGTCCTAGAGATAAGCGAAAGAGCCAGGATGGCTGTGAAAGAGAGATTTAGGACATTCACCGCACGCCAAAGCCGCTCTGACAGCCCACTGTTGTCTCATTTATTTATCCGTTTGCTCGGTTGGCTGACCGTCGAATCCAGAGCGACCGTCCATGACCGCAGAGACGAGGCAGCTGTAGGTGAGCCCGAACCCCATTCCCGGCTGCGGCTCCTCACTAAATCTCATGTTCTTGGCTCCATTTCCAGACAGACACAGCAACACTCGTACAAATGAAGCTCAGAGCACTACTACAAGTCCGCCATGCTTAGCATTTCCTGCGTCGGCCACAATGATGCGTTTGCCTCATCCTACTCACATATGTTCAATATTATAATCCTCAGGCCCACTACCTAGAATTCCCAGGACAAAGGTACTTTAACCCCAACCCTCAAGATGAACAGCCCCTCCCACCTGGAGCGTTTCCCCTGACAACACCCACCCACCCCCCCCCAACAAGCAAGATGGCATCCCTTGACAATAATGCCAAAATTAAATTTCTTCAGTAGGACAATATAAAGATGTGCAAACGATCTCTTTCTTCACCCATCCATCCATCCGTCGTCTGTAATCAGTTATCCAATAGAGAGTCAATTCCAGGAAGCACAGGCTGCACGGCAGGGAGCATCAAGGATGGGATGAAGTCTCAATCGTGACCATTCGCAGCTTAGCTCGCAGGAAGTTAAACCTTTGAGCGGCATGGAGGCATAAATGCGACCAAAAAGCATGGAGCCATCTGAGAAATGCCAAGAGCGGCTCCAGAGATGCCCGACGTCTCCCCTCATCGCCTCCCAGCAATCTCATTGTTTTTATTTCCTGTTAGACTTCCAGGGAGGGAAGGGGAGATAGATACAGGAATTGACACCCCATTCTCGGTCTGACAGCACCCAGGGGAAGAGAAGACAAAGACGCAAGAGGGCCAGTTATAGCGGCGTTAATTTTTACTGCCTTGCTTGTTATGCAGAGTTGACTCCGCCGTGACAGAAAGTGCTGAAGATGAGCAGAGAACATGGATAACTGTCTGCTCCGGAACACCAGAGATTCCACCAACATACCAACAGCCGGCATGTAGTCATACCATGAATAAAAATCTGGCTGCCCGTTCCAGTCAGGCTGAAGGGGGCTGCTGAGAGGAGGAATCCTTTTATTAACACGGCATATCGTAAAGAGCTAATGGCACACACCAATTTAAAAATGCTATCTCCGCTAAACACACTCCGTGTCAATCACAGCGTCTACTTCTCAGCATAGGGGGGAAAAATTATTTTGCGGCTTGCAGAATCCAGTGGAGAGAATATTTCCCCTTTGACTCTGAAAACTTATTGGGTGTTTTGAGTGAAGCCAAGCCGGTCCTGCCTTAACTGGGCAACCAGTCTGCTGACCTAGTAGCTCTGGAACAGAATGTTTCCCCTGCCTTCTCTAGCTTTAGATCCTCATATATACTTGGTACTGCGGAAACGTCTGAGGCAGTCAAAGAAAATGATGTTTAAATGATCATCGTAAAACTATGATATTATATCTGTCACAGTGTATTAACTTAGCCATAGCCATCTTAAAACCTCTCCTAAATCACCCCAGCGTTTGCAGCAACCATCCAATACACCCATGATTTTTTTTGACTAGACCGCTACCCTGTTAGATAAGAAAGCTGCAGAGACCAGCGTGATTTCCTTGCTGGTTAGGGCTGTTTTGGTGCTGGTGTAGTTGGTGGTCCAGCATAGCCGTGCTGGTCTTCCTGCACACGAAGCTGGTCCTGATGATGACCAGCTATGCTGGTCTATGCTGCTCTTACAGCAGGGCATCACATCATGTTTGGATAATTAATACCTCGTTGATTTGATGAATGTGTTAATTGAGCTGGTGGAGAAATCTAACAAACACATGGAAAAGCTGAGGTGCCACTGAGGAGATGTTTGGGAATCGATGTGGTTTCTTCTAGCAATCCAGCAAGATATCAGCAACTTTTTGGAGAACAAATAATTCCTATTAGTCTTTATTGAGCGATTCTTAATCTGCATTTGTTCTACCATTTGTGTCTTTCCGAGCAAATATGCACTTAATGCCCAGATAAATAACTTTTAACGTAAAACTAAGGCCTAAAGCTTTTGCACAGTACTGCATAAACATTTTACGGATAGTCGGGCATGCGGTAGAGGCTGAGCACCGTTCTGTTGGAATGTACACTATATGGGCAAAAGCATTTGAACAAATGGCCATCACACCTACATGAACTTATATGACATCCCATCCTAAATCAATAGACATCAATATGGAGTTCATTCCCTCTTTGCAGCTGTAATAGCTGCCACTCTTCTGGGAAGGCCTTCCACGAGATTATGGAGAGTGTCTGTGGGAATTTTTGTGCCCGGTGATGTGAGGCTTGCATGTAGCTGCTCGGCCATGGAAGCCCGTTCCATGAAGCTCCTGGTGCACAGCCTTTTCTGAGCTCAATGACAGAGGAAGTTTGGAAGTCTGCAGTTACTGAGTCAACAGAGCGTTGGCGACTTCTACACACCATGCGGCTCAGCAGTCACCGACCCACTTTACGTGGTCTGTCACTTCATGGCTGAGTTTCTGCTGCTCCTAAATCCTTCCCCTTTGCAATAGAAACACTTACAGTTGATCATGGAATATCTAAGAGGGAAAAAGTTTAACAAACTGACCTATTGCAATGGTGGCATCCTATGAGAGTACCACACTTGAATCCACTGAGATCTTCAAGGTGACCCATTCTATCACAAATATTTGTAATGCTGACTGCATGACATGCATGATTGAGAAGTGTGTCCCAATACCTTTCTCCATATAGCATATATACCAGGGTTGTCTAACCCAGCTCCTGGAGATCTACCTGTCTGCAGAGCTTAGGTACAGCCCTAATTTAACACACCCGATACAGGTAATCAGGCCCTTCAGTATCACCTCAAGAATTAGTGTCAGCTATGTGGAAGCTAAGCTATGCTGGGCAGCCCTGATGTATACATAGACGCAGACAATAAGGCCCACCGGGGACCCTCTCTCAGAAAGCAGAGACGCTGCCTCGTACCCTGAACGGAAGTCCATCACAGGACACACACTTGCTCATACTAAGAGCACCAAGCCTGCTAGCTGTATGCTTTTGGCCTCCGAGAAGACATCAGTGCAGCAAGGGAAGAATATGCAAACTCCACAAACACGCAACTTCACCTTATATGCACTCTCTCGTTAAAGTACCCGCGGTTGTTAGTGATGCAAACTTCATGCAAAAACACCTGATGTAACTGTATTATAAAGCGTCCGTTCCACCCGCCACCCACAGCACCCAAAAGGCTTTTAAAATGGTTCGGCTAATGTGACAGCTGAGCTACTGCACACACCCAGCGGTTATTTACTGCACGTATAAATGGAGGCGAGGCTTTCGGATGCATCTGTATGCCTTTACTTCTCTCTCGAAACACGACCCTGTACAGTTCTGTGTGTTAACAGCTTCTCCGGTTTCGGGTCCCCGGATGATCCTAACAAATAATGTGGAGGAATGGCAGCGGCGAGAGCAGAAAACGACGGAGCGCGGCAGTAAAGTCGGGGGGGGGGCGTATTAAATTTACTCCTCGTTTGTTTTCTTCCCACTGCTTCTTCTTCGGCGCTCAATCGCCCCACCCCCTCCGCCGAGGCGAAGCTCCAGACTGCGGCGTGCAGTGATAGTTGCGAAGGGGCGGAGGACGCTGCCGGCCGGACCGTGTCCCCGCAAGGAGCCCAGTGTCGGGCTCCAGTGCTGTGAACGGCGCTGTCTGTCTGTCGAGTTCTTCGTAATTCACGCATAAATCTTATTATTCCGGCGCCGGCGTTGAAAGCCGCTCGCACACGCATCACATCTACACGCAGCCGCTCGTGCATGCACACTTCTTTCTAGCTCCGGGGATTACCATTGTGAAGTCGCATGTGAATTAGATGGTAGGCTATACAGTGATAAATAACGCTCATATTGTTCGTTTTTAGTATATGTGTCTTCATATGTGTGGCGGAGTGTGCATACAGCAGTGTCGGCATTTTCTCCGCTCGTTTGCTTTCCCATTTGCCTCATGCTCCTAACTTCTCCGACCAAATCTTGGAAGCAGCATTTCTCGCTCCAGCTTCTATTCCGCCACTGGCCGCTTAAATTGCGAACTTGCCGCACCCCCCGAACGCATAGCTGGGCCCATCGTGTGTGATATTACGCGTGAAATGGCGGCGGTTGTTTGAAAGCACTGCGTTTGCATCTTGCGTTTGCCACCCAAAAGAGATAATCAGCATCTCTGAGTTGCTCATAGTGTAAGACTGTGTGTTTGTGAGTGTGTGAGCTTGGCCTGTGATGCAGGCATCGCAACCCAGGGCAGGAGTGATAGTATGAGAGGCTCATAATTTGAATAGAGTGGTCAATCTTAGCATTAACCAATGATATGTTTTGAATAAGTGAGTGACAAGGGAGGGAGACTCTGTGGGTGTAAATCAGCTTTCATCGGGGGCAATTGCCTTCATAGCCCCGCCCCTGTTTACACATTCTATTTACCCTCTTTATAAGGTGAACTTAGCTAGCACCAGGTGGGACTGTTTTTTGCTTTGAGGATAGACAAATCTTCCTGCATAGCACTATAGTTGCCTTTCTGCACAGCACTGTCATTGCCTTTCTGCACAGCGCAGCCGTTGCCTTTCTCTTTGCATTAACAAGTACGTATACCTAAAAAAACTGGCTAGTGAGTGTTTATATTCAAAATGTACATCTTTTGGTTTCATTGGTTTCAGGCAGTATGAGAAGTCCAAAGAGAACAACATTTTCCTCCTCGATATCTTAAAATGGTAAGTATAAAGCAGGGGTGTCAAACTGCAGTCCTGGAGGTCGGGAGCCCTGTGTACCTTAGTTCTTTCCCTGTTCCACCATAAATTATTTGGCTCAAGAGCTGTGTGGTAATTAGCAGAAGGAGCTGAATCAGGGGTGTTAAATGAGGGGAAACCCAAAAATGTGCAGGGCTCTGATCCTCCAGGACTGCAGTTTGGCACCCATGGTATAAAGTATTCCATTACATTTATCTGTATATATAATACTTATCTATGAGCAAAAGCCATGATTTTTCCTGTAATGACTCTGTGGGCGTGAAGGTCAAAAATATAAAACCGGCTGACTTATAATCGTGTTTCCTCACATACCTTATATTATATTCTTTGATTTGCGGCTCGCATTTTTATGTACTTGATGCTTCTGTCTTTTTGGCTTTGCACACAAAATATCAATCTGACTTTCAAAACAGTCGAGGCAATCAAAAATGTCCGCGATTTTAAAGCGGCTCATTACAAGTGGATTTTCAGAGCCCGGAATCCTCTTCAGCGCTGTATATCCCCGGGTCGCTCGCCTGGCTGCTCGGTGTCGCTGTCTATAAAGATGTAGAAAATAACCGTCTGAATTGAAAGTTGACATGAAGTTACATAATGCTGCTGGGGGATCCATCGGCGGCTGCCGTCAGGCGAAACCGTGCAGGACCAGGGACTCTGTGTCCATCAGCAGTGGCTGGTGGCTAAAAAATCGAGGCGGTAAGAAGATAATACACTGTAAAGTAATTCAGTGGTGAATTTTTCCAAAGAAGAGAGAAAATGTGGTTCGCCAATGGTGTTAGTATGACCAGCAGGTTAGTCCATCCAGTGGTCTGTGTGGATCCCAGTGCCCCAGTGCAGTGACAGGGACACTGTGCTGTAAAAATGGTGCGGTCCTCTGGATGAGATGTAAAACCAAGGTCCTGACTCTCTGGGCATCTTTCGAAAAAGAGTAGGTGTGGTACCTGGCTAAAATTGCCCACTGTGGCCCTATCAGATGTGGCCTCCTAATCGTCCCCTATGTCTAAGTGGTGAATTCCCTCCTGCCCCTTCACCACCTTAGTTAGTGTCCGTTGAGCGCACTGGTGCAGAACGGCTTGCTGGCATATCATCCAGGTGGGGGCTGCACAGTGCTGGTTGCAGTGGCTCCCCATTGGTTCTGTGAAGTGCTTTGGGTGTTGTGAAAAGTGAATAACATTCATTCATTCATTCATTCTACTTGACCACAAAATTATAGCAATGAGTTACGTAAAAGTTTCATAATTTAACCTCTAAAGTTGAGGAGGTTTAAGCTGTTTTTACACCAGTGAATTTTTCCAAAGAGAAAAATGCCTTTGAATGACAATAAAACATGCTAAGGAGTCATTTCAAAGTTACTTGTTTCATAATTCAATCTCAAAAATGGAGGAGGAGGCTGCCTCTCGCATCAGCATTCGCTGCCACCTGTTCACAACTCCTGGGCAGCTGCGGGGTGCAAGACAGCGCTGAGCGCAGACTTAGTACCCAAGCCAGCGTATCAGCGTCTAACGGCACGGAACCGAGCCCCATGTCCTTGAAGTCCGGAACCTTCCAGAACGAGGGAGGATTAGCCTCACCACGGCGCCACTATAGAGCTCCGCTGTGCTCACGATTCCCGTGCCCTCCTCCAATCCTCTTAGCGCGTTGTTGGGCGCCAATCACCGCCGGCCGTGGACTTACTGGCCCGCCGGCGTGTCTTTGGAACGCGAGACTGGAATGGGAGATGTCCTGGGAAAAGGCCGCTGGGCCCCATGCCTTCAGCCAACAGGAACCAGCTCACCAGGGTCCCACATCCCTACCTGATCACGGAGACCGTGTCCTTCTGCAGCTGCGCAGGGAGCATCTGGAGGAAATTCGCTCTCTTTTCTCTTTCCATCGTAATTTTTTCCCCTCCTTTTGTCACATAACAGTAGTGCAGGGCTGCAAATTACAACTATTAAAATTAATCAGAAATTTTTTATTTATTTATTTTTTTTTGCTCCGTCGCGAAAGCAGCAGCATTCATTTCAAGTGTTTCAGCAAGGCTCTACGGCACCAAAGTACAGATGGGTAGAACGGCGGGTTCATCTGCCCAAGGCAGATACGCGCAGCAAAAAAACAAGTAGGTTTGCCTGACAAATGCAGGGCGTAATGGGCGTTGAGTCTGCAGATGGAGGATGGTACCGCGGCTCACCGCAGGACAGCCGAGGCTACCACGCAGACCAGCATGCAGAGGATGATGAAAATTAATTGAACATTTCTCCATTCCTGGCTGCTCCTGGGCCCCGGGATCACTGTTCCTGGGTCCATGCGAAGTGATGTCTGTGTGCCCGAGTGAAACCACAGCATTTCATATTAACAGGCAGCAGACAGAGCAGATAGCAGAAGTACAGAGATAGGCTTTGCAGTGCCACAGATCAAGGGGCATCTTCTCAGCCGACACCGAGGCTCATTTCCATAACTAACAGCCGCATGTTTGCCAGGAGTCTTTCATCATCAATTCTGTCAGGTCCACCCCAATCAGTCCTCTTTGTTCAACAATTACATTTGCAACAGATTTTTTTTTTTTCTTTTTGCTTTGTCATCTCCTACTACGACACCCAGTCGTAGGATAAACAGTCTCTTTGTCAAAGTCCCCAGTTTGACAAGTGAAGCAGGCACACAGGACAACACACTGCTATGTTCCCCCCCCCTGACATTTTAATATCAATAATTAAAACCTATGTACACTAATGAAAACAAATGCCGCATAATTGTAATTACAGTCACTGGGTGCTGGAATGGAGAAATAGTAATCACTCTGTATGTTTAATTGATGAGAAAGTCGTCCCGAGAACTTTTAAAGATTGATTTTGCACCAATAGCATCCTCAGCCACTGCTGCACGGGCTACGAGGCCGTGAGCGGAAACTTTGAAGTCGTCTTAGGCCTGAATATAAAATTTAACTTCAAGTGTAAATGCTATATTAATGGATTATGATGATTTGCTTCGTTTGCAAATGAATAAATATGCACGCTCATATCCGAGTACGTTTTCCAACGTTTTCACTAGAGCTACTTGCATTCTGATTAAGTCTAAGGGGCGTCTAAGGAGGTGTTTGAATTGAACAGTTTATGTATATGATCCATATTCAAGTCTGTTCAAAGCTGTTTATAGACTGCTTAGAAGGAGCGGTCCTTATGATAGAGGATACGAAAATGTTCACAAAACTTTGTGTTGTGTTGTCAGAAAGCATTGAGAATGGAAAGCCATGGAAGGATTGGCTGCAACACTGTAGCAGCACTTGCCTTTCTATCTGGGCCAATGAGACACCTGTGAACTTGACTTCCTTACAATAAGCTCCACACATGGCTTCTGCAACAAATCAATGGAACTTCATGGGCAACCTGGATCAGAGCCACCATCCATATACTGGAAGACTGAAACAGAATCGCCTGCAGAAGAATCATACACTGAACAAACTGCAAACGTCCATCCATCTATCTATATTCCATACTATTTATCCATTACTCGGTTGAAGTGACCCCGAGGTATATTCCCGGAACTACGTGATGCGACGCCAGGGAAAACGGATGTGTCGGACTGTGTCCCAAACGCCGATGTAGAAAACATACTTATAACCAAAAGAGGACAGATCTCACACCCGAGTTCACTTTCTAAGAAGCATAGTGAGGCAGGCACAGCACACGCGGAACTGATTTGCCATGACGACAATGAAGAGGATGTGAATTAGGTTTCTCACAGGTATCCGTGCAGGGCTTCCGGTACATTCACACGTAGCAAGCATCTGTTGTTCCAGCGCCGGTCTCGGTCAGCTCCGTTAGTGATCTGGAAGGTTCAATTCTAAATTCTGCAGAGGTCTTCCTGTGTGAAAAATGCAAGCAAAAGAAGATCAATCTCTTAGCTCCATGATCAGCCAGAAAACCTTCATGTGCGGATTATGCAATACAGACGCATGAAACACTGTAGGTCATTAGGATTTATAGGTGGAACCCATAGGTGTCTGGAGTTTGAATAGAAAAGACAATAAGGAGGTACTGAAAGAGCAGAGACTGGATGTAGATAGATAGGATCAGAACACTTGTGGTCAACAGTTCCAAGCAAAAAAGAAAATGATTTAATTAAAGATCAGGATGGATAATGTTATTTTGATGGAACGGTTCTTACATTGAATATGAATGGTTGCTCCTTAATCATCAGTCGGCACTTCCTGCTTGTTGAGAGCAAGGGTCAGTTTGGGAACTAATGGACCAATAAATGTTCTGTTTACACAGGGTGGGAAATTGCTGGGACGTGAGAGTTGGGAAATGATAAGGAGACAGCAAGTGGATCAGGGGAAGCGGATCTTAGGCCCTTCCCAAGCACCTGGGACGTTACGAACCCGCGTGTGCAACAAGGATGGACCATCAGCGTGTTTTGATAAAGACATTTACACGAACGGAAATGCCGGATAATAAATGCTGCTTCTCCCTTTCCCCCTCGAAGAATCATTTATCTGAAAGGCCTTTTGTATTCTCCCGCGTTTGAGGAAATTAAATTACGAGGGACATTATGCTCCTGGTCATTTTTCACGGGCGATATTCCTGAGAAAAAAAGACATCTTCTACTGCACAGCATGGCCATTACTGGACTGTGGGCTTCTTCAGGCCCCTAAAGACATTTCCCAGTTGTTCAAAGGGATCCATTAAAGGAGAATTGCATTATGTGCTCTACATGGTGCATGATACTGCTGTGATAATACAGCTGAATATTACCTACTGCTCACCCCTCTAAGAAGGTGCTATTCCCAGGACTCCACTGTCGCTCACCTGTGACACTCCTCTGGGTGCCGGGTGAAGGACAACAAAGTGAGTCATTCATTTACTCATCTCCATAGCTGAGCTCTGACTGATGTCCGCATCAGCGGCTTCTGAATTTACCAGCGTGTCACTCCATCCATGCACAGTGCTCACAGTAAGTCTCAGGATTCTTGCATGATCCAGTAAAAATATTGCAATTTCCTTTGGTTTTATAACAAAAATTATTACTCATTGCTTGACAAAAAAAATATATTTAGCACTGTTGCTTCACACCTCTGGGACCCGGGTTCGAGTCTCCGCCTGGGTTACATGTGTGTGTAGTTTGCATGTTCTCCCTGTGCCGTCGTGGGGTTTTCTCCGGGTACTCCGGTTTCCCCCCACAGTCCAAAGACATGC
>JAABNY020000046.1:12498942-12510248 GCA_015164015.2 Brevimyrus niger
AATGAAATGTACATTTCTTTAAACACAAAAGCAAGTGGCCAATGAAATGTACATTTCTTTAAACACAAAAGCAAGTGGCCAATGAAATGTACATTTCTTTAAACACAAAAGCAAGTGCATAAAAGGCCCACAAAGTGATAGAATTACAAGTTGCACGTAAAGGGGGACTGAGCAGTTCCCATGTTTAAAATGTCTGACTTGTATGTACAATGGAACTACCTTAAAGCCTATTATATAAAGAATTTGAGTTAAATACAGTGGTTCGTAATAATGTGTGTACTATTTTGTAATGCTCATGAAAACAGCTTCAGCAATTCGTCAGCTTAAGGTACAGTACAGTTCCACATGTAGTCATTTTTATTATTACCGTATAATTAATATTGTTATTATGTACTGTTTTTCCAGCATACAAATTCGACTTTAAGACAGACTTGGAGAACGGATCTTGTTTGTAACCTGGGGACTGCCTGTACTCATAAAATAGGGAAGTATGCAAAGCAAGTAGACAGGATTGTGCAACATTGCAACACTAGAAAACTTAATCCAAGCTTTAAACCTCAAACCTAAAGATAACTCTACCCCTAATAGCAACTCTAATCCTATCTGTAACTGTAGAAACTACCCTAATCCTAGATCTAACTGTAACAACAACCCAAACCAAGCTCTAACTGTAATTAAACCCCTAATCATAGCTCTAATTGTAATAAAACCCCTAATCCTAACTCTAATTGTAATAAACCCCCTAATCCTAGCTCTAACTGTAATAAAACCCCTAATCCTAGCTCTAACTTTAATAAAACCCTAATCCTAGCTCTAGGGGGACTATTTGGGTTAGAGCTAGGGTTAGGCTTAGTGTTAAAGTAGTCCTAAACCTTAGTTCCAAAACTAATAGCAGGCTGACACCTAATGTCAGTACCCACTTTGCCTCCTTGAACACCAGCCTGTGTTCATGCGCTGCTGATGCACTCATTTGTGCGCCGTCCTTCCCTTAGGTGTCCCCGGCTCCCCTTGAGGAACGAGAGCTCACCTCGGTGACCGTCAAAGAACTCCGCCCTGGGACTCGTCATCCGGAAGCGGTCCCAGGGTCTGTCAGCAAGCCAGCCTGCACTCCGGTGTGTTTAGCGAACACTGTACATGGAGACGACGCGTTTTATGTAAGTTGTACTGTCATAAGACGACGTGTAATATGCTGAAGCTACCAGTCAGGGAGTAAAATTCAGTGAACTATTTCCAAATGAAAACGAAGCTGTGTGGCTTTACTCCGTGAAACATACTATACAACTATACAATTTAACAAATTCATTTCATAATGAAGAGTAATTTTAAGTGTGCAGAAATTAAGTGTTTATGCGTCAGGCTGTTGAATAATGAAATCATTCAGAGCTGCAGGTAGTCTAATAGTCTTGTAACCTTCAAATCTCAAGAGGGGCTCTATTATTGTACCCTTGAGAAACCTGCAGGTGCAGTTGCAGGAATGCCTATGTAAAAATACTCATCTGGATGAACCGTTGATGTATTAAACCGTTAGCTAGGCCTGTTGGCTTCATTTCGGAATGTGGACACCATGCATGTGTGATGTGGGGTCACTGATAATGAATGTTAAAATAAGCTTGGCACGTGTTCTGCTGGATTTTTTTTTTTGTGTTCCACCGCTGCCCAGTGGGACCTCGGCAGTGAGCCTCAGTGAGGTCCAGAGGTCTCCAAGGAGCTATCCCTTTCAGTCTAAGCAGAACCAATGTCTTGGCGGTTGCCCAGAAACCTTTGAGCCTCTGCTTCTGATTCAAGCCTCAATTCCTCACAGCCAAATGGAAAGTACTGATGATTTTTTTTTTTTTTTTTAGACTCACTGCAAAAACCAATAGAATTACTCCTGGTGTGCGGCATGGAGGGGCAGGGAGTGAAAACTACAATTTTCCTTCCCGTTATTAGCTCAGTGCTTGTTTTGTTGATGGGGTGAGTTGTGCTGAGGAAATGCTGGTAATGTGGTGCCAGAGGAGTTTGCTTGTTTCCTCTGGGCCACAGAAAAACGCCAAGAAAGGAAGCAAAGCATTGTGTTCTGATGTAATAAAACATTATTTGCCTTGCAATGTGTTGAAAATGGCTGCAACAAGGACTTGATACGAAGTCTTGATATAGATGATTTTTCAGTCATAAAATGACTTGGGTTTGATTGATTTAGCAATTTGCGTGACATTCTCACTCTGATAGGAGGATCTCCCCTTAATTCTATTACCCACTGAACCTCACAGTTTTAATTGCTTCAGGGTCTCTCCTGTGAAACGGCATGATGGGGACCTCGCCTCGCTCAAGGTGCCTTCGATTAAAAAAAAGGACCATACGATCTCCGTTCTGTTGCTAAGACACAGGAGGGTGTGGGTGGGGCCGTGGAGAGATAAGCATCCCCGCACATGCAACAGAAGTGCGATCGCATCCTGCATAGAAAATCAGAATCCTGGCAAAATGAAAGGGGGAGGGGCCAATAAGATGAGAAAGAGGCCCCGCCCAACCGCATAATTAGGTCGCTCTAAGCCAATCCGACAAGAGCCTGCCACCCAGAGGATGGCTCAGGTAATGCTAATGTCCCTCTGCTTCTCCTCCCAGCCTTGTTATTAGGCAGCTTACAGCTCCGTCACCCTTCACGGCTGGATTTGTGACGCACGGCTGCTTCCTCTGCCTCCTTTAATTGAATACTACCCTCTCATTTCCTTCCATTTTAGTCGAATTTAAGTGGTTTTTTAAAAAAAACTCCTGACTCCTGCATAATAGCTCCGGTTGCTGCAGCCAATGGAGATGTCGCTAACCGCGAAGATAAATATTTATCTTTGAAAGTTGATTAATTGTTTTCAGAGCTTGGTGTTACGCAGCCTGAAACCACAACTGTATTTAATCGGCATAACAGTTGCCGCTAAGTGGATGAAATGTAAATGCGATTGTAGGAGAAAGCATATATCCATCGAATGATATAAACACATTTTTCACTCCGTGCTCTGTAAGCAGAAGTGGCGTAGTATTTCATCCTGGGTCGACACCTGAAATGGATGAGTCCAGATGCTACAGGGACAATACGTGCCACAGGATAGCGAGGCAGCGGTTGAGCTAAATGGACCATATGGCTGAAGTTTGCTGAAGACCCTGGCTGTCCTGGGACATGCAGATTAGCTGAATCACTGAATCAGCAGTGCCCAGTTGATGGGTTAAAATCACCTTATGTTTGTCCAGCACTGATCTTTGGATACCCGGTTGTGGGGGGGGGTCGATATCCCACCTCTTCTGAAAGTTCTAGGACTCTCCCCCAAACTTACACCAGCTCTCTGATACCCGCTAAATGATTCACAATGTCCCAGAAATCCATTGTTCAGTAATTTTAATGCCGTCACACTCTCCAGACATTATATGGCGGTAAATGGCATTTTGGCGGTATTTTAAAAAAAAGTGACACTATTTCAGTATTAACGTGATAAAATTTGCTGAGTGGGCACTGTCACTAAAATCAACGTGCCAAAAGTGTCTGATGTCTATGTTGGGGGGTAAATCCGATCCAGGCCTGCCGGCTAGCCTACTAAAACATCCCTTTTCGCTAAATTTGTATCAGAGTGGGAATCCCTTGGTAGGTTTTGCAGATCAGGGGGCTGAACCAAATTTCCCGTGGGGTTCAGCTATTTATCTGCATGCCTGATCGGTGGCAAAAATATTTCAGGGTGGGATGGGTCAGACCCATTATTTTAATTCTTGGCCGCGTGCCCGATCTGAACGATGGAGAACGTCAGCAAACCTGAACCCCCATGAAGGTCCCAGGATACGCGAGCGGCGCCGTCGAGGGCTCTGCGGGCCCCTCTCTGTGATGCTTTCCGAGTCCGGAGGGGCTGACGTCTCGCCTTCCATATACATCCCCACGCAGTCCCAAAGCTCATCAGCCGGGCCGGGAAGCGCATTCTCTGCAATTTCCAGCACATTTCAGATGGAGAACGGGGACAACTTTTTGTTTGAAGTATTAAAAAAAATTCTTGTCGATCATGAATTATTTATGATTCATCGAATCGCTGTTTGCTTTCAAACAGCAGTGGCATTTTCGTGACATTTTCCTTTACGGTAGGGTTGCATGATAATATGGTTTATATTAATGATTATGCCTGTCAATAGCATCTTTAATGAATAACTCTTTGGCATGAATTATTTAATATTGCAGATAAATCACTTGCCTATTTTTAATGACATTGGGTGGCCAGTTTATTAGGTACGCCTGCTTGCTAATGCAAGCCGCCTGTTCCTCTGAACGTTGAATTATGTGGCTGTAAGCGAGTACAGACAGCATGCAGACAGGGTCTAGAGGTGCAGTGACTGTTTGGCTAAGCATGTGAATGGCTAATGTGTGTTATCTAAGTGCTTTTGAATGTGGTGTGACTGGAGGTGCCAGACGTGATGATTCCAGCATCTCTGAAACAGCCAAGGATTTTCACACACTACAATTTACTGGGAATGGTGTAATGAACAAGAAAACATTCAGGCAATGGCATGTTTGTGGTGGAAAAAAACCTTGTTAATGACAGAATTCAAAGGCGAATGGCCAGAGTCATTAAAAGTAACAGGAAGGGCTCAGAACAACAAGAGTACAAATAGGCATCTTTGAACAGACTTTGAACTCATGGACCCTTTTAGGGGTTCTGGAGACAAAATGCTCAAGGGAGTTCTACTTATACAAAAATGTTCTGAGGGCTGGAGGACAAAATATTGGTGCAGAGAGACAACCAAGACATTTGATTGGTTGGCCCCACCTCCTCTACAATTGGATTGGTTATCTCTCTGAACCAATCAATATTCCTTCTGCCCTCAGAACATTTTTGTGTAAGTAAAACACCCATGAGCAGACAAAATTGTGTTCTAGCTTGTAGTCGGTGTACTATATAATGCAACATTAGTGATTCTAAAAAAACAGGTATATTCTGCATAATTTTAGCAACATAAGACTAATATAGTTTTCCATTATACATTAAGTCATTAAGCCTCTTACTCTAATTTTCGGATTATACTCCATATTAATGGTACAACAGTCTTACTAATAAGTGATTCTATTCTGATATGAAATTCCATTTCAAGTTCTTTGTAAATAAAATAATGTATGCTTCATGGAAAAATAATTAGGAAAATCTGCCTAAATCTTAACTTGATTAAGGCACCAAATTAACTCAATTACTGCAATGACAATGCCACTGAAAATTATATTACTTCCTAATATCCTAATATGTTAATTCTAAAAATGTGCAGCCTTCAGATTCAACCCTGGAACAGGCTATTTTTCCATCTTTTTCCTCACATGACAGCTATGGGTACGTTCAGCAACTACATTTCCCAGCAATACACCAGACAGAGCCTTTCTGCACCTCCATCAATGGCCACTTTAAAAAAAGCAAACTTGTCAAAGTGCCAAAAATAGTGTTTGAGCCATCATACCACAAAATCAGGCTGAAAACTGTACGTAGCTAGATAACTTGTACTTTAAAGTTCTGGATATAAGATGAGATTAACCATGTAAGAGCTGGCATCCACATCTTAAGAAAGCTGACTCATTTCATTGTATTTATTAAAATTATAACTTACATCTGAAACTTATCCAAAGATAGAATATAAGGGAAACATCTTAAATATTATTTAAATAACCTAATGAAGGGTACAGCTATGCTTTTAGTTCATGGGACTTTTACTTACCTAAAAATGTTCTAAGGGCAGATGGAAAATAGAGAGACAACCAATCAGACTCGCAAAGGTGGAACCAAGACATCTGATTGGTTGGTCCCGCATCCTCTAGTTGCATCGAACTAATAATTTTTCCTTGTCCCCTCAGAACATTTTTGTGTGAGTAAAACTTACTCCCACAAGCAGGTTTTTAGGCTACATTGTTTCTTGGAATGGTGTCATACATGTTCCAAACTGTGCCTAGTGGGATATTGGATACTTTTCAAGAAAACAAATGCCCCAGGTCTTTGAGAATTGAAGGAGGTGGGAATCTACTTCACCATTCCATAAAAAGTCCAATGATGTTTTGAACTGAGGATCGGGGAGCCCATCAAAGGTGCTTGGGTTTACTGTGGTGTTCACAAAATCACTCTCAAATTTTCCTAGCAGTTTGTATCGGGGAGTTATTATCTTGGAATACCTTTGGACATCATAAGGAATAGTGTTTGCACCTTAGGGTGCACCTGGTCCTACACAAAGCGCTCCAACTCCTTGACTGCATGACCATGCAGAGTAGTTGTTGGAGCTAATGACTCACACAAGATGGCTACCATTAGATTTCATTACAGATCCCCCAAATATTTAAGAGTTTTCAAGAGACATTGCAGGCTGAAGGCATCCTCTGGTTTTCTCTAAACATAAACCTGTCCGGATGTAGGAAAAAGGTTGAAAGATGAGTCAACAGGCCATGTCACTTTCCCCTTCCTCAGGCTTAGAGCTCCTTACACTTAGTTATGTGTCTCTGGGCATTGGCCTTGAATGTAGCAGCCCTGCTGTAAATTCCTGCTTTGTGAAGCTCATGACGCACAGATTTGTTAAGTCTGGCTCGCAGCGCTGCTGATTCAGCACTATGGTCATTTCCAGGGCCATGCTAATGTGGCGTTTATCAACTATCCTGAAAGTGTCCATCTGTCCCTCTCAGTGAGATTTGACTTGCGACCGCTGATGAAGCAGTTTGTCCAGGTTTTGGCATGTGCAGTTGCGGTATTGAGATGGTTCCCTTTGACAACTTAAATCGTTTTTGTGACGGATGCACCTGCAGTTTGAGCAGCAACTCTTTGACCGCATGGAACTCCGGTAGCTTCCGCACGTTGCTGTGACAACATACATATCAAAGTGCTGATTGGATAACTAATTTCCCAGCTAAAAAAAAAAGTTGTTCGCTTCCATCACATTTTGTACATCTCACCCTTTTGTATATTTTTTTCTGGTCTTAGGATGATCTTTGCCTGGTTGTGGCCCAAGCATGAATCACAACCCAAGCAGTCAAAGTGGTGTATTTTCCCGAAGCCTGGTAGCTTAAGGTGCCAGTTTTGAGGTCATGTGTAACAAACTGCTTCTAATTTCTCTAATAAGCCATGAAAGTTGAAGGAATAAAATCTCTTTTCATTAACTGGACCTTCTCTTGTCTTGTTAGACAAGATAAAATTAGTTTTTGAATGATGGGTGAAAAAAAATCATGAATTTTCAGTTTTACCGTGCTTTTCCGATGATAAAAGGCAACCCTGATTGCATGGTTTACGTTCGCATACTAAATGTGGTACAGTTGTTAGAAAGTGGAGTCTTAAAAAATGGCCGCAAATATGTAACTAGAGACAGAGGGGGACTTTGATGAGGTAGAGTTAGGGTAGCTCTTCTAGTACCTCAGTATACACAGTAGTGGTAGCTGCTTTCCTAAAAAGTCCTCAGGAAATTTGACTGTGTACCATAGGACAACAATTTTAATGAGATATCGAGGTTGAAAGACTACATTGCATGCAAATATGCTTTGCAGTTCTCCCTAGCCGGCTGTTTATGCGGCCAAGTTCATTCATACCTTTTTATGTTGTCCATGGGACATGAAGTCCTAGAATCCAATTTTTTGGATTTCAATGGAGAAAGGAATAAACATTCTCTATCGGTACAGAGAGCTGTTAATGGGGAAAACAGGACAAGGGGCCAACTTGCTCCAATAAGCCTGACGCAATATATTCTGTTTACCCAATTGTTTTCATGGTTCATTAGAAGATCAGGCCACAGATGAAATGACCACAATTGACAGCCCTGAGTGATGCGTGGAACTGAAAACAGCAGATTTCCATCCCCGTGGCAGCGGTCCTGGGGAGACTGGTTTGTGGGTTACGGCCTGATGTCCTTCTCCAGAAGTTTCCGATTTCAGAGCGATGAGGGAGAGGGGACTGGCCTGGCGGCTCGCTGTCATGTTTAGCTTCAAGGCGATAGTGAGCGAGCGTGGGGAGAGGTACTCATTGGGTTACCGCTGGCCCAGAGTCTCAGACGTATGTCAAGAATCTCGTCTGATATCTCCACCTGTTTCCGGCAAATTTTCTTTAAAATGGGTTCCATTGGAGCGGGTAGGTGTGGCTCTCTAAAGGCTTTGAGGAGGTAGCAGGAGTAATTAGTGATCCTGATTGTAGGTAAAGAGTATAAGTAAAAAAATTAAAAACAGCTGCATTGTTTAGTTTATAGATGACGATAAAGGCGTGTGTATCAGCAAAAACTGAAATGGAGGCTTTGCAATGTGTAACCAAACGACTATAGTGAGACGATGATACTGGGGGGCAGTGGGGGGGGGGGGGGGGACAAGAGACAGAATTTGCATCCAAAATCCTGGCAACGGTGCCGACTGCAAGGAACACAATGGAGTTGCGGAGGAAATGTGTGACATTACACTCTCCAGCAGAGATTTCAGTGCAGCGGCTCCGATGCCCTGCCAGATCTATTCATCACCGCTCTGCGATATACTGACATCCACATCCGAGCCACATCCCCCTCTGCAAATAAAAAGGGCAGCATTACACTACTGAATCTCTTACACTATATCCTGTTTTTAACGCCCCCCCCCCACTGAGCACTTGACCCCCCAGCTGCTGTGGGCCTACCTACACCTGCACGCCTTGACGGGAACAGTCTCCCAGCCAGTCAGCTCAGCGCCACCCATGACGGCTGGTTATCTAATAACGGTGAAGGGAGTTTTGCTCTTACCTGGATTTTCAGACATGGCCGCGTTTCCAGGCTAATGGATGTCAAGAGCACAAGGACAAACTCCGACACAAGTCAGTAGTAACGGCCTACAGCTGTGAATTGGAACTAGTAGAAATCACAATGCATATTAGTGTAATCATTGGGGAAATGGTTTGCATTAGCTAACTGGGCTAGTGCAGCCAAAAATTGCGGTGCAGCATGCAAATTTATTGCTAGCCAGCAGGCGAGTGCTCAGGGTTTTGTGCTCACACTTTATTTAAATTACTCACTCCAGGCGAGTGGGCGAGCTTCATTTCCCGCTCGGAGTGAAACCTACAAAACCAAACATTTCAAAACACATTGATGTTAAGAATGGCCATTATTTTAGCACTTAAAAGAAAAAAAGCCCTCAATTCTTCTGAGAAGCATGGAAAAATCTTTATATATTTTCCCTCCATTTTAGATTCCAAGTGAACTTTCATTCCATCTGTCAAGGCATCAATGTCGGTATATCTCTGGTGACATATTTTTGTTGTTTATATATCGATCTTTGTTTGACTGGAAGTAAACCATAGTCTTGGCATTTAGTCACTAAGAAAACACAAGGGACAGCCATTCTGAGCGCATCCAGCGTATTGTATATCTTATTGTCTTTGAAGGGGAGCAGGGAGAGTCTTGGACAGTGACCTAGTTTGGAAAAACAAAATGTTTCAGGTATCAGGGCGGTTCTACAAAGCTTTCAGATTCACTCATTTCCAGAAAGCTGTACAACAATGTGAACATTAAAAATTGCCACGTTAAAAAGTGATGCTAGCTTTGCTCGGACTCTCAAGCGATTTATTAAGACAAGGAGTCATAAATTTCTGGGATTCACTAATCCTCGTTCAATCACGGTACCTGACAATTGACCATGTTGGCTCGCAAGAGAACTTAAACTGTGTTTTTGTTAAGGCTGTGGTTGGGATTAGGCTCACGTTGCGGCTATGTGATATGCTGTCCCCGAATAACTCCTCCGCACACCTTGCGCCGGGCGAAGAAACGGGAGTCACACTTGCGTAGGGCAAAGGTTGACAAAGGGGAGCCTGACCTAGCACAATAGACTGAGAGCACAGTCTCTAGGGAGGGCGCGACTGTGTGTGCATATACATATTCAGGGCAGTGAGGCCGTGCATACGGACGGCGGCTTCAGCAGACGTAGCCTCCATCTTTAAAAAAAAAACTTTTTGGTTTAAGTCCAGAAATACAACCGGTCAAGGCCGGCTCTGGCTATTGAGGAAATAGGCAGTTACTTACTTACGTTGTAGCGGAAGCGAAATTATCATCAATTTTCTGGATGGGGGGGGCCCTAAGTAAATCCTTGCCTTTTGCCCGGAAAGGGTAAATGTTGCTCTACAGCTGGCGAGAGCAGAATTAATAGAGTGATGCTTCTCAGACAGCGGAAGGGATTACATCCTCGATGTTGGGCCTTTTCACAGAATTCATCCACTGTGCTTTTCTTGATGGGGGGGGGGGGGGGATCTTACAAAATAAGGCCACTCGTACAGGACGGGCCTTTGATTTCGGCGCCGCCGCCGCCGAAGCACCGCTGTGCACTTCCACTACTCAGCTGGCCTAGAAATGTCACGGTACCCAGAGCTGGCGAGCAAATCACACAGAGCGGGAGGCTCCCAGGGAGAAGCTCTTCCCTTAACCGGCGTCGCCGGGCGGCGAATGAGAAAATGGTTAAGCATTACATCGCCGGCGTTGCGTATGGCAGAGACGCGCGCTTTAAATGTAGGTCGGACTTGATTTGTGCGTATACCTCTCCTAATATATTACAATGCTGATAGTGTACTAATAGTGCAGCAAGGTAGTAGCTAAGATGTGAAAATACTTTTTTTTTAAAAAGCCTGCGACTTTATAATGCTACATTGCCCGTATTATTCACGCCGCTTGTCGGCCCAGAGACATTCAAACGTCGACATGACAATGATTGTTTAATACTCATGGGCCCATAGGTAGATTTTTGCGGCTGAAGCTGTACGCGTGTGAGGTGGTTGGGCATCGGCAACAGGCTGCGCCAATTTTGCACGAGGAGTGTAACGGCAACAGGAGCGGGATCACTTCGGTTTAACGCGATGTCTCTGAGAGGTCTTTCACGGATGCGGCCTACGTCATAAATGGATAAGTAGCCTGAGTGAGGAGGGCTGACTCAGAGTCATCAAAGATTATCCCATGGGCAATAAATCTTATTAATTTCATGCTAACTTATTACAAACAACAACAGCAGGGGAAAAAAATAACCTCTCAGCATTGCTTATCGCACTAAACATTGTACAGATCATTGCGATTGATTTTAATAGCCTGAGTCTTGATGGAGGAAGCCAGGAGGAAGGAACAATTTGATAAGGGTGACGAGAAGTAATTAAACGCATTAAAACTCCCAATGAAATCACACACGGGTGCCAGCCCAGCATCCGTGTCAGAACCGCACTGTTGCGTGTGTCTGTGTGTGTGTGTGAGTGTGTGACTGTGTGCGTGTGCGTGTGTGCGAGCGGGTTTACCTATCCTTATGGGGACACAATGTCCCCATAACGTGATAAATATCCGGTTTCCTGGTCCCCATAAGGGAAAAC
>JAABNY020000046.1:12537274-12553856 GCA_015164015.2 Brevimyrus niger
CCCTGGATGTGCATCCCACAAATCTCCATCAACTGCAAGATGCTATCCTATCAATATGGGCCAACATTTCTAAAGAGGGGGGTCAAACACCGTATTAGTATGGTGTTCCTAATAATCCTTTAGGTGAGTGTACGTACATTTGTAGTCTATGTACAGTATGTCAAGCAATGACAGGCAGCTCACAAACCAGCTTGTTCTGGAATGTTCCTTTTAGCCAAATAGCTTACACAGACAGCTCAACCCCATCAAGTCTATGACGGTGAAAGAGGGACTGATGAGTAGATAGATCAGAGCACAGATGTAAATGACACTGAAAAAAATACAGAATCTTACTGTCACATAATAGGGGTGGAACAAAGCAGTCAGCACAAGAGGGGGAGCTGCACAGGAAGTGAGGCGTGTGGCGGAATGGACCAATAGGAGGACACCAGTCAAAAGGAGCCTGTCGAGAGTTAACTCAGATTGACGTATATGATTTTTAGAGGTTTAAGTTGCTGTAAACCTAATGGCATTCAACCTCCCAATGTTAGGATGCTAAAAACCAGTGCCCCGTATTGCCTAATGCAGCACATAAGCATTTAGCTGGAGGCTGTGGCAGGGAACACACTATGCCTCCGTCTGTCGATGCCTCTAGGCCGGTGACAGGAAGAGCCCGTCACATCGTGCAGAGCCGGGATTCTCACTTCCTGTTGTCATCCGCCGAGTCCCAAGGGAACAGCTCTAGTGTGCCTGTGAAACCGCAGCGAGGCGAGCCAGTCAGGAAGGTCAGCCTCCTGTTCCCATTTAGCCTTCTCAGGGCCGGTCATTTTCTTACATTTTACTGAAACTCACTTCATGCAGAAATTACACAGCATATGTTTGGCAGGGGCTCTGCGGGTAGTAACATCCCCCCATATCTCCCGGACTGGGGGCTCAAATCCCACCCCAACTGTGTGTATGAAGTTTGCGCATCCTCCAAAAGTTGTGCGGGGGTCCCCAGGGTGTTCTCTGTTCCTCCATAGACTAAACACATGTAGACAGCGAAACTGATTTCTCTAAATTGCCCCATCCAGCATGTCCCCTGCCTTGCCTCCTCCCCTGTCTGGAATGGGCCCCAGGCCCCCCCCCCCCCCCCGTGACCCTCTACTAAGTAAGAGGTTTTGAAGATGTATGAATATAAAGCAGCATTCGCTGATACTTTAGCTCATCTACTTGAAGATGTTTAATTCCCTTGATTCTGCATCTTGAACCATGTGAGAAATTAGCCGATTTCCCATAATCCATTAGTTTCCAAACATTCCCAGTGTCCCACTTGTGCTCTTCATTTTTGCTGCAGCTTTCTCTGCAGTGTGCTTAATATTTCAGGTGGGCTATTTTCTGATCCGTTTTAATTTCCCTTTAATCCATCTGGGAGTTGGAGTCGCTTGTCTTTGAATTGGGTGACCCTCCCCCGGAAATGAATTTGAACCCTCCGCGTATGACTCCCCGGGGCTCTGTCTGTTGCCCCTGAATGGCGTCCATGAAATATTTAATAATTGTTTTGAAAAAAAAAATCATAAAACGAACAAATTAAGCCGTGTCGCAATCAGATCTCTTGCATGAACACATTCATCTTGGGAGGGGGGTCGCCGCTGCTGGAAGCGTACCCAGGTGGGGAAGGAGGTAGGGGGGGGTTGACTGAAATGCAGCAGACCCTAGTGTGGACATGCAGTCACTTAGTACTTTCCTCCTGGGGGGGGGTCACGCCATGTTGTTTGTTTATATATGCACATGAGTCTCTGTGTATGTCTTTAAAGCTAAAGGAAAAACACCTTTCATATCATCACTGATAGCTACTGCCAGTGATTATGACACAGGGTTTCTGATCAGAACACCAAAAGGTATTCATCATCATATCGGCCTTCGTGGCTTTTTCATCTTTGCTTTCTGTATGTCTTTTTGCTGTCTAAATGTGTGCATTATGCTTCTGTAAATCTGCAGAACTTTCAAAACACCTTATACTCACCTTATTCTAACACCCGCATGCATACTTATTATTATACATATAGCAAGTTATAATGTAAAGATTTAAAAAAGGTGTTTGTTGTGCATCCATAAACCATGAATAATTCATGGGCCCAAGCGTGCACTTCATACGACATTAATATGCTATAAGACAGATTTACATACATTATGGATAACGTGAAGTCATGCGGCTCGCATTGGTGGGTCACGACGCATTGTAGGGTGACGGGGATTCGCACGATCTTTGTATCCAGTGACACGAGAGAGCACGTTTCCTGACCCCTTCAGCCAACAGATTCAGCAGGACGTATCCCTTCCTTTGAAGGAACAGAGCCAGAAGGTCTTCAGGTTAACGAGACCACTGAGTTAAACTCGTCAAATATTGATGTCGACTGTATCACCTTTGGCCAACTATGCCACGTATATATTTAATCTCTGCAGTCATGTTTCGAAGCCTTCTTCGGTGTTCATTTCCGACTTGTTAGACGTTTATAAATAAATATAAAATCTCACGTTACAACCAACAGTAGATCGTGACTTTTAACGCTCGGGATCTGCCCCAGTTGAGCAGTGAATTAGGCCCCTTTAGACACCCAAATGCAGAATGTTTAACTGAACATCAGATGTGAGTGAGACGTCAGTCAGGGCTCAGCACTGATGCGTTGCAATAATGTTCCTGCTTTCCTTTAACAACGTGAGGTTTGAAACAGCCCGCAGAGCTCGGCGGGTCTGGAACTGGCTGTGGACTGGTTTCGGCTCTGGACCTGCTGACTATTCCGACTCTTCCTGATGGCTGGCATCTGTCACATTTTGTTTAAACAAATCTGCTTAAAGCAAACAAAATCATTAACATAGGAATTCTACAAACTCTACATTAATGGTAAAGTTTCCAAGCCAAACCAAAGACATTACACACTGTAATTTGTAAAAGAAATATTACAGATTGCTATCAGGATACTGTGCTTTATCTGGTTTAAATGACTAATATCTGAATTCTTAAGCTATAGATAATTGGATAATAACGTGACATTTTTCTCTTGTTCAAGTACTAGCTAAGAATACAGACTAATAGACTGCATGGAACTAATTCGACGTGAACTTGTTATTAACCTGTTCAAATGTTACCGATTTTTCCTTAGGCCACTGCTATTGCATGTTCCTCTATCATCACGGAACCAGCGTGACTGACTGATCGCGTGTCATGTGATCTGCAGGCCCCTCTCTGCTGTGGTAAGCACTGCTTGATTCCATTTCATAACAGGGCCATTTAATTTTGCTTGTAAAAGGAGACGTGCAATTCGTCATTGATTTCTTCTAAGCGTCTTCCTCGCGATACGCGCCGAGACAATACTCTAGTAGATTATGTTCCACTGAAGCTCACAATTCATTTTCTATAGAATGACAGGGCATCCCTAAGTGCAGCTACATGTAAAGCGATTGTATCACTACGCCGAACGTACATTTTTGTCTATATCATTTCTGAATGACTGTCAAGACAAAGCATCCTGCCAGGAGAAGCACTAAGGAACTGTAAAATTGGAGCGGTTTATAATCCTCAAATCGCTTTCCTCACAGCCACCCTTTTAAAGGATATCAGTAATCCGAAAATGCATTCAGAGGTGTTCACACTGCATTCTGCTGAGCGCTGCAGTTCCTGGGGGGTGCCACATCACACAGGACAATACGTGAATTAGCTTAAATCCTTCCTGTTACCATCATTGCCAAATCCCCTCTAAGACAACCACCATTTTTTTTTTTTCCTCCCCATGACTCAGGGTTGAAAGGTGCTTCTCTATGATTTGGGGGAATGAGGAATCAGCAGAAATACGTGACACAAATGTGCCCTAAATTACGAAACAAGGCTGTCAGCATTTCCTAGGGATGGTTGGCACTCTGGAAGGTGGTTCCACAACAGTGATCCTGAAATTCATTCAGCTTCCTCTTACGGCTTGGATGATTGGATGGTTGGATGGATGGAGACCACCTAAACCCCATCCAGACACGCACCTATTTATGACTGATGTCCCACTTTGATGTTTTGATAGTATCAAACTCTATATTTTATGTTTGCAGGAACACACAGATCATTCCATTCAGGTGTGTTGATCTACTGTTACCTGTACTACTACTGTTCCTAACTATTTTATTTAGCTGTTTTAGGTATTTAGGTTTTCCACTTAGACATTCAGAGAATTAAAAAGTGAAATAAATCAGTAATTGGTGGATTTTAAGAATGCATCTTCTTCTCAATGACCTTTTGCAGCATTTACGTTTGTATGTGCTATCTGGCTAAATTAAAGAATTTAAAAATACGCAGGATGTTCATGGATATGTTTAAGTGAATAGATCATTAACTTTTTAAATGACAAATCCTCTTTGTCATTTAAGTTGACGAGCCTTTGAACAACAGTAGTTTTCCATTACCTGTCGTTCAGTTGTCATTCTACAAGCTGTCATAAAACAGGAAGATGTTGCCATTTAACGAGTCTCCACGCTTTTGTTCAGTGTTAAGTTTCATTTTGGCCGCTTGGAGCTGCAGATGACTTGTCTCTTGATCAGCCAAGCACCGCAACCCCTGTGTGACGCCACGGTTTCCACTGAAGCCAGAATGTAATGCAAGGGGGAAATTCTGTCACTTTGAATATGGTGTTTAATGTTAGGGCCAAACCCGCAAGTGGGGAGATTGAACTCAAAAATTAAAGGGAATGGATACACACACTGGACCTTCGTTTGTCATTTACGGATGAATGCATCTGAGTGTGATTTATAAAGTTAACTTTAGTCGCATTTTTTTCGGAAAATACAGTAGATTCCTACTCTGTAATGATCTTCACAGGGTGACTTTATACGCGGGTAAGTGTTGCGTTCCCGATATTAATCCGCTAAAACGGACGCACGAACGCTGACAAATTACGCTGCGCTGGGTGCGGATATACGGATGACGGCGTTTCTACGGCTGGGACCAGCGAATTCCTTCGGGGCTGGTGCGAAAGAGTGCTGACGGATCGACTGCACACCGTTGGTCTGTTTAATTAATTAGTTGCTCTGTAGACACTTTTATAAATGACTCATACTGCTTAAAATTTTACCCATTCGTGCTGGTATTGAACGGAGACTGATTGCGTATAAGTGCTTTTCCTGAGACTTAAGCTCCGGTAATCGTTACGTACTGGGCACGGGAGATGTTGACTTGACGCCTGTTGCTGATGAGTCAGATTCGTTGTTACTTATAGACTCTTAATTTGAGGAGTTTTATTTTTATGTAGTTACACTACTGGAGCTAAGAACTAGTGAAGCTGCTATGAACTGTTAGCTGAGACGTTGGTCTGAGCCAGCAAAGAAACCTGATGGTAAGAATCGATGCTTTTCAAATGGATATTTACCCACAGAAAATTAAGCCATTCTGTTCCAAATTGACCTGAATTAAAACAAGTACTGCACTTTTTCCAGTCTTAATGCATGTGGCAAAAAAAAGTTAATGGAATCCTGTGTTCAAGTGATTTTAAGCATGAACAAGGGTCTGTCATAATTAAAAGGAAAGTGGGGTTTAAATTAAGTGTGAAGAGAAGCAGTCCCGTGTGCGCAATATCATTACCCACAATGCATTTCGCCGCATTAAACCCTCCTTTACAATAGTCATTATTGCTTTTTGCTCGAATCTGTTGCTTTTACTAAGTGCCTTTACTGTAATTACCACTGCAGGTACCCAACAAAATATCTAAAACGGAATATTTTTTCACCTGTCTAAATGCCCAGAATAATAATGAACAATGGTACGGTATCATATTTAATTGCTTGGTGGATAAAAGAATAAATACCCGCAGAAAATAAACGTCTGTTTACCTTACCTTGTTAAAAGCATGCCGCTGGTATTCTACACAATTAACTAAATGTCGTTTTTATATGTAACAAGCAAAACTAAAAAAAAAAAAACGGGGCAACGGGTTAAATAAATGTTCTGGCGGAAAGGAAAATATTGTAATTTTCTGTTATGTTCACTTGGGACAATTGAATTGAATGTTTATTATTATTGTGTGTGTTTATGGGTAATGGGAGTTTTACTGGTACACTTTTATATTGTTCCAATTCCAATTATGTTTATTACTTTTTACATTGTTCCAGTTCTGCATGTGTTAAGAGAAACGTTAACTCTTAATATGCAGTACATATACAGTGGTACCTCAGTTCTCGAACTCACTAGAACTCGAATTTCTTGAAAGTAGAACAGTTTGACCTAGAACTCAATCTGAATATCAGAAGTAGAACCGTGAACGTTGACCTAATTTAAATTGCACGCGCCAGGAAATGAGTCATACTACAATGCAGTTCTTACTTGAATCCCTTCTTCACAAACTGGACGATTAACCAAATAAAACAGCGCAACATTACAGTGACTAACAATGAATAAACCACTAACGTACGTGTACTATTAGAGCATTTGTCATTTATTTAAACTTTATTTTACCAGGTAAATTGACTGAAAACCAGATCTCACTGCTTTACATGATATTCGGGAGAAAGAGCAGATTACGCATCGGAACTGCCTGGTATAAAAACGTCATGCGTGTAACTACTCTTCAGCCAATAAGGGGAAATATGTGTCGCCACGAAGGCGGTTCCAGTTTGTGAAACCTGGTGAGAGGTCGCAATGCATCTAACTGTAATGCATTGCGTCAGGATTGGAATGCGTTGCTTTAAGCCAGCGCTGTAAGCAAGTCAGTGGCACCCAATGACCGGACTGGGGAAACAAACTGAAATGCAAACTTAATACAGAGGACTAATGACAGCAACCAGAAACAGCTGATCACATGGGGATCCCACACGAGGTTAACGAGAGGGCGTGGCACACGGAAGGAGCGGACAGTTGGGGCAGGACAGGGGTAAGATCTTTATCGTTTTGGAAGCCATTATGATAAAAAAAAAATGCTCTTGTTTTTATCCTTTTCATTTTGTGTTTAAATGCAAAAAAAATATATACATATTTAGGTGTAATTTTGGGGGGCCGGGAACCAATTAATTGTTTTTCCATTATTTCTTATGGGATAAATTCGATCTGAACTTGAACTTTTTAGGATTCGATCTGAAGTCTGGAACGGATTAAGTTCGTGAACCGAGGTATATATTTCATCTGCTCTCTGGATACTGCAAAAAAAGTATCACTAGGGAAATAAATCCAATAATCAGGCTTGCTATATCTGACAAACACAGCACGCTGCTGTTAAATCGCCTCGCTTGTGAATTGCTAACCATTTGATAAATTGTCCACGTGCCTGCGGTCCACATTTCACAGGCATTAACGTCGACTGGAAACTGACCCGCTTCTGAAGATTTCCAAAGGCTGCGCTGAAATAGACTGCAAGCACAATGCACTGGTTTGCGCCTCACACGGCTCCTAGCCACAAAGGCACAGCGTTGCTTCCTGCTTTCGCGTGGAATGCTTTTTACATTACCGTTTTCCAGCTGAGTAAACTGCGGTCTATTGCTATTACAGACATTTTTTTCCGAAACACATTCACGTGGGGCAGCATGGTGGCTCTATGGGTTGCACTGCTATTCGCAGATGGTCTGAGGATGCGCTCCAGGTAGCCTATACTCCCGTTTACTCTTACAGTCCAAATACGTGCAGTCAAGTCAATTAATACGTGTGAGTTACCCGTACTAGTTTTTGATAGTGCCTACCATGTGATGACGTGCTTTTCCCATCCAGGATGTGTCATGTGCTTCCTTATAATGAACTTTATGCCAGAATGTACTGGATAAGCAGTTATGGAGGACTCACGTAATGACTGTATTCATGTGTATATTTTATGCTAATAAATTTATAACTAAATAGACATAATTATAATATAATTATTTCGGCATGTAGAGGTTATGGAATATATGTATGTGTGTGTTTTGAAGTATTAAATAAACCGTTTTATGCAATTATATATTTTATGTATAATTGTATATTTGGTGTATTTAGAATGTTCTGTGATGGCATTACAAGAGCGAACTGACTTCAATCGTGGCTCCGAAGCAGTCATGAAGGCCTTTAATGACTAAAGCAGTTGTGGTTTCTGACTTGAGTCGGTCCAAGAGGAGAGGCCCCCTTACCCCATAAATCCGTCAGCATTGGCCCTCAGAGTAATTACCACTTCCTCGCGATTGTGAGTTGCGGGGTATTAATAAAGCCAATAAAGGGGAATTATGTGGCTGCGGGGGACTTCCTGGAGGGGGCGAGGGAGTGCGCTCATTATTCCATAATTCGCGGTTAGAAATGTTCCTGCGAAGATGCCGGGCAGAGTAGGAAAAGCTGGAGGAGCGATACTCCAGCGCACCAGGCGTCCTCCCCCTTCCCCGGCAGAGCTGGCTTCAGTCTTTGCCGTGGGTATTAATAGGGTTAGCCAATTAACCAGCAATCAGTGGCACTTACCCAATCAATGACAAGAATAAATCGTCAGCTCAATCAGGGAGTGTCTCATTGGTTTCTCAGAGTGATTCTGGCGAAAACGAACTGAGCAGCATGTATTCGCTTATTTGTTTACATCCATATCATGGCGAAGCTGACTTCACTATCCGAATGCCGGCCTCCTCAAATACCCTGTCAGCTGTTCCGAGGAGAATCTCTCAGTTCTTGAGCTCCGGAGTGTACTTCTACACCTCCTACCAGGCTTCCACTCCATCACGGAGACAGACAGCCGAGTACCTAAAACGAACACCTGTTCAGACAACAACCTGACATTAGCGTTACCAATTGGCCATGACACTCCTTCATTTACACTTAATGTCCTCTCCCTGCTCGTTCCCTCCCCCTGTCGTCAATATCTGTTACAGATCTGCTGAAACCTGGATCTTGCACGTCTTCCTTCAGGCGGGCGCATGGGGGGAGCAGATGTTGGTTTGCCGACTGTGGCAATATACTTTGGGCCATTCATTTCCTGCAGCTTGGCTCATTTTTGGAGCGTCATAAAGAATGCTGTGATGAACAATCATGTGAAAAATCTCCACGTAATGTAATGCAAACTGTTAAACATTTACTAACGAAAGTGTGAATTATATCCATGTTTTTAACGCAAAAGGTTATATCTGAGTTTTTCAAACGCAAACAGAGAGGTGGACATGTCTTAAATCCCCGCCCCCTTGTTCAGATGCATTCTGCATCTGCGTTACTAGACTAAAGCTCTACAGGGGCACAGGCCCCCACCCCTCATTATCCATATGATTTTTGAAAGTTGAACGTGAGATTTTACTGTATCAAAGGGCATAAATACTGAGGCATAAGTAAAAGGGGGCTAGCTACGGCCATATTTGTAGTTTTTATTTTTAATTCTGGCATGAGTTAATACTGCCCGTAATGCTTCCTAAGGTCAAATTACAAAATGTCTGAAAGAAAAAGGCTTCACAGAAAGAAATGAGCTTACTTCTGGCTGTAAATTCAACATGAAAGCAGCGTGCTGAGGGCGGGAGGCACAGAAGGTGATCAGAATTGATTGTGTCTGATCCCTGCTTGTAACCGCTAAGTGTAAATGTTACTCACATCTACATTCTTTGAAGTGTCCCCTCATGAAATATTACCTTGTGTAACTTTTCTGTCAATGTTTAGCTGCCCTTTTTCACAGAGTCCCCTTAAAGGTCTAATATACAGTGTGTTTGAAAGCTGTCCCGGTATTTCAAGTGAGGCAGTGAACTAGATGGCTTCTTGAAGTCCTCAGTGGGATGACTATTGATCTCACAGAGCTAGTTACATAAGCTAGACAGTCCAATTTAGCCAATCAGACCAGGTGACTCTTGACTTTGAATCCATTTTAGCCAATCATTTCAGGTGAGCCTGGGTATTGAATCCATTTTAGCCAATTGGTTCAGGTGAGCCTTGGTATTGAATCCATTTTAGCCAATCGGTTTGGGTGGGCCTTGGTATTGAGTCCATTACAACCAATATGTTAAAGTGCCATTTAGCCCATTTAACACAATCGGGTTAGCCTTGGCATCCATGTAAAATGGCAGATTGTCCAGGAGATCCACACATCAGTTAATTAAAATTATCAATGCACAAACTTGATATTGGATGAGATTTTACATGGCCTCTTTTAGGAAACCTCATAGTCAATAAATACTTCCCCCCTATGGTGCCTGTGTCATATTTTTTCTTCTGCAGAATGTACATTCATGGTATTAAACTGTGTCATTTACCATTTTACAGTTTTGCTCATTTGTCTAAATATTTACAAAAGCAGTTCAGATTAAGCATGGGTATTATCCGAAGGTCTGAATGGAACCGCGCTCTCCCTGGGGTCTCCCCCTTTGAGGCTGTTTTTTCCCCTTCCTCCTTTAGGAGACCCGGTTTGTTCCCCCTCTGTGGGAAACTGCCTTTTGCTTCTGTTGACCGTAGCTTATTCTTTGGAGGCTTTGATGTTTCTGTTTTTTTTTTTCTCTAAACGGACTCCGTCATCTGCACACCAAACAGGTCTACATCGATAATGTTTGAAAAATATCCGTAGTAACGTATTTCTATATCACGTACTACATTCATTTCTTTTGTTGCGCGGCGCGTTGGTTTTCTTATATTATGTGTTATTTTTATATCCAATTACAGGGACGCTACGGTGCATTTTTAAAACAACATAATTTAGTTTGTTTATGGCGTGTGTAATATTTCATCCTTTGCGCCGCGTGAAGCGCCCTGGAGCACAATTTTAAAATGATTGCAGCTTTACCAAGTTAACAAAGCGGATCTCCCTACTGCATAGTACATTTATATTAACAAGAGGATACAGCGCGACTTTTTCTTATAAAGAACTACCCTTGTTTTGCGTAAGACTTTCCAGACCCCAATTTTCGAAAGCGGATACAAGCAACTTTTAAAGTGATTTTTTCCCTTTGGTGTGATCTGTTACATTATTGTAAACTGTGGCTATGCGTTCTGTAGAATGTAAGGGTTTCCGTGTATTATGTGACCCAGAATATGCTGGGATAATACGGAAAATACGGAGAACAGCCACACAGATATGACCATCCCACAGCACTGGAGAATAAATGGAAAAAATATATTTGTTATAAAAAATAAACCCGCTAGGTCGAGAATGAAGCTAAAACATGTTACGTATGATATATCACATATTCAGTGAGCAGTGTTTTGTACATAACTCGTCAGTAATTACTTCGAGCCATATTAAAAATAAAATCCACCAAAAGTGTAAGGTTCCTGCAATATACAGTACCTACACGGGACTGGCATCACTTAGAGCACGGAGGCGGGGTCTAAGAGAAATGTCAAGGTTGGGCAGCGCCCGTCGCTCCCTAATTGGTCGGACTGCTTGCTCATGCAAATGTAGAGGGCGGGGCGAAGACTAGACAACGTTGTCTGCCGGCGAGGTGGATTTTCGCTTCTGTCCAGCAAGAGCGCGGTCTGCTATTCGCGCGTCTCTGGGATTACAAACCTTGCAGGAGCGAAAAACTGAGACATTTCTCGTCATTGCCGCGTTCATCTCCACATCTTTCAAACCCTGGATTATTAACCTTCTTTACGGTCAGTGTTCAACTTTGTACAATTGCAGAGCAACAGCATACCCAGGTAAATTGCCGCTCATGTTACATGCGTCTTATGTTCGGTCCGTTTACCTTTCAGTTGTTTTTTGGGCTTGGATATGGCATTTCGTCATGCACATGAGTACTCGTGTTATAACTTGGCGTGTGCAATATAAAGCACGCTTATTACGTTTGCCTAGGTCCGGACAGGCGCAGTCCTTCGCCTGACACTGAAGCTTATCTCCTGATATCTTCTGTTATACGCCAATACACATAAATATGCTTGTTGAAAGCTTCAAATGCATTTAACATAAATGCATCCTGTTTCTATTGTGTATGCATTTAAAGTTTACTTTTCACGATATTAATGACTGAAAAGATCCGAGAAAAAATCAACAAAGAAGAACGTATGCCTCATAGAAGCAAGCCTTTTTACAAAATTACAATTTTCTACATGACTTTCTAATAATTGTCTATTAACTTTATTGCAGAAGTTAATTTCTCCTTTTGTGCTTTAGTGTAGCAGCCAGCCAGATCTTATTCTAAGAAGCAAGGGAGTTCTACATTTTTTTTCCATGCAAGACAAAATGTGTGCATCCCGGATCTTGTGATTTTTATACGCTAATTTGCTAAGACGCATAACCAGGATAATCGCCTTAAAGAAAGAGCATTAAATCCCCCAAGCAGTTGAGCACCCTGACCGTATTAGATTTCAGTGCAAACTTCACATACAAGTCACTTGAATGTAGCAGGGATATATAATTAGTCGATCCGAACTCTTGCCAGTTTCCGTGCAAGTGAGATGTCATTGAAGACGGCGTTAGATCGTTTAAAAGCACTTATGGGTATGCCGTTTCCCGTCCAAGTTTTGACATGCTGAAAACATACACGCAAAACTTGGCTGTTATTTTTAGTTTGCAATTACGTCTTCAACTCCGGCTTCAAATACCAGCGTTATCTTGACAGCTTACAAACCAGGCGCCTCTCGCTGACCCCAGGCTGTATTTTGCCAGACGTGTTTCACATAACGTCGTGCAGTAGGTCATTTAGACGTGGGAGATCTGCCAGTAGAGCGATGGAGATTTACCAGACATTTCACAATACATCTTTTTTTGGAGTATTTTAAAGCGATTCACTTATCTTTTAGTAATTAAAAATTCTAGTGAGGAAAAAATGTCTTAAAATGACTCCTCAAATCCTACGTTTGCTTTATTAATCATTCCGTTTCCTATGACATCTCATGGTGCGAGGGGATTGTCAGTCAGATATATTGTCAGTCAATTATATTTAACGTGATAAATAAATGGATTTCATCTGTTTTAAACTGGATCTAACTAAAGCCATATCGACGACTGTATAGTTATTTGCATAGGTATCTGAAATTAGCAGACATGCTATTTTTTTGTATATCTCACATATAATACACTAATACAGTACAGAAGGACAAGATTGTTTAATTGAAGTAAATAAAATACAGTATTGCCAATATTCCTACGCTAAAGACTGTTCAATTGTTATTATTTACTGATACTGGTGTTTGGCAAGGAGTGCGGCATAAACTTTTCTCCCGAAAATGGATTTTAGTGCATTACGCACGAATTTCATTTTTGGACAATAGCGGTGAACAATGACAGAAATTCAGTTAAGTGTTGAGCTGCGACGCGACATATGCAGAAGCATCGTACCCGTAACATCTGACCCTGGATCAGTGCGATTGTCTGGCTCGTAGTGAATAAGGTTTGGTTATAGAAAAAGCAAACTGATTCTAAATCAGTTGTTAAGGGCTGAAAGTAACCCGAGCTAAGGTATCCTCCGTGGATCAGTTTCAGCACCTGTTTTCCTTTGTTCACGGGGCATGTGTGGCCAGTGATGTTACACGTAACGCCTGGACGCCGGATTCGTTATTCGAAATTATGATAATATATTTTCGGTACGATTTGTTCCTGGCAAAGGTAGCTTCGGTTTGAGTCGATCTTGATTTAATTTTTTTGTTATCTTTATTGTTCTTGAGCATCGACCATCAGTGGAAAATTGGCAAGGTCAGATCTGTTTCATAAATTAATTCGCCGTTTTGTTGATGTTGCCTGTTGAAGAGAAATGTTTGAAGATGATTCATCGCTGGAACTGATTTGTATGTGTGTGCCTGTGTATATGTGTGTGTGAGAGAGAGTTTTTGAACTACACATAGAACTGCATTACAGTAGGTTATTTAATAGTGATACTTATATATATAGTTATCTCACGCCTTTCCTGTCAGTTACGTGAAAATAACAGGTGAGTATATCATTAGGATCGCACTTTTGAAAAATCTGTCGTATGTATTTATAATTGCGTTTCCGGGATGATGGCAAAAAAAAAAAAAAACTCTACATTTGTATACACGCCGTAAAGCACATGACTGGGTATCACCTGCGCCTTTTAGGATTTCACTGAAGGTTACGCGTAATAGATGATGGTGATGATGGTGATTATTATTATTCTTCTTATTGTTGTTGTTGTTATTGTTATTGTTACGATTATTATCATTATTATTATTATTATTATTATCATTATTATCATTATTATTATTAATGGCTTATGTCTGTGGAAATGATGTCTTTGCAGCTTATAAGACTGTAGAGCCGCCAAGAAGTGCCTCATCCAATCTATTAGTTATTTTTTGTTAAAGCCAGCGGGAATAAGGTAAAGGAGGGTAGGTAAGAAAAGTGAAAGGGGCCATGCATACGTCTTTTGGCTTGTACTCGAGACCTGTGCTGCCTGGGGTATAGGGTCCAGGCTCCCCCAAGACCCTGTCCATGAAAAGCAGCTGCAAGATGGATAGATGGATTTAAAGCACAGATTAACTGCATTTATCACTATCGAGAACATTATCTGGCTACCTCAAGCCAAAACACAATATTGAACTATATCATACTATGTTGCTGAGGGGATTAAACGTCAATTATGTTTGTAGTCCTTTGGCACTTTATATCGAGGACAGCTTGCTGTTATGATTTATCCAACTACAATAGCAAACTTTTGTTTTCAGTGCAAAATAAAAGTCATCGCTCTGGTCATCCTACTGTAAAGAATATGGCAGAAATCTAACATAATAAATGCAGCCTAGTCACAGATCAAAACGTCAAAGCCATTGTAGAATAAAGCAGCGAAATACAATGAAATCTGTTTACTGCAATTTTCAGACAGCATATACAGAGGTTCAAAAGAAGACTTTCATTTAAAATTAAGGTCTGTCTGACATGGCGAGCAGCTGACACTCACTAGCAGAAGAACATGCAGCGAAATCAAGCTCATGATGGTTTTTCCGATGTAGAGATGCCATGAAAGTAATTTACCTTTTTGGGACATTTTTCAAGTCTCTGAATAAGATAATACAACGTGTGTGTGTGTGTGTGTGTGTGTGTGTGTGTGTGTGTGTGTGCGCATGTGTGAGTGGGTATACTTATCCTTATGGGTACACAACGTCCCCATAACTTGATAAATATCCGTTTTTTTTCCTTACGGGAAAACTATATTTTATAAAAATCAGTGACTGCTATGAAAAAACTAGAAAAAAACTCTTGTATTTTGTTTGGTTACTTTTGGTTATGGCTAGAGCAGAGTAGTGGTTAAGGTTGTCATAGTTAGCATTAGCATTTTTCCCATTGAGATGAATGAGCGGTCCCCATAAGGATATTCAAGATTCAAGATTCTTTAATTGTTACATACATAGTTATACAAAGTACAACACGTAGTGAAAAGCATCCCGAACCGCTCTTTTGTAGACTGTGCAAGTTGCTAAAGTTATAAAGTGAAAAAGTGCAGAATTCACTGCAGATTTACTGAGATATCGGATTGTGGAGCCTGGGATTCTGGAGCAGGTGTCTCAGTGGGTGGCGTTATTGCCCCGTACCTCCTGAACTGGGTGTTTGAATCCCACCATCGCTGCATGTGTGGTGCATCTCTGCGCCTGTATCCTGTGAGTGTTGTCACACAGTCCAAGGACACGCGGTTAGGCTAATTGGTGCCTCTCATTTGCCTGTAGTGCGGTTGACCGGCGTCCTGTCCGAGGCGTCTCCCCTTTACCTTGCTTCCCCGGCTGCCTCGGATAGGCTCCAGGCCCTCTCCCCGCGACCCTAACCTGGATGAGGGGTTGGAAAATGATCGATGAGGTTGCTGGAGAGACCGAAAGCGTTGCCTGCGGCGGGGCTTGTAGCTATGGAAAACAGACCGGCAATGTACAGTAACCTGTGAGACTGCATGCATTACTTCTTGTGTGGGAGGAGGGTCAGGGGTATCACTAGCGGCGATGCTAATTTCCCTTTTGCAGCACTTTCTTCCCACCGCTTTTTAAATAATTCAGGAGACAACAGCCACGTTTAACCTTTGCTCTGATATAAGGAAGCAGAAAGAAGTTCAGATGAGATATTTTAGGGGAGTTGGCAGACTGAAGGTTTAGCCATAACGATTGTTTGTTTTTTTTTTTTTTTCTTCTGATGCCTGGACCTGTTGCTTTGTGCTTAATATAAGCGATGTTGACACCTCAATGCTGTCTTGGATCAGTGGGCCTTAGTCTGTTTTTTTATTTATCTTCATAATGTTGTTTTTAATATACCAAGGCATGGATGGTGGAATTTTGCCTTTGGATGTGAAATATTAATGAGGAACACTTTGGAGACTGTTTTCATATGTTTGCCTGATCTGTCTCTATCAGACACTGGCATCTTGGAACCTGAGCAGAAACTCAATGTTTAACTTTCTTCAGATAGCATGAAATATGTTTTGTAATCTGACAATCAGACATAGGTTCTCAGATGTGTGCTGTCATGTTCGAAGTAATACATAAATACGGTGTTTGTCAAGCAGGAGCATCACTAGAGATTTCTGAATGGGGGGGGGGGCTTTACTATGGGGGTCTGATGGAAATAACCCCACATATTGGGGGGGTGACCTAAAGAACATTTTATGGCAGCTAAAGCATCCCAAAAGCAGCCCTATAGTGCCCCCCCCCCCCCCGAAGCCAATAGCAAAGCTATTCCATCCATCCATCCATTTTCCAAACCGCTTATCCTACTGGGTTGCGGGGGGTCCGGAGCCTATCCCGGAAGCAACG
>JAABNY020000046.1:12553956-12564304 GCA_015164015.2 Brevimyrus niger
GGGGGGCCCGGCGCCCTCCCCGGAACCAATGGGCCCGGGGAAGGGGAGGGGGCCCCCCCTACCCACGAAAAGCTTTTTTTTTTTTTTTTTTTTTTTTTTTGCAAATTAAATTAACCGGGGGGGGGGGGGGGGTACTCCCCCACAATATATTTTACTGAACAGGAGATTTTATCGTGTACAACCACTGGCTAATTTTGTCGCCATGGCATTCAAATACTGCGTCATACCGAAAATACCATAGTATATCATATAAACATAATCCCACCCAAATCTAATAATTGACTTATTATATATTTGATTTTCCTCAAAAATGCACATGGTTTTAACAAAATGATTCATGTAGATATCTACCTTTCTGATACCTCGCTTATACAGTGGGAAGGTTTAATTAGTCAGACCTTATCCTAATGAGATAAAGCTTAATTAGTGGCAAGTTCACAAGCTCAGGGGTGTAATTAACTTTACACTGACAGCACATGACAGTCTTGCATCCCACAGATTTGTGTTTTTATGCAGCATTACATATTGCTGATATATTGTAACACGCTAGATTTCCTGTTGCGTTTTTGTTGGTTCTGTTCGTATTGTTATTAACATCATGTTAAAACAAATCTGGCTGCCTTTCAATAGATTTATCTTTAAAATTAAATTTGATTAAAATTTTAGGCTATTGTGTTGTTCCTTGCAATTTAAATGAAGCTTTTATTGTTATTTTGTTAGCAATTAGGTGATTATTCCTATGTTTTGTTTAGCTGTGACCTTTTTGCTTTTTATATCGCCTGGGTTACAGTTTATCTTTTCATAGTACCAAGGATCCATGGGAAACTGGTGATTGGAAACCGACAAGCAAATTGGTGCCATTTTCTTCAGAGCCACCCCCCCCCCCCCACAAACACACATTGTTAGTCCCGCATATTCTATATTCACACAGCCGGCCTGGTCTTGGAGGCCCGTCTGTGATTGCCATAAATTGCCAAGACTCTCGCCTGCTCTTTTCCATTCCCGTTCTCCGCATCGCGACACTCGCCTGATGGACATGCTGCTCCGGTGCTCTGCAAATGAGCCAGTTAGCTACAGCTCATAATTTCATTCCTAGTTTCCGAAGCGGTGGTTTTGTCTTAAATTAGCTGCCGGTGTCGCCCCCCCCCTGCCTGCAGGGGGCGACGAACGCCGAGATGGCCGACGTGTTAGGAGATGACGACATCTCTGGAGACGGAATATCAGCCCCCTGCCAGATACCTCTTGAAATCACCTGCCTGGTGAACTTCTTTCTTCTGGACGACATCTAGAGGTTCCTACACTGTGTTTCGAAGTGCTTCAAAAACTTGTGGGAGGAGCCCGATGTTGGCAGCAGTCGTCTATTGGTGTGCCTGCGAACAGAGAAGCGCTTGATTGGCTTGGCTCCCACATGGGGACCTGGCTGTAGGAGGTGCCTGACAGCACGCGTTCCACTCTCAAGCCCCGATACGTCATTCCCGAAGACGTACTGTAAAGACATTACGGCAGGATGCCTTGTTTACCCATTCATTCTCTAAATGTATGTGAAGTCTGGCTTATTAATTTATACATGAATAATTGCATCGTAATGTACATGAGTGGAACGTCTCTCCTAACTACAGACAACACGTCTTTGCGGACTGAAAATGAGTCTAAAATCTAAACCTACTAACTAGTAAATAAGTGTTGCTTGGGGTCTAGTGCAGGGTCTGAGAAATCCAGTATCTCTTTTGTACAGAAACACAGGATTTCCTCTATCAAACAGGGTAAAAGTGTAAGCTGTTTTCATGCTAACAAGCTAAAATTTGATATGTTGATTCCAACATGTCAATTTTTAGCTTGTTAGCGTGATAAAGGCAATAATTTCTGACCCTTCTGGCATTGCGTAAAATGGGGTCTTACGGAATGAGGTTCTGGGGCTTGAGAGCGGTCTGGGAGCTGACAGAGGACACGCTCTCAGGTTCCTCCTGCAGCCAGGTGCCTCTCAGCATCCACACCGTGCTTTTTGTGCAAAAAGTGCTAGCGACGGGGCCGTCGCCTTCACGCTAATGGCGCTGCACCCCGCCACTAACCCCCCAACGCCCGATTTTCCCTGGCTGCCCAGGGCACGTACAATGGTCCCGTTCGCATGGAGAGTGAGTGATTACCTGTCAAAGCGCGGCCCCGTCATCGTCCATGCCCCCGGGCAGGTGGAAAGGAGACCCAAGTGTGGCTATCAGATTGTACTTCTGCTCGTGCCTGTCGTCACGTCGCATTCTGTCATACACGTTGCATGCGAACCACTGCTCTTTGTGCATCCTGTCTCCCTCCGGCTTCTGCAGGGCTTAAGAAGAGCCATACTCGTTCTTCACGTTCCCATGTTTATCTTTCTAAGAAAACCTCGTTAATTAACTTGGCTGAACGTTTGGAATGCCTACGTTTTGTTCACGTTAGTGACTTTTTACGTCAGGCTGCATGGTAGCTATGGGGGGGGGGTGGATGCTTTACATCTCCATGGTCTGGGGTTTGAATCTTGTGCCCCCTATATGAGTGTGTGGGGGGGGTTGCATTTTCTCCTTTTTGTGGCGGGGGTCATTTCCAGGTCCTCCGGTTGTAAGGACATTTTGGATGAATGTCGTACGTCTCCAAATCTCTGTGGACGTTCGTATTCCACGCGACGGACGGGCTTCCTGTCTAGGGTGTCTCTCGGGCTTCCACCCTGTGCCACCTGAGAGAGGTCGACCCTGAGCAGGATAATCGCTTTGAAGACGGATGAGTGAACTTGTCACACTGATTAACACGCCGAACTCGTCATTAGAGTCATTATGTTCCTGTTAACATGAAGAGCAGAACCCAAAACCTGAAGAACAGAACCCAAAAGCTGCTGAACAGACGGTGGTGCTTTTTTTTTTGTCGGTTAGTGCATATGCTGCGTAATTGCGGTCGCATTGCCTGGAATGGCACATTTTGGGGTCCGGGGGGGGGGACAAAGCAGCTCTGCACTACGTCAGACTGACGGCAGACCCCCCCACCCCCGACGGAGCCTAAGGGGGCTGTCAGCTGTTGGATTTGCTGTGGCACGATCCCTTCTGCTTGCAGGATTCTCTTTCATTGCAATACTTCATTAATCCTGGAGTTACTTCTTCCAGGATCTTGACTCAAACACTTTGACAATGCTGCCCCCCCTCCCCCCTCCACCCTGGAAAAAAAAAGAGTGACATTCTGGCACCTATTAAAAATAAGAGCTTAAAATTGAAAAATAATGTTATGCAGGAACGTCTGTGGCTTTAAAGAAAGGAATTTGTGAGCGAAAGGCAGGGGGGGGGATATTCTACTGCTTGCAGATAACAAGAGATGACTAATGACTAAGAATATTTTATTTATTCAGTTTCGTTCCTCATCACTGCATGACGGGGGCCACTCGCAATATATTTCGGTTTGAAGTGTGGCGTGTTTTTGTGCAAGGTGGCAGGCTGGAAGAACACTGATGTCTAGGGTTGGCGGGGGGGGGGAGGGTCATCCCTGTCACACCAGAGAGCTGAGTTCAGTGCTGGGTGTCACATATAATGCATTGGTAGAGGGCCCCCATGCTGCAGGAGCCCCCCCCCCACCGTGCTTCCCGTCGACACACCCGTTCAGGGATCCCATCACCTAGGGTAAGGCTCACCCCCCATCAGCATGACCCTCCCCCAGCTTTTCGACACCGGGGTGTCTGCCTCAGGCGCTTCCGGGGGGAGTCTGGCAGCTGGGTAACATCTGGAGTCTGAGCTTGGAGACTTCCGGACCACATGTCCTACCGGTGCTGTGGACTTCCGGGACCCTAGAACCGCTACACTGGCGCCCCCCGTCACACTCTGCACATTCTTCACCCTCCCCCGAGCTTCTGTACAGTATCATCTTCTCAACATCCAATTTACGCCACAAAGCAGACTGCAAAGCAAACTTAAAAGGCCTTTTCTGTAAGGCTGCAACAACACCCGCTTTCTGCCCCTTCCCTTCACATCGGCATCTATAAATCAGCCTGATTCACATTCCTTGGGGTATAAACGCACCCCCCACATATCATGTATTATTCCCTAAACCCCGCCCCCAATCGAGGAAACACTCTGCAGCTTAAGCGTGTGTGAGGCCCACTCGTGCACGTTGGTGGCTTTGGCCCTGTCCGCTGTCATCCCCTCTCCTCTGGAAATTGCAGGCCTACTACTGGGCAAACACAAACAAAGTTTTATAGTATGGAGTTCCAGGCGTTCCAGGAATTAACATGTGGGAGCAGGGGTGCTATTGTCCTTGGAAGATGGATTCCTCTGCATTCCTGGGTATGCAGAAGGGGTTTGTACAATGCAGAAGAGACAGAGGGGGTGCGGGAGAGAGAGAGAGGAGAGAGAACGCGAGAGAGGGAGAGAGGAAAGAGAAAGATAGAGAGAGAGAGAGAGAGAGAGAGAGAGAGGGAGGGAGAGAGGAGAGAGAGAAACAGATAGAGATAATAGAGGAGAGAGAGAAGGAAGAGATGGGGGGGAGAGAGCAAAGTTGTGCAGCTTTTAAGTCACCTCAGCAAATTCAGGATTTACTGGGAGCTCAAGATGCATCATGCTGATGAACTCCACTTCGTTCAGCCCTTTAACCGCAGAAAAGGGGTATTTTAAGAAAGTGGAGGGCGTGCTTTGTTTGGATTCGGTCCAGCGTTTCTTAGCCATCAACAGACTTGCGTAAAGTAGCCCCTGAAAGATCAGGCGAAGGCTGCAGTTTGGAGGTGTTATGTTCTTCTAGATCATGGCTACATTCTAAATGTTTATGCTTATGGTATATTGATTATGATATTAGATGGTGATGACGGCACTGCCTTACTAAATCATTCCGGGAGTTTGGTTTTCTATATGAAAGGGGCAGGGAATTTTAAACGCTGCAGCCAGAAGCCATTTCATCATGTGTGAATGCTTCATACTTTTCAGTTAAAATTCCAAAGAAACTGTAGCGATCTGTCAGCCCTTTATCAAAGCACTTTAGCTGGTTTCCAATGAAAGCTTCTATTTGAGGCTGTGATTGAGTTGGTGTACACAGTGCCAGCGGAACCTGCAGGCTGGAAAATAGTTTTACGGTCCGCTTTGTGTTCCAATTCCTCCCTCCAGTTTCCCGGGGCGCTCTCCAGAAACAGTGATCATCTTCTATCAAGTGACTGAAATCTTAGGCGTGGGGGATCACTGATATCCACACTCTGCACGCAAGGCCGTGGAGAGGTGAGACAGGAAGTAAGTGACAGGGATGGCCGTCTCATGAGTGGGCGGGGCCAAACATCTGGCCGCTTGAGTTTGCAGGAGGCGTGTCTTGTGAGGGGAGGGGCAACGGGTTGAGTTCAGGGGCTGGTTCTATCTCCCCTTTACTTGAATTTCCGCTATGTCTGAGAACATGGGTTATTTTTAAAACTGTCAGTCACACTCGAAGTTAAGGTCAGGAGTCGGGACTAGTGGACAGGGAAGACGACACCAAATAGTTAGCTTGTCTGCGCTAAGTTGCCTTTACCGTAAGGTCATGCCAACTCACCCGGGGCACTTATGCCGACCTCTGCTGTTTGAGTTTATCCAGATGTGGATTCATCTGTGCCACCTGGGGATAACTGGGCTATTATTTGTAACCCCTCGCTGCTCCGTCCGCAATCAGGGCAGCAGTGACGCCTCCACAACTCCAGAGGGCGCTAGCATCTGCTCAGACCATCCGTGGGCCGCCTCTGCATCCTGCATGCTGGGATCTTGGCTTTGATTGCGCCTCAGCCTCTGTATACGGCCCCCCGCCGTCGGTCTGACGGGCCCCGACAGAGAGATCCTCGCCAATCGCGCAGCTGTGCTCCCTCTGACGACGTGTCCGGGAGCTCGCTTTCAATTCTCATTTTTCTGCACCTCTTTTTCGCATTATTTCTCTGGCTCGGGCTGTTTTGGATTTGGGGCTCGATTACGAGTGATGCTCGTATGTAATAAAAAAAAAAGAACTTTTTGGTATGAATAAGTGTGAAACCGCTGGAGTTTACCCCTCGCCGCCACATCTCGCACGTTAGACTGTTATCAGGCGGACACGTCAGGGGCTGCTGGAGAACCAGCCCAGACGGACTCGATGTTCAAATCCGCTTTGTGAAGCTGTGGTTTCCACAAAAAGAGAAAGGGTCACATGCTGGCTGTTTCCTGGGGCTTCTATTTTGTCGCTTCTGGTAGCAGCTCTGTGGCGAACCTGTAGCCTGCCGCTACACATGCTCCCTATTTTAATTACCCTTTTGTACACTTTCATATGATTGTACTAATTTTCAGATGTACTTCTGAAGTAATGTATGTCCAGTCAGGAGCCATCGCCCTAGGAACTGGTCCGTCTCGACACGCGAGCTGTCCGCGGGCACGGTGAACCGGCTCATCAGTAGACTGGTGTTAGGTTTCGTGGAATGCTCGGTGCCGTCGTCGGACTTGCCCAGCTCACTGCAAGAAACAAAACCGAGGATCGATATATGGATTGGAGTAGCGTTGCCCAATCTGATCCCTGGGGACCGGTCCATGTCCAGGCAGTCCGTGTTTTTGCTTCCGGTAGGGAGCTGGGAGGGAGCAAAAACATGGAGCGCCTCAGGGTCCCTGAGGAGCAGCTTGCAAAACACTGGATTAGAGGAGAGACATACATCCAAAGACATTTCACAAGGGCAGGTTTTAATTATCATTGTGCATATGTATATATATATGTTACGTTTTATATATATATATATATATATGTTGCTGAAAACAAAATGTCTGCTTGACAGAGGCTTTACTGCCTTTATTGAGTTAACTGGATCCTGATTTGCCCGCCAGTATTGTATTCTGTATTCAACAGAGATCTTTTATATATCCAGATTAGCATGATAATACCCATACCGGGGAATTGCTAATCAGATTTCCTCTGCGCTAAGGCTGGTTATTATACAAAATTCACTACTGGTAGAAATAACACTCTGCCAGTCTTCCCTCCCATCTGATTATCATGGGTTTCATTCAGAAGTCGCCGTCGGCCGCAGAAATGCTCCTGGAAGCAACGTGGAGGTGTAGGTAGAGCCACTTCTGCGCCATTTCCCCACTGACGATATTGACTCAACACTAGCAGAGTACAGTCTGTGGTGGTTTTTGTGTAATTTCTACGCTCTTGTGCTCCTCGATTCTATAGGCAGGTGTAATAATGCTAACATCGTCATCCGTGCTTCCTCTGGCGGGCTAGCAATGCTAACTGTGGCCACTAATGGGAATCGGTCGGCCGAATCTGTCGGCTTGGGCAGTGTTTCAGTGACACGGAACACCACAGTTTTTCTGATATTTTGCAGTGTTTTGGGTATTTTTCGTTCTTGCGGAGGAAATTAGCCTGGGGGGTGGATGGTGTGACTGCATGAAAGGTTAGATACCACCTACCTTTGGAATATCTTCAGTGATGCCCCCCTGTGTTTGGGGTCTTCCGTTGGTTAACGAGCCTCTGCTCTGTGCAAAAGTGATGGGAGCGAGCACCGATATAAGCTGGTGTGCCCCCCCCCCACCCATAAGGACACCTTACACTTAAATCTTGTCTTTCTGTAATGTCAAATGTCATGGAATTTCTAAAATAATACAAGGGGTGAAAAAAGGGACAGATACCCAGCTAGCTCCAGTGTCATCTCCTTTGATTATTAAAACCAAGTCATGTGATCACTGATGATATCTCACAATGGCAACGCCAGGAACCCACATGAGGAAAAGAGGCATTCTGATTGGATACAGAGTGTATGGACCACCATTGCCATCTAAATAAATAGCTAATATCGATACGTCTTTCCCCTAATAAAAGCATATCAAAGCCCAACCTGGGAGCCTTTTACCCTAATTAACAGATCAACCCTATGTGTTCTGCCAGTAAACAATTGCATCCAATCTGAGCTCAGCAAGCATTATTAGCCTTTGGTCAGAGGGCCTTAGACTCCATCTAGCCCAGGGGTGGTGAACCTGATCCATGGAGGGCTGGTGCGGTACTTTGGGATGACGACTCAATCAGCCTGTAATAAAACACTGGTTCTCAACTCCGGTTTGGGGGACCCACTGTTATTGGCTGATTGAGAGGCCATCCCAAAAACCCGCACTGGCTCTCCATGGATCAGGCTCGCCACCCCTGGTCTAGCCAGACAGCCCTAAGAGAGTAAATGGTAAGTGATGTCAGTGAGACAGAGCCAGCTGTTAGCCATAGCAACAAAAGGGTTTTTGCATTTCTGTGCTTTAACAACGATTGATTGACAAGCCATAATGTCAAAGGAGTTTCTCGCTGCGCAGACAGGCCGGCTATGCGCAGACAGGCCGGCTATGCGCAGACAGGCTGGCTGCGTACAGTTCTGATGGTGCAAGTTCATACAGCAGCACCAGAACCACCAGAACTGTGCTTTATGAACAAAGTACGTGTTCTGACTTATTTTCCACTGCGTATCATCGGAAGCAGATGTTTCCATGGCACGGTTTCTCGTTTGCAGTGGCTGGGGGCGCGGAGGGGGGGGAGACCAAAACCGTTTATAAAGCATTTAAGCAGCGGCCTGATCCAGACTGACCTCCCCCCACCCACCCCCTGCATATTAGCCTCTGCTGAATAGGTCAGCTCTTTTTAGCATCACCAGCGAGCCATTTCGTGTCGTAAACAGCGTGTCAAAATGTCACCTGGAATCCTGTCTTGGCATTCTGGAACCTTCCGGTCTCATCCATGTCGCCAGAGTAGCTCGGGGTCAGCTGGACCCCTGAAGACACTTTGCTTAAAAGGGAAAATGTAAACTTCTGATAAAGTCAACCTTACGCCTCGTGATTGAGTATTTATTGTTTGCTACTCCATCGTTATGGATGGGGAGCCTGGTTGTACTCAACATACCTTGCTGGTAGCACCCGCTGCATTGTCAGGCTTCCCGCAAAGTGAAACCAAATCACTATCAGGTTTATGACTTTGGCACAGATCAACACGCAAGACGAAACCGCTTCAAGACCCGATTTCAGGTCCGGATCCTGAGGTACATAGGAGGTTTTATTTCATGTTTTTGAGGGTGTGTCTGCGTCTGTGTGTGTTTTCCTGTGCCGTATGAATGGATAATTTATGGATTTATGCAAAGTCTGCGTCAATATTAGGAGCTTGTTTTCAATTTATGAAAAGTGAGAAGGGCTCTTTTGATGAGAATTCCCTGTTTGTACACAGTTAAAAGCTTAATAAAACGCTGAAATCCAGATTTTTGAAGCCAACTCACACAGAAACTCTGAACAACATCCTCAGGATTATTTAAAGGTCCTTTCCCCCTGCTTTCCAATCAGACCTTGATTTATGCTAATAAGGTAGTTTATTAATGTGCAGTTCTGATTTACCACGTCTCTTACTTAATGTCAGGAACGTCATGCAGTCCCTGAATGCGTCTCATTTTCCCTGCTGTCTCTGCCACGCATATCCTGCAAAATTATTCTAGAAACAGTATTCTCAGTATTCCCAGTAGTATCCTTTGTAGAAATACTGGCAAACAGACCTTCTACAGCAAAGATTCTTTTTACAGACGAAAAGCAGGAGACAATCTAGATAATACAATTCACCCAGAAACGTCCCTTTGGTCCGTATAGCCAGTACAGTCCAAGCCGTACGTTTTTCTCTCTCTTTGAGTGTCCGAGTCGTTCAAACATAGCTGAATGATTTTTTCATTTGTGATGAAAAAAGAAGGAAGTCTACCTGAAGCTACCAGACTTTAAGTTTTAGCTGCCGGGTTTATCCACCAGGCAGACCTGGAGAGTCAGTGTTCATTATGCATGTTTCTGGCTGGTTCCAGAGTTTTGACTCCTTGCAGCTTGATCCTGGACATGAGTGTTTAACCGAGATGTGATTTGTGAAGATGTGGTAACTTGGGCTACTTTGGCTAACCCCTCTTTTATCTTCCGTGCAGCCCTCTTCTCTGCAGGCCGATGTCACTTGGAGTGGGGGGGAAGGGGCAGTGGCGATCTTGGGTTTCTGCTGAATTTAGGCACAGCGGGGCAACTTAATGCTCTGGGGGAAAGATCTGAATTAATACTGAGTCAAAATTTCAGCCGCCCAGCAAGGCTAATGTTGACATTCTTTGTTGACAGCTAAAACAAGAGGCCCTCCAATGGGCCCAGCCATCCATTACGTGTGTTATTTTTGAGCAGACCTAAGGAAAAATGAGCGTTGTCATGTTTTGCAGACGTTATTTTCTTTGTCCCTATAAACCCCCAGAGAAACACCACTCAGTGTTAAGGGGGGGGGGGGGGGGGGAAATCCAAAAAAGGCACCTGGAGGGGTTTTTTTTTGGAAAAGGAAGTACCCCTTGGGGCAAACAAATTTTTTAAAAGCGGGGGAGAAAGCGGGGGGAGTACTAGGCGGG
>JAABNY020000046.1:12573037-12594778 GCA_015164015.2 Brevimyrus niger
ACATTTACTTCTCAAATTCCCCATTTTCTGCCGGAGGTTTCTGGAAGGTACCTCTGAAGTTTCCCTTCTGAGCTTCGAACCGTCCCAATAAATCATTTGAAATTACCCTTTTTTTCGCTCCTGAATATATTAGTCTAATTTTAAACAGCGTGCTAACGAAACTGCCGCGGATCCGGGAAAGCTTCCCCCCATCCGAGTCCACTTTGGCTTCGGCCTAAAATAACAGGAACATTTTAAATATAATCCTTGTTAGATTCCTTCCATTAAACTTATTCATGTTAAATGGCAGATATATAAATAACTGGAGATCTTGGGTCTTAAGGAAAAATAGCCACTTAAGCCAGCAAAAACGTTTAGAGAGTGTGAAGTTCAAAGTTAGGTGGATTTTTTTTGTGTTTCTGGCAATATTCCATTCGCCGCCTGCTTGGGTGGCTGGTTAGCACACTCATTGGCTGTTTGTACAGTGCCCAGTTTGCCCAGTGGCAGAGCCTAGCTTGCTGCTTCGAAACCACTACCTCCGACCGAGGCAGCAGAGGTGGCTGCTAAGTACGCCATCTTCTGAGGGGGCGCTGACACAAAGTGAGCCAAATGGAATTTGGGCAGTGAGGTGAGGGCAGGGCGCTGCATGGGCATTGGTGCTCTCTGGAAACGTGGTAGATCCTCCCGCCCGTCGTCATCCGTGTAAATGACAGCTGAGTCGCAAAGTCACTTCACTCCGCTCGCGTCCTCAGATCCCAACCATCTTGATTAGGCTGCACATGCCACTGACCTCATGTATAACCCATGTGACCAGGACGTGCTTGCTTCAAACCGACAAGCTTGTTTAACTTTGATTGGCCGATGACATCGTCCCCCCCACCTATCCACAAAAAAAAAAAAATCTCTCTGAAAGCCATTGTGAATATTAAAGCCTTTAATGGATGTGTGATGTCATTTGGTCATCATTCTATAGGACAGAGTTCCCTGATTCTGGTCCTGGAAGAGGCCAGTCTGCAACACAGTTTGCAAACACACCTACTAAACCTGGCAATTAGCAGGTGAGCTGAGCAAGGTGTGTTTATGCAGGGAACTGTGCAGACTGCGGGGAAACCCTGCTGTAGAAGCTGCTGTTTGCGGGGGAAACCCTGCTGTAGAAGCTGCTGTTTGCGGGGGAAACCCTGCTGTAGAAGCTGCTGTTTGCGGGAGAAACCCTGCTGTAGAAGCTGCTGTTTGCGGGGGGAACCCTGCTGTAGAAGCTGCTGTTCGGCAGCCACCTATTGTACTCTTCTCCATATGTGCCTGTATGTTCAATGGCCCGGCATCCCACCTGCGGTGCCGCCTTCCTCGTTATCTGTGCATCCAGGGTTAGAATGTCTGTACTGGATAAGCAGTTATGGTAGATGGATGGATGGATGGAGGGATAGACGGATATAATTATCATTATTTAAATGTCTGTCTGATTATAAAGATAATAGCTAGTATATTCGGTATGACTGCTCATTAATGCAAAAAGCCTGCCCCTACAAGCAGCCAATCACGGGACTGCGATTGAATATATACAATGACCAGAAGGAGCCGGGAGGGGAGAAGGATGTCAAGTGGCTATAAATGCGATGCTGTCGGTGGCTCCACTGGAAAGAAACGGCCTCCTCGCTGGGATTTTCACACGCTTTTGTGTCTGGAGTTTACAGAGAAGCCACCCTGCAAATGGCATTTCCGTGTCTGAGAACTCCGTGCTAATTAGACAGGTCAGAGGAGGATGGAGAATGGTCATTCAAGCTATCAGGGGTGCAACAATAACAGCTCAGGGTGTGCAAAAGCTTTCTCTCGAGACAGAAGGTTGTCCTACACCCGCTGCCAGCTGAAGGGGAAGGGAATTCTTCTTCTCTCTTCTTTTTCCTCTCTTTTTCTTCTCCTTCTTCTTTCCTTCTTCTTTTCCCCTTTCACCTTCTATTTCGCCGCGCAGTTTGTTTATGGAATTACCGTAAAGCTCCTTCACTGCCACCGTTTCAGCAGACGACGAGGAGCGTTTCTGTCACGACGGGGTCGATAATCAAAGTGAATCTCAGTTCAGATCAAACGAGCCTCGAGCTGAGTGGCACCGGGTGACGTGTGCTGAAGTGACACAGGGACCATGATAGAAGGCCGGTGACCATTATCTCAAAAGGCCCCCAAAGGCGAAGTAATTCATCTAATGGCCCGAACGGGGCTGTCGTTATTACCAGCCATTTCGGCTAAGTAGAATTAAGGACGTTTCACTTCTTTGCTCTGTTTGTTCTTTTTCCGTTAGATATTTAGCTATTTTAATTAACTCAGCCCATTCTACATCTGCACAGCCAATATTGGCTTTTATTTAGAAGCCCCGATTAGAATAAAGAAAATGATTGCAGGGAAGTGAGCATTATTCCCGATGCAAAGGCACTCCTGTGCTTATATGTCTAATGGGAGACCACTATTCACACAAAAAAATTAGCTACATTAATTAACTAAAGTGGATTCATTGCTTCTTTTTCCGCTTCCTGTCTCATATGAGCGACTCGTGTGGTCTGTCTCATATGCTCTCTCTCTCTCTCTCTCGCTCTCTCTTTCTTTTTCTTCCTCTCTGCCTCCCTCTCTGTTACCCGGACCGCAGAAGCTGGGCTGTGGTTTTTTTTTCCCGGAAGCAATGAGTGCAGCCGCTTTACCTCCCTGTCACGAGCGTTGGAGGATTCCGGATCCCATGACCCGCGCAGAGCTGGCAGATCGGCGGCAGCCGTGCAAACTGCCACTGCAGCCTGGTTCCTTCTGCCATCCTCCGCCTCCCATCGCCACCTCTCAGGAAACACTTCTAGAGCATTCCGCAGAGGAGAGGGCCAATGAAATACGTGCCAGGCTTTACCAGCCTGGCATTCCCAGCCCCTTTCCCGTTCGTGGTCTTCTGGTCTGAGCAGATTTACGGAGTAGCGAAATTTTAAGAGGGAACCTACTTCTGGAAAAGCGTGTTGAGGGAAAAACCTGCATGATGATGTTTTTCAGATCATCACAGGATGGGGGCTTATTAACACCCCCACCTGCGTTAAGTGAGGTACGCTGTAATGCCTGATGATATTTACTTTTCCTCTTTTGGGATCTGGGGCATTTCCGGATTTTGATCCCAGGCAAAAAAAAAAAATAGCTAAAAACAGTATTCAGTTATCTGCTTAACAAGCTCAAAAGCAATAAACTGTATCTTTGCCTAATGGGCTTTACTGAAGTTGAGGGTCCATTCTTGTCTTTTACTGTTAATGCCCCCCACCCCCTTCCGGCGTCGCATCTCATGTTAGCGGCTTTAGCGATTATGCATCTTGCAGTGTCATCCTCACTGATGCTATCATCACTCACAGAATTGCCTGGCAGACAGTACAACAGAAGATGTTGTAAACATTATCCGCATTAAGAAAAGCACATATTTTATTCATACTATGGCGATTGTTAGGGACCATCTTCCCCTCCCAAAAAAAATTCCCCCCCCAAGTTAATACCACCGGTCCGCAGCCGCCTGGCTCCCAATTCCTGTCCACCACCCCCCAGTGCCCACCCACTTCTCCTCCTGTCCCTAATCACCACAGGTCTCCCTTCTGGGCCGGCAGCTGCATTCGGCAGGCTTGGTCCAATGGTGAGGGCGGGGGAGGGTCGTCATGGCTTCAATGTCTAGCCCACCTCTCTCTCCAGCCTCCTCGCCGGCACCCCCTGTCTTACTCTAATGATGCGGGAACTTCAAAACAAGAGGGAAAAGAAAAAAGGAGAGCGAGTGCGGCGGGCGTAAGTGCTGCGTCTGAAGCACCTTCGCTGTGGATGTGCATGTTCTCCACGGCGGGAAGGGGGGTGATTATCGACACTCTTCTTCCGTCCCGGTGGGCCGCACCGCTCCCATTAGGTGCCTGAACACAAATTAATTATTAGCGACGCGGGCCGGTGCGAATGCGGGCGAGGCGGCCGCTGGCCGAGCGTCGTCGCCTAACAGCAGAGAGCTAATTAGAGAGGCAAGAAGGCTGTAAAAATAAACCATGGCGCTGCTGCGGCTAATGGCCGCCGTTAGGGCCTGCAGCTTCCCGTCGCATTATATGCACCGTCAGCAACGGCGCTAAATCGCAGCAGAAGAAGACATTACAAGACTTATATCAGAACTGTTAATACTGAGTTCGGACAAGTCACCCCCCCTCCTTACTTACCTACACCACTAGCGCAAAATATCACAGTCATAGCGGCTGATTATGGGAGACAGCAAATTTTATACGGGCATGCGTCTAAATATCATCATTTGCATAGTATGTGTCTAGACGCCATAATGGCGGGAACCCCCCTGGGTCTCCGCCGGATGAACCTTGACTGTGCTTGGCTTTTATTGGAGAGACGCGGGGCTATAAAACTGGAGCACGTCTGACTCCCGCGTATCATGTCTGCATGTCATGACTCCCGTCGTCCGACGAGGACCTGAGCTGGGAAAGCGGCGGGCGGCCAAGGTCGGGCTCAAGCGTCGGCTGAAGGACGGCGGGATGGAGACCAGGGGGACCTGATTTCTGGACCCGGCACATCATTCTTGTCCTTGCAAGGGGAGGGGTACCTCTCGGGGCCGTCGTGCTCTTAAGTCGGCCAAACGCGAAGCTGCCTCCCCCATCGGCAAGCTCAGCGGAGTCCTTTCGGGTCAGCCGTGTGTGAGGAGGAGCGCCTCCTGTGACCGGGGGGGGGCATAGCCAGAGCCCCCCCGGAAAGGAGCTGCTGTAGGGAGCAGCCGGCAGCGGTGTTTCGAGCGCGGAAAACCTCCGGCGGAGTGATGCCCCGAGATGAAGCCGCCCCTCCGACGTGCCGCATCCTCAGCAGCTTAATGAAGATGCAGGAGGAGCCCGGAGCAGATGAAAAAGATCCCCACGCATTATTAGGCCAGTTTGTGGCAGTTTTTTCCAGTGCTGCGTGCTCTGCCCTCGATACGGTGGGGGGCATTAAAGTTTGATGGCTCCCGGCGTTCACCCTGAGAAGACCGGGGAGGCGGCGCTGCCTTGGTTTCCTCGCACAGACTCGCAGTGGGAAACCTGAGCCCGGCCCCATTCAGAAGGACGGGTTCAGGGAGGGCAAAGAAGGGACCCGTGTATCACGGGCGAGGCAGAGTCAGATCGCTAAATCCGATACGTCTGTCCTCGTGTCCCACAGCGGCTCATATACCGTTTCAAACAATGTCAGCCTTGCCAAAAGAGGCAGATTGGCTGCGATGCATTTGATTGGTTCCAGCGTTCAGAGGAGTCTCAGCCATTCTGAGTCTTGCACGGCCATCCGCCTAGTATTGCCATGGCATTTTTGTCCCGCACGACGTCGCACATGTGGTCTTTTACTGTGCAATGTTTTCTCGAAGATGGTTCGTGACTTTTAAGGTTCTTTCGGTGGCGAGCTAATGACCACCCAGGTTTTCATACCATGCCATCAGCAATGGTGTCTCACTGAAACTTTTAGACACTTACGGACCAAACTGCCCGTAAAGCCTGAGGTGCAGTGGGATATGCTGGGTGGGGTCAAGTTCTTCAGGTCTGCCGGTCTCTCATCCGGCCGTTTCAGGGGATAACTGCCAGACCAGACTCATTTAAAATCATGGGGAGGAAGATGTTTGAAAGCCCCATCCAGCATTTGCCGTCTTGCCGTTGATGTTGCCTACTGCGTATTTACGTCATTGTTGGGTCCGTTGATATTTCACAATTTCACAGTAACAAGAAACTGTATGTGGGGGGAGGGGTGGGGGGTTGTGTTTTCAGAGCTGCAATCCCATTTGCAGCTGTCCTGCAATTTGTTGAGGTTGACCACAGGTGTTTCCATGATCGTCTTAGAAATTGCCGGTAGAGGCTGGCCACAGAATCCCCTCGTCTGAATGTGGCGCGGTGTCTGTGTCTCTAGCTGTCAGAGAGCGTAGCATCTGCTCAAACATGCTAATGGCTTAGGTTGGTTGTATATAGGCCTCTTTTACGAAAACAAAAAGCCTCTGTCATTTGAAAGCCGTTTTTTTTGTGGCTGTTATTTATTTCCCTGCTAGTGTCTTGTCAATAATTAACGCTCGGGGTTAAATACCCCTCTTGGGAAAGTCTACAAGGAAGGCAGATAAAGGGAAAGCCAATTTGTCAACAAGCACTGTTTTGTCATAGTGTCTTGTTTAATATTTTGGGTTTTTTTTTCCCTGCATTTACTCTTATATGCTGTGCTGTGTCCAAAGTTGAGACTGTTTTCCAATATTGAACATCAGATCTGTGCAGTTCAGCACAGCCAGAGGAACCCAGAATATCAAGCCTTACCATCACCTCATTGGTGTACTTCTTTGTTTCTTAAAAGTTCGACAAATAAGAAGAGGTTTGGGATTGTTCAACTATGTATTATGGGAAGTTGGTGCTTTATAGGTTACTGCTAAGGCAGGGAGACCGTGACGTAAATGCCCTGCTGCATACTGTAGATGATGAACTCAAAGGAAATAAAGCAGAGAAGGACTTATTCCAGAATCACCTTTGACATCATTTGCTTAATTCCCTAATTGGATACTAGCAGGAACTTTTCTTATGCATCAGCGCAATATACATTATATACGTATTTCATTGAAACTTCCTTAGGTCAGCAGAATAAGCGCATTAAAAATCCTTTCTTGTCTGCGTCTGAGATGGACCTTTTTACGCCTCAATCTGGGCTGAAAGCAAAGGAATTTAAGGGTGGGCTTGTTGCTGTGAGCGCCATCCGCCTTCCTAATGAACGATCTGTATCGGGACACTACAGTGCCGGGGCTCAGCGTATCGCGGCCTGCAGAGGCCCGTTTGAAGACGCTCCCTCCATGAGTCTGTGGGCGGGGCTCAGCGTATCGCGGCCCGCAGAGGCCCGTTTGAAGACGCTCCCTCCATGAGTCTGTGGCCGGGGCTCTTCAGCGAGCTCCATCCGTCCGCCACGAGGAAGGTGTCTGAGGGCCATTGAGTTTCTGCCGCTCCATCCCCTTGGAGCTCTGCGGCGAAGAGACGGACGTGGGGAAACGGGCCGGCTAACGACCGGCCTAGAGCCAAGAAGATGAGGCCGTGGAGGGGAACCGGCGAGCTTCCGGCAGGGGAAGCGCGTCAGCGAGCTGGATGCGTACGGAGGCTCGCCCGCCTTCACCTCGCTCAGCTACTCCGCCGCGCGCTTTCAGCCTCATCAGCGGGTGCTCGCACCCCAGCACCAAAGCTCTAATTGACTTTTCTGCCACATGCTCTGTAATTGAGTTTTAATCACCGTTTTACATCATGTTTTGATATTCAAATTAGCCATGTCAGCTGAGAAAATGGCTCTTATTCTCCCCGTGTTCCCCCCCCCCTACGCCCCCCCTTCCAGAGCTGCCGCATAGGCGTGCTGGCATTAATTGCACGTTTCGTATCAATGTTTATTTTTCGAGAACGAGGTACCAATAGGACTCTTGGAACGAATATTGAGATGAGCGGGCTGATATTTCTTCTGTGGATGGCAGCCGCGCGCTCGATATAACAACATAATAAGGCCCACCTACATCACAGCTCCAGAAGGATTTTTTTTTTTTATAGAGCTTTTGTTTAATATATTTCAGATTATAGGTTTGGGGGTGGCTAGATCCTGGTCAGCGTTTAATCATACGAGATATATGGTCCTTGAGAATTCAGATGAAGCTTTCTTGTGTGACGCTTCCTGACACATTAAAGGTCCTTCTGAGGACAGCTGGCCAGATGGCATCAGAGATCCACAAAATGGCCTCAGCACAGTAAATCAAGGTCAGATAGCTACCTTCTCTTATGGGTGAGACTTTCCAAGTTTGTCTGTAAGTGAACAGCTGCTGGACATCGTTGTGACGAGTGGAGGTGATATCGCTATTATCAGTGGACAATGATTTTATGAAATGATTTACATTTTTTATATAGATTTATATCACAGATGCTTCTCTCCAAAGTGACATACACTTCCTCAGAGACTGAACAGTGACATCAGTCTGTCATCTGTGGCGCTTGAACCGACGACCTTCTGACTACAGACACAGCATACTAACCCTCTCACCTTCCCCTTGATTTCCCTTTGTTTTTGCCTTTTTTTTTGTCTGGTTTCGTCTACAAGGGTATCGCATCCAATCACAGCTTGTCGTAAATGTAACATGGGGCCAATCACGTTGCTGCCTGGCACTGAGACCGGACAGATGGCTGTGTGACCTGTGCTCTTTATTCTGTGGTCATTGGACATGACAGAGCAATGGCACCCAGGGGTCACCCTTCACGCTGACTGTGGGCCCGCCAACGTAAGAGGAAAGACAAACTGCTCGCAAAAAGCTCAGCCATTGATTGGGTTGAGCTGTTGCCACACTCTATAATTGGGGGAGGTTCGAAGTCCGAACCACCCCCCCCCGAGACATTGAAGCACCTGGGAGTTTTACTTACACAAAAATGTTCTTAGGGGAGAGGGATAGATGATTGGTTCAGAGAGATAACCAGTCACATTGTAGAGAAGCTGGGTTAAAACAACTAGAGGAGGCGAGACCAACCAAATGTCTTGGTCCCGCCTCCTCTAGTTGTTTGTTCCTGACTCTTCTACAATCTGATTGGTTATCTCTCTGAACCCATGATTTTTGCTTCTGCGCTAAGAACATTTTTTAGTCACCAGACCCGCTCCTCGACCGTAACCTTGAAAATAGATTGCAAGATGGATGGAAGAAGGGGCCGACAGCCAAGTTTGTGGACTCCCATTGAACCTCAGGTCATGTACCTCCAAGGCCACACGAGGCAGCTGTGGGAACAAACTCCTTATATTTCTTTTTATATCCTACTACTAAAATGGTCCCATAAACGGTATGATTGTGAACCGGGGTAGTTTCCACTGGCTGCGGACTCTCTCTTTACGACTTGCGTTATGGCCGCGGGCGGCGTGGTGTTAACATCCCTGGCGGCTGACGCAGCGACACGGCGAGCATGCCCTGCAGGTCCACAGGGTGGCTTTCACTTGATCTCTGACCATGGTTCCCTCCCCAGACGGATATATTTTCCGTGTGATTGAAACGTGGCCTTGCGCCTCTTAGCATTTGCGCCTCGCGAGCTGGAACTGGAACTGTGACGCTCTAGTCAAATCAGGCCTCGTGATTTACTCTGGCAAGAGCCCATTAAGATGATCAATGTGGACGAACAGACGGAAAGCTCAGTTGTGTACCGTTAATGACCTCTGCAGACCTAAGAGACCTCGCCTCAGACCCATTCATCAACCGCTCTGGGGCTTCTGGAAAACACAAGACCTAAATCTGGGTAGTCTGCACACCAGGGACCATCCGCTGTTTTTTTCTTGTCATCATTTTTTAATTTGTTTTTTGTTACCTGATTGTTTAATTAAACTGCTGTTTATTTGGCGATTCCTGTCGTCTCATGACCATGGTACCAAGAGGTCGAGTGCAGTCCAGGGAACCGAGACATTTGCTACCGTAGGGAGTCGCCAAGATTATTTTCTTCCGCTAAAAACACTTGTTGGTACACCCCCAAGTTGAATCGCTCACAGCTCAGCTGTGCCTGAATCTCACTCCTATGTTTGTTAAAAAAGGCTGTGTGAAATGAAAATATATTCGCAAGGCAAAAACGGGAGCAGGAAAGGCAAGGAGAGCATCGGGAAATGACAACATACAAGTTCCGCTCGAGCCTCTCACTTGCTGAGGTACTTTTTTTTTATTCATGAACCTACTCACAAACTTAGAAATAGACCAAACCTAAAATGGAAAATAAACGTTACTTAAGAAATACAAATTAAAATATAATTCCAACTCACTTTCATATTGCCTGGTAAATCTGTAACATCTTTATTTCAGTGTAATAATCTGAAGCATTTTACAACAGAAATGCGCGGTCTATGTTAATGTATGTGACGAGTAAAACTTGAAACTTGAAACTCTGCTCATGCACTAAGGCTTGTGGGTCTTTATTAATCATGGCTATAGAATATTCCAGAGCGGTAATATATCTAGTGAAGTATTCTGGCTATCTGCTTTTACAGCCTTGGTTTTATCTAAAGTTGCAAGGATGAACCTTTCCTGAGTTTCTCCATTGTGATGTTTGCTCACCCCCCACTCCCCCCATTCTGTCTAACCTCAAACGGCTGGGCAGTGCCCTGTTTGAGTGTGCAGTACTTCTCTGCTCTTTCCGTTTCTGCTTTTATCCTTTTTTTTGGTTTTCCTTTTGCCGTATGTCCCTGGAAGGGGAACTTCCTGAATAAAACTCCGTTTCGCTTCCGAATTCCTGCCCCATGCAGTTCTGTCCGCCGAGGCCACCCAGCTTTTCCCGCGGGAAGTAACCGGATCCCAGGCAGGTGTTGAAGTCTGGTCCAGTTGCTGGGTCCACGCTCTTCTGTGTAATTCAGGGTAGCAAGGGCTAGACAAAGCATTTTCAATTCCCAATTGCTCCAAGACCCTTTTGAAAAGAGATGAAGTAAAATTAGTGCCTTGATCTGATTGAATTATTATCGGTCTCCTTATTCTCCATCTACTTCTTTTTCGTTTTCATCTTCAGTGTTGTCTGCCAAACAGAATTCACTTAAGAAATGTGAGGCAGGCAGGTTCATTCACTCAGATGCTACACCTGTGGCTGATGGTATCGCCGCCCTGTATGCAATTCCATACTTGCCCTCTGTCGGCTGCCGGCTGAGCATCAGACCACTCGATAAAATCTGGGTATTGTCCGATAGACGCATGACGCATTTCTTTGCATATGGAATTGAAGGTACAGTACAGGCCCCTTGTGTGCAACCTGTGGAGAACTTCCTCTCCGGCAGTTGGACAGGCCAACCGCAACGGGTCCTACAGCGGCCCAGTTACCCGCTTACTCCCTGGGTCGGCCACCCTCCGGGTCCGGCCCAATCTCTGTTTCCTTCCTGAGATGTTCGGTACATGATTCTTGTGCTAGTGACGAGGAGATGTCTCCGCTTTCACTTTCTCTCGCACGGAAGCACGTTTGACAGGCCACAGGTCCAGCAGGGCATCTTCAAGTCGACTTCAAACGGGATTATCGTGGTGGAAAGGGGCTGCGGTGCAGCCGCCCCCGTGACCCTCCCCTCAGGGGCTCATCCCTGCTGTCTCAAATTAATTTAAATTGAAGGCGCATCTGTTTACTTGTCAGTTATGATGCAGAGCAAGGTCATGGATGGAGGGCCACGCCCACTGGGGGGTGGGGGGCGGGCAGTGTCACACGCATTTGCAGATGGAGCCGTCGCGTTTCAGGAAGCACTGAAGTCACTCTTCTTTTGGAACCTTGCTCACCACCCTGGGAACCTTTGTTGGAGGAGTTAAACATCACAGGATGATTTCAGGTGGCCATCCCTTCCAGCCCCCCCCCCCCCTCTTTTCCTGGATAACTGGTTGGATTGATAAATTCCAGATGTAAATTGGCGGGGGGGCACCTTATTTATATTTGTGAAATAGGATCTCATCCTGTATCACCTCATAAACCTTCGAGGTTTCAAAACAGTCAATATTTTTTAGGGAGGAAGATGAATGCCTGCAAGAGAAACAAAGTCATTCGGCAAAACCGGATTGAATCCATATCGGATAACGGCCGCGGAGTCCCATCGCAACCGGGAAAAGCTGGGATTACGGCAGAGCAGGGAGAGCGGCTTTCGGGAGGGATGTTGGGATTGTGCCTGGAGGTTTGAAAGTCTCACGGCTATAAGCCCGGCTGGCCTCAAGGCGACCGACAGTCCCTGATGCCGGGAGACACCCTTTTTAAATCCAAGACGGGTGTGAATAGGGAGGCGTTGGGTGAAGAGAAAAGTACATAAAGTAGACGAAGGGAATATCGAAGCTACTGTTTATGGCAGCTAATTATATATTATTTCCAGATAAGGAGTTATACAGACATGTGAGCACGGAACGGGTCATAACTGCTTAATGAGATTGTTCAAGGATTGCGGCACTGGTACTTTGCAGGGTGTCGTGTGCCGTCGGAACAGAGAGATCAATGGTTGGAGATTGAACTCTCTGCCTGGGGCTGTTCTGTGTGCGGCCGGCGGGAAAACTGCGACTGGGTAACAGAGAGGCGTGAAGTCGGCAGCCACACTCCTATGGGAGGGGGAAGGGGAGGGGGCAAGCCAAGGAGTGGAGCCAGCCAGTCAGGGGACGGTGATTGGTGAAAGCCCTGCTCTGATTGATTGAATTCCGTCGATGTGTATATATAAAGATTTGGGGATCTAATTCCCATATAATGCGGGGTGGCATGGTGGCACCTTGGTTGGCATTGTCGCCTCACACCTCCAGGACCTGCGTTCAAGTCTCTGCCAGGGTTCCATGTGTGTGGAGTCTGCAGGTTCTCCCCGTGTCGTCGAGGGGTTTCCTCGGGGTTCTCTGGTGTCCCCCCACAGTCCAAAAACACGCTGAGGCTGACTGGAGTTACCAAACTGCCTGTAGGTGTGAGTGTGCCCTGCGATGGGTCGGCACCTCAGCCGGAATCCCGTCACCCCAAATGTGATCAGCGGTTTCGGAAAATGGATGGATGGATGGATGTATGGATGGATTGATGGATGGATTCCCGTATAAATCAGCTGTCGAGTTTTGCCATTACTTTCACTGTTTTGGAGTCCAGTTAAACTCAGTTTCTATGTATGTATGCATGCAGATATAGAACAGTATAGATCTGCCCTATAATAGTGTGTGTCGTTGAACAGAGTGCCCCCTTCTGGCGATGATCATTTATTGGCAGAGAATGTAAATAGTGCATTAGCATTACAGATGGGCCGTCTTCTCCCTCTCTGTGTGACTCCGCTCAGCCAGGTTGAGCTCTCTCCAGGGGGTGGGTGGGGCACGGAGAAAAGCTGAAGCCCCCCCCCCCCCCCACCCCGAATGCACGTGCCCCCTTGCGTTCCTGTGGAGTTCGCGTCTCATACACCCGGGTACAGCTTCGGGCCAGAACAGATACAGAATGTCAAAACCCCGACACCTCGTCCTTGCTTAGATCCGCCAGGGGACTCGAGATCTCATTTAGACCCCAGACCACATCCCCCCACCCCACCCCCCACATTAAACACCGAAAGCCAGCCTTCACCAAGCGGTTGGATGTTCGGTAATCCGACGTCCGAGCGCAGTTCCTCCCAGATCTGCCCGCCTCTGACGAGGGCTTTAAGTCTGATGCTGGGGATTAAACAGCGTTGAGCGTATCGATACATTATCAATGGCCGTAATCCTTCTTGGCAGTGGGGGGGGGGGGGGCAAAAGAATAATGGATAACCAGGCCTATCCACAGAGTGTGTGGCTGCTCTATATATTTTTTTTTGGGGGGGGGCAGCGGTGAGCACTGTGTGTGTGTGTGTGTGTGTGTGTGGGTACGTGTTTTTTCACACTGCTGAATGTACAGTATTATTGATATTAGTTTTCCGTGCCCAAAACTGATTACTCCGTGAAAATACAGCGCGAAGGTCAGTAAACAAGGCCCCACTTATTCCACGGCGTGATGAAAGGAAATGGTTTTCTCTGTCCCTCCAGTCACGTTGTATGTGTGGCTCTCGTTCCCCCCCCCCCCAATCCTGTCTCTTTTCCAGCTCTCCTCTGTCCCTGGGCTGTGTGACAGCCTGTGTGTCCTCAACTAGGTTAGAAAAACGTCGGAAGTCGTGGGCAAACAAACACGCCTGTTATTGTTTTAATCGTTCATATTTATTCCTTATGAGGTGTAAATAGGAGGATGATTATCCCGTTGGCACCGAAGTAGAGCACGGCTGCCCACAGGGGGCGCCTCTCGGGTTCCGAGCCACGGATCCAGCCGGGAGCCGACACAGCATGTCGAGGCGACGCCATGGCAACGCTATGGCAACATCGGAGGCCGGAGTGCCGACGCCAAATCTCCTAAGAGACGGCGCCGCCGAGCATCCATGGCGGCCCACCGTCTCGGGCGGAGGGCTCCCTGCCGCGGTCGTACATCTGCGATGGGATTTAGACGAGGATGGTGATGAGGCTGCGAGGTTTGTGTCTCGCTGGTTCCATCAGGCTGGTGGACCTTCGGCCAGGTGCCCTGGCATGACCCCGAGCGGAGCGGGCAGCCAATGGGGAGGGAGCTTTTAATCCGGCTAAACTCCGCCCTCGGCCATCTGCTCCGGTGTCGACGGCACTACATGGGGACCGCCCGCAGGCAGAGGCCGGGCGACAAGATTCAGGGCAGTGGAGGGGGGGGGGGGGGGGGGCCCCGGGGGGCCCCTTTTAGGGCGGTCCCGCGGGGGGCCCGAGGGGCCCCCCGCGCTGCTACCCCCCCCCACCCCCCCCCCCCCCAACCCCCCCCCTCGCTGGCAGATGAACCCATGTCGCGTCCAGCGAGACTTTCAGCACCTTCCACTTAATCTGGGAAATTAGAGCATATAAATTTTTCTAATCAGAGTCCGTGGCTGCTGAACACCGGGGGCGGGGACAGGGGGAGACGATGAGTGGGCGCCCCCTACTGAACACAGGCAGAAATGTTCCAGGTTCCAGGATTCGCCAACGCCTGGAGGGTCACGGAGCCCCACACCGCAGTGAGGGAGCTGTCACCGGGGCGAGTGCGGGCAGCGAGTTGCTCATTTGGCACGAGATCCACGGCCTGCTCTCCCGACGGCTGTGTGCCCGGGTGCGTGATGTCGAACCCGATGCCGCATCCCGTCGGGAGGAACGGCGCCGCCCCTCCCTCTTGGCCGCTCCTGTTTGCGCAGCTGCTCCGAGTCAGCAGGCAGACAAAAGCAAACGATACCAAAGCAGAGCTAATCCAGCAGCGCAGCCGCTATGTGGACAGCGTCCAGTGGGGCACCGTGCCGTCCCGCCGTCCGCTCCCCCCTCCGGTGGCTGCGCAGCGCTAACTGTCGCTTTAGCCGAGGAGGTGGGGGCAGGAAGCGTCTGGAACAGCGTTTGTTCAGAGTTGGGGCGACCGAGACGCGGAGCCCGCGGCAGATGGATGGTGCTCGATGGCGGATGCTGACACTCCAGTGTGAGAAGAATACTGCCAGTGTGCTGAACAGGATTCAGTTCCGGAAAATACCCCTGTTATGTTAGACTGGACAGCAAAGGGAGAGTGATTCAGAGCAAAGGAATATGAGATGAAGCTTTATTTGCAGAAGTACAGGTATATTGGAATACAAATCCCATCATGCTCTGCTTTGAGACAGACACATATATACAGGTGACAGTGAGGCTTGCTCACTCCTGTGTCATGTTGGCTTTTCGTTCCACGGAGCACATGGATTTTACAGGGTGTTTTTATTAGGGATATTACGGGCAAGCAAATCAAAGAGCAAAACTAAAAAGAGCAACTCTGAAACGCCATGAGAACCACAGGTTTCTTCCTGTTTAAGAAACCCATAATTACAGGTGTGTAGAGCACCCCCATAACACCGACGGCCCTCCCCATGCTTACGCAGTGGAAAGGTAAGGGCGTGACACACTGTCCGTGAAAAGGGAAACTGCCGCTGTGGTATTTCGGTCGGCCACATTCTTTAGCGGAAATCGACAGCGTCTTCGTGCTGCCTGGTGAGGCGAAGGAATGCGGCCGCGCAGGACGGCCGGGTCTATTTCTCTGCTGTCAGTTTTGCGCGCAGGTCATCAACTGGGAGGTGAAGGTTAATATTTGGATGTTGTCACTTTACCTATGGATTCTGGCAACTCTGCACCTCGAACAAGAACGTAAATTAAAACGTTTCGCTCTGAGCCCGGACAGCTCTAATTACCCGCAGCCGTTGCATGGAGGCAGGGGGACAGTGACCTTTGATCCATGATGCACCTTCCGAAAACATTCCCTGACTTATTAGCATTCTCCTGCTGTTGGGGTAAACACTCCACAGCCGGTAGTATTTCTATAACCCCCCTCTCCCCCCCGATGGCAGATTTACAGAGGCATGGGTCTGTGAGAATAAGTGCTGGTTTTTATCTCGTGGAGCCTATTCGCATATTCAGGAGAGGATTTTGGGAAATTTCACCGGCGACTAAGCGGAGAAGTTTTTAACAGAAGTACACAGGGTGAAACTTCTTTTGTCAGTAGTTTTCCGGGGCTCGAGCGTCTTCTGGCGGATTGCCGGGCAGACGTTGGATCTGCTGTCGAAACACCTGCGCTGACACTCTCGGATAAACATGAATGGATAAACATCTCGGATTCCCCCGAAGGAATGAGGGCTTGAGGAATCTCCAGTACGCGGTGTCACCGTCGCTGCGTGGGCCTCCGACTCTCAGTCTCGCCCCTCGAGTATCTCGCACTTGTATCTCGACACAAAATAGCTACTTCTAGACGCTGACGAAAGCGGCTCTTTTAGAAAAACGTTGCGTGACTTCCAAGCACGACCATCTGATAAGGAGTCTTAAGGGGCAGATGATGGCGGCAGTTCAGACGCCTGAGCTTTGATGATGGCTTGTTTTTATCCTGGGTTTTTGCCTACAAAAGGTCATCCACACCCACCTCAACCGGCCAGCAGTGTTTCGAGTGCCTGTCCTTCACCAAAACCCACACTCTTCTTTTGGCAAGACTCTGCAGGACGGCGGCTGGTGATCCTCAGGCCAAGGGTCAGGAACAAAGCAGATGCTGGAGACGGGGCTTAGAGAAACAGTGCGAGCCAGTTTGGGGTTGGGTTGTGTACCAAAACTCTTTTTTTGACTTTCCAGTCGCCATAATCCTTCATCAGGCCACGTGAACCATTTTCAAGAAAATTTCTGTGGTGATTTTTTGGAAATTTAACTTCACTGGATTACAGGAGGGATTTAGGATGAGGAAGCCTGACTTTATGTCATTTGCGGTCACATCTCAAAGACAACGAAAAACAGAGTGAGTGAGTTTGAGAGATTTGCTCTTCAAATCATTGCATCACATCCTTCTCCTCTTGTATTTCTGACTGCATTTATGTTGCTGACATTGTTGTGTGTGCATTTGTGCCCGTATGCCTGTTAATTTGTGGAAATTTACACAATTGAACTGGGGGACGCTGTTCATTGCAACAAGTTAGGCCTCTATGCTTATGAACGGAAGGTCGCCGATTCAAATCCCGTTTTTGGAGTTGCCACATCTTCGTTGGGCCCTTGATCTTACCTGCTAAAAATGCTGAAGGTCTACCGGATGGACAGCCGATCCCTGAGCTCAGACCCCACGTTGTCCGGATGACCTTCACCGTCATCCGGGCCTTTAAAAAGCAGAGCATGATGGGATATGTGAAAATGAACATGTTCTAATGTACCCGTCCACATAGTTGTGCTAACAAAGCTTAGTTTAGTTTTTTTGGTGGAGTTCCTCTTCAGAAATCTAAAGGCGCGCTGATGCCAGCAGACTCATCCAATCGCAGCTTCTCATTTCTCGTACTCGTATTACACCATGCATTTACGCCTTGTTATTTAGCACTTCGAGATGGCCCACACATAAATAAAGCAGTGGGGGTGTTGAATTTTCATTCTGTTCTTTATATCAAAGCGCTAGCGTTGCTCATGAGAGACCCGCGCTGTCGGAAATTGACCATCCCTGCAGCTCAGCGCTGCAACACGACCGGAGCATTTCTGCTAGGATGCTGAAGACATCGACCGTCGCGGTCCCTGTTAATGGCGGAATTAGAACCGGCTCCAAGGCTGATCCGAGTGCCAGCGGGGGTTTGCTTCGCCTCGGAGGAGCAGGCCCTTATCCGTGGGCGAGCGTCCCCGTGCCGCGGCCCACATCACTCTCCGCCGCGTCGAGCTCCCCGTCGATTACGGCGCGTTTTTCTCCTTTGCAGCGCCCTTGCGGCAGCTGGTGAGGCATAAAAGGGAAAAAGTCCTTTCGAGATGTGGAGACGGCCCGGTGAAAGGCGGCCGGTATCCTGGGGCCATTCGGCGTGGATTTACAGCCGGTAGACAAGCTACTACAGGGTCTGTTTCCTGATCCCTGAGGGTGCATGTATCTAGCCAGCTTACCAGCGTTTCAACCTAAAAGCACCGCGATGTCTTCTTTTTCGTATCTTTTTGGCTGAGGGTGCGGTGAACTAAACCAGACAGCATCCCTTTGGAGGAAGGTAATACCCACACAAACACACTGGTCTTGTGCTTGACGTCCCTTTGTGCGCGGCCTTTTTATAGGATGCCCGACATTCACCCTCCCCATCTCCACTCACACTTGGCACCTCCCAGAATTGCACTCATTCTATTGGCTAATTAGTGCCAATATATTAACAAGGACATTCCATCTTGAATGATGCGGGGAAGGAGGCAATAGCGGTCAGTTCTTGCCACAAGCGGCTGTACAGTATCAGCGGATGCTTTGATGCCCTACTGGTTCTTGTGGGAGCCCCTGTTCCAGTCCTGTCTCTCTCTTTAATAAGATGACTTAATATAGCCGCCCTTCACCACATCATGGAGACATGAACCGCTCAACCCAATTGTAGTGAGATGCTGTTTCAATAAAGACATCCAGCGAAATCTAGGTTGCCTGTCTTCACTTGGGTGGCACATGGTCCCAACCGTGGATGCGTTATGAACTCCAGGTTAGATCCAGCAGGATAATACTGCTGGTATTTTGCCCCAGGGAGAGGCAGACGTGGTCGCTGCAGAGAATCAGGGTGGGTTGCGGCAGGGAAGCAGTTTGTGGCTTATTCTTGGACTTGCGTGGGGACAGTACAGCAGATATCTGTGACCGACGGATGAGACATTTTACCACATCGACCTTCATGAAGTTCCTCTTTTACAACTTGCATCCATCTCTATGTGTACTCAGTATATTTCAGCATGAACAAAAGAATCGGTGAGTATGTATGTATAGAGTAACCCCTTCACACTTACAAAGATTACATTCCCCACGACAGAGATCCCCACAAATGCAAATCGTGAATAATACTCTGGCCTCCCTCTGCTCAACCCAGAACAGTCTGCAAGCCTGAACAAAAATAAAATGCCTATTTATTACTCATTTCAAACCAAACAGTACTATACTGTACACTTTGCATGTTAAATTGCCTTGTCAATTCTTACGTAAACATTTTATATAGAATATAATGCTAGGTTACTACTGTACACACTGGGGGCACCGCGCTTTGGACCCATCATTAAAAATGATCGGTGATGAAAAGTTCAGAAGCTACTGAGAGAAGCTCGAGATTCCACAGTCACGTGTGAGTGAGGCTGGCTGCTGAGACAATGAGCGACATGCCCAAGCCAAGACTTTTAAATATTAATGATGTTTTATGTACTTACACCAACAAATAATATGTATCACTAATATTTATATGCTATATATGTGACCCAAACCATTTTCTGTATTGTTTTCGGCTTACGCACCGTGTTCGAGTTTCCGCCATCTTTCAGCAAGCTCCAAAATATCCCTAATTGTTCAAGTGCAACTCATCAATAACTGAAACCACAAATGTGAAGTGTGCGAATGTGAAGGGGTTACTGTATATATAAAGCAGTGCTGTCCCTAGGATATTCATTAGTAGGACATAAGAGGGGGCTTAATTTATACAGAGAAGCCAAGGTTATCATTAGCCAATGATCTGTTTCGAATTGGTGAGTGACAGGGGAGGGGGCACCCTGGGGACCAATCAGCTTTCAGCTGGGGCCAGTATCCCTGTGTTCCCGCCCCTGTACTTGACCTAAGCTGAATAAGGCTGTCCGCTTAGTCTCCACGTCACAGATCTCTCTGCATGTTTTTTTGAGGGTGAGGCCGGTGGAAATTACTTTCGAGTTAAAAACTGCACACTGTTCCCATGTGCACGGCGGGAACTAATCACCGGTACCCGCTTGAGCGGCCATGGCAAGATGGAGGGAGACAGGGAACAAAGCTAATGAGAGACAGATAATGGTTTTTTAAAATAGTACTTTGGGCCCAAGAAGGCTGGCTCGGAGCAGAAGTACCCCTTTCACGCAGTCTTTGGTAGGAAGAGGTAAACGAGCCTGAGTTTTCCAAGCACACGTCGACCGGGAGACTTATTTGCGCTTGTTGAGTGGCATAAGCGTCATTTCGGTTCATGTTAGCAGGGCGTGCAATTAAATCGACGTTAATTAGACATTTCTTATACGGCAGAGGAGGCCCTGCTGCTTTCGTGAACGTTTGCCAGCAGATCCATCGACGTTCTCTGCTTCGTTTTTGCGGAGCCCGATTGGGAATTTCCCCGTGTAATTAAAAACAGCGAGGTTCTACCTGCAATTGCCTGGTCTTGCTCCGGAGGTCATTGGAGACAGGTGGTGGGAGGTGGCAGGGCGTCTGGGCGAGACGTACAACCCGGCGGTCTTCGTAGATGGGGGAAGGGCATGTCAAGGTCGCGGAGGGGAAGGTCAGTGCCGGCCTCAGGGAGGAAGGGTAACACGCGACAGCCCTTGGCCTGGCGGGGGGTTGGGGTTAACGAGAGGTTCAGAGGAAAGGGGGTCAGGCGATGATGATGATATTTTTGTATAACGTTTTTGGTGCAAGGCACAGGGGCGTATTGCGTATTGTCTGGAAGATACTCCCCGGTCCATGGTACAGCTTGTCTCAGATCCAGCGGAAGGTTGGTAAGGTAGATGTGGATCTTCCGTCTAACAGTGTGTGTTAGCATGTGTACAAGTGTTGCTCTTCATGTGGAGTCAAATTTTTTTTGTTGTTGTCTGTAACGAAACAGTTAGTTTTTTACAGCCTCATTCACATTCATTGAAAAAATTTAATGTATTAGTTCTTGCAGGATTTTTACTACTGTGAAGTAACATTATGAACGTTTAATCAATCAGAAACCTGTACAAGTGTGTGTGTGTGTGTCTGTGTGTGTTTGTGTCTCTGTGTATTTGTGTGTTTGTGTGTGTCTGTGTGTGTTTGTGTGTCTCTGTGTGTTTGTGTGTCTCTGTGTATTTGTGTGTGTTTGTGTGTGAGATGGGGTTTCTTTGCGTTTGTATGTCAGTAACAATAGATTATTATTATCATTACACAACAATTTATCTGTATCATTCTGCTTTGTTTCTGGATTGTCCAGTTTAAAAAGCAACAATAGATAGATAAATGATCACTAGATTGGTCAGTTGCAATCCTATCCCAAGTAAGCCCTGGCCAAAGATTACTTCCGATCACGTTAGACTGATTAAAGGGTCTTTGTTGCGCTGGGACGGAGCGGCGTGGTGTTCGGGAAACTCGAGGAGGTGGGACCCCGTAGGGGCTTCAGGAGCTCCAAGGCGGATAAAGTGCCGATCTGCCTGCAAGAGCAGAGAGAGATTAAGAGATTGGGGCTGAGGGTGGGGGGTATAGGGGCCCCAGTAGGCGGCGAGTCGGGTCTAGTGGTTGAGAGGAGAGAGAATGACTTATTATAATGTGGGCAGCAGGTGTGGTCACATGACCGCCGGCAATGCAGAAACAGCCGGAAGGGAAGTGTTTTCCAGGAGCGGGGGTGCGGGCAGGTGGGGTGGGAGCAGATGCAGGGTCTGTAACGTGCAAATGGAGGGCAGTGAGCGACCCCCCTCCTGCATGCCTGGGGGAGGCGGGCGACACAGATTCCTCGCCGAGAGACGTCGAAAGTTTCTTTACAGAACTCAGGGCAGCGACTGGCTAATGTGTGCCTTGCTGTGTGTGGCAGCTCCCCCCGCCCCGGGCCCCCCCCATCTGCTCTCAGATACATTCTGAAGGTGTAATTATATGTCGGCTGACTGGCCCTAGAACTCAAGGAAGCCGCCCCTCCCCCCCCATGACCCGAGATGCAACAGCCCGCTTTCCTGCAGGCAAGGGGTGGAGCCCGTAATTTGAGGGGAAACGGCAGCTTTGCTGAAGGTGCTCCTCAAAGTCTAGAGGGTGATGGGTGATTAGGGGGGCCAAGAAGCCCACCCCCCCCCCCCCCCCCCCACAATCCCCACCAGGCATCAGCGCT
>JAABNY020000046.1:12598313-12611193 GCA_015164015.2 Brevimyrus niger
CGGCACGCCGCCGGCACGCGCGAGACGGTACGCGGCGGGCGCGGGGGGTGGCTGTGGGGCGGTGGGTGGGCCGCGGGCACCCGCGGGGGGGGGGGGGGGGGGGGGGGGGGGTAACACATCATAAATTAATCAATGAGTCTGCGAGCAGAAGTTTTGATTTAATGTGCATTTTTCCCATCTACTTCCGATCTTTAACTAGGCCATTAGAAGATATGCAAATGTGGCATGTTTTTGTGTTGCGAGGAACGGTAATTATGCACAGCGTCTAATTACCATGATTTTGCAAAGCACATGGCATGGCCTTGCATTTTCCTCATTGATTATTGAATGTTTATTGACTTGGATGGATGGATTGATGGATGGATGGATGGATGGATGGATGGATGGATGGATGGATGGATGGATAGAATGATGGGTTAAAACTAGTGTCAATCACTCAGGCGTACAATGCACAATATCTCGGCCAGATCTGGCGTCCTGAAGTGACCTTGTTCCCCCATCCTATGGCAAAGGCTGTCTTGGGAACATCGTGCACGGAACAGCGGGACACCAAGCCGCAGCATTAGTACTCGGTGGCGGTAGGTAAACTTGACCTGTGAGGGAACCCACAAAAAACAGCCCAGAGCCCTTCAAATCAAGCTCATCATTTCTCTGTCTAGAAATGTCACGTTTAAATATTTTTTTGTCATGAAATTTGAAGGATACCGGTTATTCTATCCAATGCCATGCCATTATTTCTCTCAGGAACCGCACTTAAATTATCCATTGGAATGCGATGATTTTTTCAAGGGTTCAACCAAAAATATAACTTTCACCGTCAGTTTTTTTCATAGAGGCTCACACCCCCACTAAACTAGATACCCAAATAAAGCTTGAAAAGTAATGTTTTTTTTTCCTCAGGAGATTCATAGCAAAATCCAATCAATGGGGCGAAAATAAGACAAACCTACATATCAAATGTAACAGTTTTCAGATTTGACTTGCTGGTGCTATAGAGAAGGACAAGTCTGGGTCCTCAGCAGTTCCTAACATGTAGCCTCCTGTAGAGTTAGTGTCTATTCAGATTTATGTGCTTTAATTTTTCACAATGTGCTTAAATCTTGTTCTGCCTCCTCTCTCACTTGGTTCTGCTTTGGAATGAGGATAATTTCTGTGTGGGATTCCGTGACACGAATTTCCATCTCTTTATGCAACATTTTCATAGGATTTTTTGTTTTAATGCATCCGTTTGCCGACCTGCAGCATGCGCCATATAAAAACGACCCTTAAAAATAGGCCAAATGGTATTTCAGGAATGCATATCATTGCCCAGATGACTGTAGGTGCTATTTTGCGTATATATTAATAATGTTTTTTTTGTCAGCCTGTTACAAGGTTTTCTGCTTACCAAAAACGAGCTTGAGAAAATACCCAATGCTATTGTCCCTTAGCATGCGTTGCTCGACTCCATTTCCAGCAAAGGTATTAGCTTCTGGTCTGGGGTATCTCGCTTAGCATGGCTCCGCCGCTTCGACTGCAGTTACACGCCTCCCGCGATTGACCTCGTTTCGCTGCTGCTGATACAGTGTTGGAGAGGATCTACTGCATAGTAAAAAGTCCTCCATGGTGCTGGGCAGGGATCTCTTCCAAGATGCACCTCATGCTGCACCATTAGAGACAAATTAAAGTTGAACGATACTTTATTAGCATGAAGTACATTGAGTGAATGCGTGTAATTGCTTTTACTTTATTTTACGCAGGGATTTTTTTTTGGTGTGTTTTTTTCCCCTCTCTGTCAAAAGGAATTAGAGTATGAATAATCACAGGAAGAGAGATCGAATCAGACATTACTAATCACTCAGACATAAGTGACTGGTGGTAGCAGACCGAAAGTCTGGATGATGTCAGCAAGCCATCGTTTCTTTTACTTCGCAACGCAGAGGTGTTTTGCAAAATCTAGACATCCAGCCGCCCGGTTTTCCTTTTAAGACAGACTGTACAAGTTGCTCCAAGTACTTCACTTTACAGAAGCACAACGATAAATCTGACAGAAGGGATCGGCCCGAGGAGGGGGTCATTTATGAGTCAGTCCTCGGTGCAGAGTCCCGCAGCTGGCTTTGTTTAGACGTCCAGGGCTCGACTCTGTCAGGATGTCAGGGTCAAGTTTACGTCGGGTGTCGTTGACCCCTCCTGCTGCTCTCTTTATAAGTCTGCTTAGGCGGTCATTGTCCGGTGTTTCCTGCATAATTGTCTTCCAGGATGTGCATCCTGTTTGTGGTATATATATATATATATGTATGACTTCTAAGACGTATATCTCTGTTTCAACAGGACTTTGAAAAGGACCCACCCTTTGAACCTGGATTTTTCTGTGGGGGTCCAACCCCCACACCCGCTCCCCGCTTGGCTGCTGGAGGGCGGTTGCTGAAAGTGTGGTTTGATTGGACGGAAAAACCGTCAATCACTCTTGACCGTGAGTACAGCTTGAGGCTCTTCCTGTTCCTCTCCATCTCGGCACACGGCACTTTTCACATCCTGTTCCACCGGGCCATGGCAGATTTCACCTTTCAATCCCTTCGATTCTTTGAATTCATCGCGGCATGAAGCTAGTCTTTCAGTGCCAGCGTGACTGTGAATGTTTAGCTTTTAGCCTAAAAACAACCCATGACTGTAACCACATTTTCACTACTGACATGAAGCCTATAACATGGGTCCAGTTCCGGCGGTTTAAATACAAAAGTCAAAATATTCTTTAATATTCAATTCAGTTTTTCTAGATGATGTAAGTTGCTGGATAGCCATAATCATATGGGCTTTTGTCTCTCATCGCCGTCCCTTTATAATAATAGAGTGAGTCAAACAGGAAGGAGGTCCAGTGAGAAGGGATTATTCCTAATTATTCCAGAACCATCTTTTGCAAACTTAAGCAAATTGCAAAGCAGATGTATATACATAGGGAAAAGCATAAATTAGCTTAGTATAGCACGGGATAAGGCCTTTATTATGGAAGTAAATGATCTCTGAAGGGAGAGCTTGGGGCATTAATACAATGTGAATTTAATGCAAGGCACGCTTTGAAGGCATGCTTAATGGCAGGCTGTCAGAAGGACACCTCACTCCCGTCGCGGGAGTCTGAAGCTGAAGACCACCCTAAACGAGGTTCCGGAAGCGTCCGCGAGCGCCGGGCCCACAATGAGTGGCCGTCACTGCCATCCCCTGACCCCTGTTTAGGCCCCCGCTCCCCCCCATTATGCAGGACGCCATCGGGCGCGAGTCACGACATGGGCAGTCAGAGGCTCGCTGAGCCTGGCGGAGTCGCCTTCTCCACGGGGCTGAAGGACCTGCGGGAAAAATGTAGGGCAGCTAAACAGTGAGGAGTAAAGGCAAGGCAGGTCCCCCCCCCCCCTTCTCCCCCAGGGCGCTCAGCCTGCCAAGCCACAAAATCTCCACCTTCCTGCTGATTCGGATATCGATAATGAGCAGTGACAAATTCCCAATATGACTGAGCTTACAGCCTGTTTATAGGTTGCCTATGGACACTCGGTGACCTTATGTCACCAAACGACCACTTATACACTCAGAGTTTATTTCATTCACAAGAGTCAATGTTATATTTCCGTGAATAAAGAGAATAAAACGGTGCTACTTTATTAAATTCCCTTTTTTTTTCCTACATTTGCTTGGGCGCTCTGTTCACACGTACAGTGTGAACAGTGTGAACCCTTTTTATGCCTTTTCTGTGCACCTGTATCCGGTTACTCCAAATGTATTCAATTTCGTGTGAAATATTTCCAAATTGCATTGTCTTCATAATCCTGTGTGAACAGCGGTTATTACGTGAGGATAGTCATTCCCCTACCAACAAGCTGATTGATATATAATGGAGCAGTTGCCGCCTGTGTCCTGCTTTCCGCAGGGCGTCGTGTGCACAGGCGTGACGCACAGGCGTGACGCACCCGAGTGTCAGTAGCGGCACAGTTATCCCGCCCAGTCGGAACCCAACGCTCATGCGGAGAAGGCGCTCGGTCGTGTGTCTGTCAGCACCAACGAACCGCAGGAACTCATCTGTTATAAGTAGATACGGACTTATCTGACGCAGAGGCACGGCGCCCCCTGCGGGAGGGGCAGATCATTGCAGTGGGACCAGCAGCTCTGCGGTGACCAGCGCTCTCTCCTTATGCGTGCTCCGACCCAGTGTGTTTTTCACCCTCCAATTTATGCCATTCTTTGAAATCATCGCACCATGAAGGTTTCAGTTGAATTTCAGTGCCAGCATGACTATGAATGTTTAGCTTTCAGCCTAAAAACAAACCCATGACTGTAACAATGTATTCAGGACTCGCATAAAACCTTATAACATGAATCCCATTCTACTGGTTTGAATATAAAGAGTCGGTATTGCCTTTGATGTTTGGTTTCATTTATCGGAGTGATGTGCTGTTTTTCTGATGGGCGAGATGCCATCGCATGACTAACATCACAAATGTTTTCCCCGCCTTTCCATCCGTCATGTAAACAAGCCCTGTTTTTTGCACGCTTATATGTGAATGGCAAGATGCCTCAGTTAAAGTCTGCTGTGACCTTTCGTCCCCTAAAAAGGAGGCTGGTGACGGTTTAACTAGAAGTATCACTCAGGGACTAATACAATTAAATTCCAGAAATTAAAAAGGGAACCAGCATATTCCTGTTGTTACCTTATTTCACCCGGCAATTTATTCACTAAAACAGTCTGACATTGAATGGGGGCTGTTTCTGTGATTCTCTTGTGGATGTACGGGCTCGTGTCATGGTACCGTCACGGCAGGTGATGCGGTAGCCAATGCCAAGTCACTCATAAACCAAAACCTGCCTGCTCAGGTCCTACCAGAGGTGCTGCTTTTCCCGCTCGTGATGAAGTAGCCTGTGGCAAAGCTACGTAGGGCAAGGAATGGGCAGAGGAACAGAGGGAGAGGGGGATGGACAGGGGAACAGAGGGAGAGAGGAATGGACAGGGGAAAAGAGGGAGAGAGGGATGGGCAGGGGAAAAGAGGGAGAGGGGGATGGAAAGGGGAAAAGAGGGAGAGAGGAAGAGTGAAGAGAGACAGACAGCTCGTCCATCTTCATGAATAAAAGCTGTAACAAAATTACCGCATCTGTCTGTCCATTTATCAGAGATCAAGTACTAATCATCTGCGTCTTTCATGATCATGGTCGGCTTTTTATCTTCTGCTGCCTCATGCTTAAATGTAAATCCGCCGCATAATGAAGTGACCCGCATGTCAGAGTCACAGGGGGGCGCTGAGCCTCTTTTTCTTGCAAAATGAATCACTTCTCCTATGAAAAGGCATGTAAGGCTTACACAGCCATCAAGCCATTTCTTGGCTGTTTACACGCAAGCCGCTGCCTCACCAGCTGAAACACGCCGGCTGTTCTTGGCCCTCGTAAACATCGCCCCCCCCCCCTCGCCTCATCATTTGAATGAAAGGCTTCTTGGAGTCAGGAAAGGGGCTGGGAAAGAAACAGGCCGCCCTGGCTCAGTAACAAGCCCCGCATTGACTGCGCAAACTTTGCGCCAGCCCTATTCCCAAAGTATTCCTTTGTAGTGACCTCGGGAATCGCTGGGGAGATTCCACGGATTGAAGCTGCGACAGGCCTCCATAAATCACGTTCCGTGGGGCCGGCAGACGGCCGCGAAAACCGCAAAATGCATTCTGGGGGATCGGCGACAAAGAAGGTTATTTACGGGACCCCGCCGCCCCCCCACCCCACCCCTGCTGCCCCTCCCTCTCCAGGGAGATCCAGGCCTAACGGAAACTTGCTTGTCCGGGAAAAGCGACTTAACATCCACGAATGCTGAGGCGTTGGTGTTTTCTGGAAGCCGCTTCACCTTCCATGACAGTTTGGCGCCGCCTACCCACACGGGCTTTCAGATATGGTTGGGGGTCGGGTGGGACAGCGATTGAATTTATTATCAGTCGGTATTTTAGCAAATCCCAGTGACATTCATTGTCGACTGAATGGTCAGTGTTTGTGTAGCCACATGTCAGCGGGCTCCGCCGTGTGAGATCTGACAAGCGTAAGGCATCACAGACTAGTGAGGATATACTGAATGCCAGGTTCACTCTGCAGCACTGAACGGAAGAAGAATGGAAGCCTGGGGAGCCTCGGCTCTCAGTTATATTATCGAAATGTTATTATTCCTGCTGTTTTGGAACAACGTGTGTTTTGATTCAGGGGAAAACCTGCTCCTCTGTGTCCGTATTATAATGGTGGCTGAATTCATTCATCGTGAGCTGGCTTTGAGAGCAGGAGTATGACACAGAGCCCCGCAGCAGCCTTCCTTCTGGCCCAGCTTAAAAGGGGCTTGTTTTCTCCAGTGAACTTCAATGCAGAGACAGCCCCTTTGCCATGAAAACCTACAGCAGCGAACTACTGTCCCTGCTTGCAGATTCCAGCACAAAGCAGCAAACACTGTACTAGATACAAGATATCATATGTCTTTATTGTCACTGTACAAACACAACGCGATGATGTTTGGATCCTGTAGAAGCCTCAATAATAAACAAAAGTAACATAAAAATAAATTGCATATAGCAATTACAAATACACGATATAAAAGGAGGAGGAATATTGCATGTGAATTATTGCACATGACATAAATGATTGTACCTGAGAAAGGCAGCAGTTGGGAGTTGTAGCATTACTGCAGGATAATGATCATGATCAACAATATCACACAGTATTACGTGGAAAACATGGGGCACAACTGTGCTGCTGAGATGAATACGACAGCAGCAGCGTCACAGAGTCAACATGGATGGTTGTATGACGGCCAGGAGCTGGATCTGTTGAAGTGACTATTCTCTCACACCTATTCCACACAATCTTCACTGAGGTCTCTTCCTACTGAGAAACCCAAAGCAACATGGAATGGAAAGTACATGCAGGCGTGTTGCCTGGGAGGAGCAAGCTTGCACGACCTTCAATAGAGCAGCACCTGAGCAGGATGTCTTAGCTTCAACTATACCTGAAGGCTTGTGATGACTTCCTGTTGTTTTTTTTTTCACATTTACAGGACCCCTAGAGCACCATGAGTCCAAATAATCATAGATAATGACCCAAGCTACGGAACATGAAACCCAATGGGTGGCTTGTTTTGCTCCAAGCCTGATATATGTGGCCCATGGATGGAGAGATGATTGATAGGAGTTTCAGAGATGCGGTCATGGAATATGGCCCCGGGAACTGGGTTCACGTTTTTGCTTTGCAGAACTGCAGCCATGTTCTAGTGGTGAAGCCTCTATTGGTCCAAGCTTGGTGCCCGGGGCCTCGTCAGACGAGGATTCCAGTGTGAGTGCTAAACATCCTTATCTCATCGTGCACCTATTCAACCCAGCGTTTAAAAGCCAGCACTGCTGGGCATCAGCCCACCTAACCAGCAAACACATCTGCTGTTTAAGCTCAACCAAATGAGAAATGTTCTTATTTTGCCATTCGACCATCAGTATAGTCCTCCGTCTCCTACCTGACTATTTCCCTCGAGGCAACGCCAGTATATCTCTTTATTACACTGTGTTGAGTGCCCACTGCAGATGTTGACATATTAGCTGTTCTTTATTGCTACAGGCTCTCCTGATTAACGTGATTTACTCCATACATCTTCTCTCTCATTTCCCATAATTACTGTCAGTCTAATTCTATTCCGAGCTAACTAGCAACGGCAATTTTTTTTCTTGCCTCTAATTTCAAATATTTTGCTCCCCCCCCCCTCCTCCCCACCACCTTTCTTTATTAATGTCAACTCAGAATAATTAACGTGACACCTCATAGGCAATGATCATGAGCAATCCCCCCGACTAAATTAGACCACGGACTCTGTCGCCATGTTTACGCTTGCCGGCCTCTTCCGTTTAAAGCCGCAGCTTTTCGTATTTCGTCCGTGGCGCGTTTCAGTCAATCTGTCAGCTGTCCTTGTCACTCTCGGGGATTCCGCCTGCGCTTTGGTGGGAGACGCCATTTCGGGGCTGCTTTACCGGCCATGTTTCACCCCATGTTCTTCTTCGGCTCCCTCCTTTCTGGAGCTTTCCGTTAAAGGTCACACGAAGCGCTCGCCTGCTTACGCATTACCTGATCTGGCCCGTGTTGGTATGCATGGCCGTTTTTGTGGAAATCTTACTCCTTTCAGATCGATATAGGCAGACCGGCTCTTGCTTAGCCAGGTAACAGATTGGTCTGTGGGGGGCACGTAGTCCTTCGCTATTTGCATAAAACATGCATGCCCCTCAAATGCACACGCCATTTCAAGCACTCAGGCTCCCAGCCTCGGCTGCCTCACTCCCTCTTGCCCACAGACTAATGAGAACGTCAAGTCCGACGGCCAGAGTTCATCCATCATGCACTCACGCCCGACGGAATCACCATTGAGGCTTTGCGGCATATAGCGGCTGCTCTGCGCAGGTTATAAATGGGCCTGTTTTTCTCCCCATTTGTCTGCTGTAGGTGGTGCTCAAAGCTCGGGGCTCGGGTGCAGAGGCACAACAAAAGACACCGACATCCAGTTTGCCAGTCCCTGTTTGTCTGGGCATCTCCCATTCTCTCCCTTTGTCTCCCCCCCGAAAGGCTGGGCCAGCGAATGGAATTACTGTCATTTCAAAATGGGCTATTTGTCTCACCAAGGCTTGTCGCGTCTCGCTTTCAGTGTTTGTGCTGTGGAATGCACCCCCTCTGCGGCCTGGTGTCTCTCTTCCTTTATGTCCTTAGCGCCAACCTCTGCCGTAATGTTACCAAAAACCATATCATAGTGTAGCATTAGCACTAGCACTAGCGGTTGCATGTTCTCAACTCCCTGTCTAAGATCCCAGGCATCGTGCCAGCAGGCATCTTCTACGGAGAAGGAAAGGGGGTTTACCGAGGAATATGACTGAAACCATTAAAACCATTAAAATCCTTTCAGGAAGATGGGGGATCGTAATCGCTTCGGAATGAGATGGGGGATTACTCTTAGCGGGGGGGATCAGGGGCTGTCAGATCCGTCCCGTGATGAAGGACAGGGTTTTTAGGGCTAATTCTGCAGGGCCTCTTCCCCACCTCCAAGATTCTTTGAACGAGACATTTGGTCTGCAGCCCAAAGGCTGGAGAGAGCGCCCTCTACTGCTCCTTTGCTGTTTCTTGTGGTGTTTCAATGCAGTGGTCAGTAAAAGAGGACCAAAAACCCATTTACCCCCCAAGGAAATTTTGGTATATTATTCATCTTCTTGTTATTATTCTTATTCGCCGTTCTTGCTTGTCCTGTGCAGGGTCCTGGCAGTTCAGAGCCTATTAATAGCCAAGTTCTTCTTCCTCTTGTTATTATTTTCATCATCATCATCATTATACAGAGGGTTTGCCGGGCCTTGCCGTACTTGTGAAAAAGGAACTTTGGTCTTCATTATCTGTATCCCAATATGGAGCAGTCTCTGGGATCACCATGGACACAGTAGCCAATTATTTACATCATTTCAGCAGCCTGGGCCTCCTTATGCTCTGAGGTGATGTCATAAGTGTGGGGACATTTTATGTTAATTGGTCAGTGATGCCAGAAGGACACCTGATACCAGCAGGCATCCAATCCAATCCCCCCGCGACATGTTCTCGCCCGGTATTGGTCGCCACGGCAATCGCCGCGGTCGCTACGCCAACTGGGTCCGTGGATGGAGCGGAGGGTGCAGCAAACGCGTGCTGTTTCAGCTTACGGGAAGTGCAGGAGGCGCAACCTAGCAGCGATGAAGCATTTGAGACCGTCGGGCATGGTCACGGCTAAAGCCGCGCACGGCAAATTTTGCCGTTATCGCTTTATCGCTTGACATGTCTGCATTGACCGAGCCAATTGGAAAATCATTAATTTGAAAAGATTACCCATTGTGTCCAATGCCTGCTACAGACATGGAGAACAATGACCCTGTCATTCACTTCGGGTCTTTTTTTTCATATTAGCTTTGAATTATGCGTTGAGAACTGCCCGGGTTTTTAGCCTGATTGAATTCTCGCAACATCTTCTGGAAAGATCCATTTAGCTGTATAAGTGTATTTTTCCCCCATCATATTCTATTATCCAAGCTCAGTGCCGTATTTGTACTCTCTCTGTGGGCTTGATAATAAAGTCAGAATGATTCCTGGAGTGGGCACAGGCACAGTAGTATCCTCTGCCGTCCTGTTTAGCATTAGATTTTCGAGGCAGCTAGCTTAAAAGAGAGCGGCGAAATGCAGTCTGAATCTATTCCCTAAAATGACAGCTGGTTCAGGTTCCAGGACAAGCATGTGTAATATCCCAGCGTTGGATAGTTCAATAAGGTCCATGCAAAATACGTTTGCGTATGTAAATGGGTCACCGAGTCAGGTCAGTGATTTGATGGAATCGGGCTTTGGTCGGCTGTCCTGTTCCTACCTGCCTATATTATTAAGGTATCATAGTAACGAGAGCATTGGTCAGAAAAACTGTTACTCCTGACCATTTTATAATTGGAGCTTAAGTTTGATCATGTTTAAAGCTGCTGTAAGTTAAGCAATCTCATGTACAGTATTGTGCAAAAGTCTTAGGCAGGCTAAGATGTTTAAAAATATTTATCTGGGTAGCATGTATGTATTTTCTCAGAAAATGAAGCAGGATTTATTATTGGATTATACATAAATGAAAAATAATACAGTAAAAAGTAACTCTCCCCAAAAAGTTACATATATCTTGTTGGGTGACTAGAAGAAACACCATCTTGGTTCCCAAACCTCTGCTCAAAGGGACCTCCCAACCAAACATGGTGTGCTTGTGGTCTATAAAGGAAATAAAAACAAAAAAAAAACTATGGAGCTAAATTTTAGTTAGCTAAGAAAGAATGAGATTTAAAGCCTGTTTTTTTTTTTTGGTGGGCTAAGATAACATGAGGGGAATTAAGCAGAAGGTCATGTGGTTCTCTGCTAAAGACAGTATTGTCTTTGTTCCACAAATATTGTGAAATTTGTGGTGAGTACTGAGGTGTTGTTCTCCACATGAACTCTTCTTGTTTTTGTTTTTTTTTTTTCCCAGAAAGGAACAAGATAAATTTTAGTTAGCATCGCTGTATAGTGATTAAAACATTTCTGGGACACTGGTGTGTGTGTGTGTCACCTGCATACATGCTACTGCAGTCTAGCGGGAGGAAGTGACAGGAACTCAAATTATCCGTGTGTTTGTTTTTTTTCTTCCTAATTATACTATCCATCAACATTTTCCTTATCTCATTAAATGCTAATGATGGCCCATAATCAAGCTTCAGTGCCATAATGCTTCCCATAATACATTTCACCTGAATGGCTGCCCCGCCCACCTCTGGGAACAGCTGCGAAGGGCTGATATGGGGTTTAGAATGGCACCATCGCTGATCCAGGACTGTTGTCGTGGTTCTTTGTGCTTGAGATGATGAGGTGAGCTGTGAGATTGAAAGAGCAGCTGCATGGCGTTTGTCTCTCTCTGCCTGTATCTCTGCCCCCTCTTCCCTATCCCCCCCCACCACCCGCCTCCATCAATTGAGTCCCATCTTGATAAGCGGCACTTCTGTGATACAGGCCATGGGCTTAGGTATTAGCCGTTTTTCGTGAAGCCTGAAAGACCGGGCATGACACAGAGCAGCTCGGGAAATGCCACCCGTGTCAAAGATCTGCCCATTGTGCATCCTCAGGCCTGGCCCCGCTTTTCTGGGAACAGTCCTCAGGAAAGAATGGCAGAAGAAGCAGGTCTACCGGGTGACAAATCGGAGGGATGGTAATGGGGATGATTCGTAGTGCAGAGAAGGAGCCCCCGCTTGGCCCCACCGACTGCTTTTTTGCAGAGGATCAAGGCGATTTTTTTTTTTTACCGTTTTGACTCAGCCAGAGTCAGGGTACTGAGCCAGCGACAACAGGATGCGTGACTCGATGCCCCACATGGACGCACTTTCGCCAGACAGTCTGGGAGGTTCAATAAAACTAAGCAATGGCTGGCATTAGCCGGAGACTTTGTGTCCTCACCACTGACCACAACACCCAGATGAGAACAAGGGCTCCAAGTTACAAAGAGTGACTGTAACGTAACCTAAACGCCAGTTGGTCCCAGAGAGCAGAAAAACACAGGATATCTATCAGCCACGCTGCTCTGTGGTTTGGTTGGACGTTCAAACTGAATAATATCTGGTTGATTGGCCGTTTGATTGATTGCCCGGCTGCTCTGTCGCTGGGACACTCTCTTCCTCTCTTCCATATCAATTGCCTCCCTGGGGGGTACAGGTAATAACAGACTCCTAACTCTCAGCTCTATTAAGAGCAGGTAGGAGATGTCTTCATAAGGGGATGTGGAGCTGTCAGGAGGAGAAAACGCCCCACTGGCTTTCGATTCAAGCACATACATATATATTTACTGCTGCGCTCCTGTCGGGCTTTAATGAGCAGGCTGCCCACGGCGCCTCAGCAGTGCTCGCAGATGGAATGAGGAGTACTTCATGGGAGTGGATTGTCTGGGACTGTGGTGCACATTCAGATTATACAAGGTTTACTTCAGGCTCCTACAAGACAAAAATTAACATCATCTTAAAGTATATCTTGACTGAATTTTTGAGTTCAGTGCAGGATCCTAAGGGCCTGTCCACACGGAGACGCGTTTCGCTGTATACGTAGACATTTTTTATCGTATTGGCGTGTCGTCCACACGGATCCGGCGTTTTAGGAGGCTGAAACCGCTATTTTTTGAAACCGGGTCCCAAAGTGGATAAACCTTTAAACGACACCCTTGCGGTTTTGTTTGTACAGCCAATCCGTATATTTTGTGAACCGATGATGTCATCACGTCACGTGTCGGCTGCGTCACAGCAACAACAATAATGGCGGACTACATGATTGTGTTTGTGTGGCTACAAAGCCTACTAGCTTTATTACAGCAAAA
>JAABNY020000046.1:12623960-12634668 GCA_015164015.2 Brevimyrus niger
GACCGCCGCCCCCCGAAAAAAGCGTTTCCGCTGGGGCCGCCCCTCTCAAAAAATTTTTTTTTGTTTGGGGGGGGGGGGGGGGGCCTGGGCCCCCTGAATCTGTCCTGGCATCCATGCCCCTCTGACAACCCTGATTGTTGCGATCAGAGGTGGAAAGTACAAATCCAGACCAAGATTTTATTTCGACTAGCCAATTGAGTATAAAGAGTCACACGGAGTACTCAAATTGTTGGTTGAAATTCTTGGGCTGGATCTTTCCACCTCTGGTTACTATTTAAGTAAACGCAGAGAGTGTAATGCAGAGGCTGGACAGCTTCACTGTTTACCTTTGTAGGGTTTTGTTATGTTGCTTCATCATATTACATTTCTCATGTTGTAACAGAAACTCCAACTTGTGTGATGCCCTGTAATCAAGCAAATGGAAGATAATTAGGAAACTGCCTTATCCGCATTTCCAATTGTCATCACAAGACAAGGTGCTATGTCAAACAAATATACTTACTGCAAACATGGACTGACTGTTCGGGATGCCACAAGGCCGGATGATCAAGAATCTAAGTTGCTCATCTCCACTTCCTGGTTCCTGACTGGCTGTGACCAAACATTGTTTGTTGCCTTAAGATCCATAACTCATACAAGCCAGAAAGTAAAGTTTGAGAAGGTTGTGCAAAACATCTACTGCATCAGAGAATATCGTCTGGAAATGAACTCCTTCCTCGCTAAGAGAAAGCTTATCGTCTAGTGCTCACTGGGCTGAGCCTGTGTGCCTGTAATCAGAAGGTCGCCAGTTCAAACCCAGCCTCAGCACGTCTGCAGGCCCTTGAGCAAGGTCCTTAACCCCCAGCTCCCTGGGTGCTACTACCGGTGGCTGCCCTTAACAGACAGCTTACTCTACAAAGAGCAAGCTGAAGGAGGTGTAAAACGAATTTCCTCATGGGGACAGTAGAGTATCAATTATTATTAGTTTGTCACATTAAGGGTGAAACAGCGGAATCTAACACATGCTCCTTATCAAACTAAGATTCTATCCGCAAGCTCTTGGTTATGAATTCCCCAACATAGCTGTGTTTCTATAATGCTAAGGAAGATGAAGCACTCCTGAAGTCCTCTATCGTATTCTGCAGATGTCCACACTCGAGCAGGATGGGGAGGAGGTGGTGGGCCAAGCTCGCTGTCCCTTCGAGTCCCGGCAGTCCAACGTGGGGCTCTTTGCTGGTGAGTTTCCACCAATGACCACGGCATCAGCATTTCCACAAGACCCACCGGTGTGGAGTATAGGGGCATCACAGCTGCCAAGTTCGGGAAATAGTTGCTGTCGAAAAAGATTGCGAGCCTCAGGCATCGCCGTATTTACTCTTACTCTTTTCGACCCTCAGGGGGTGACTTCTACTCGGCCACCATGACTGACTTCCTGGCAAGCGACGCCGTGATCTACCGCAGCCTCGGTGAGGGAAGTCCAGTCTTGCGCACCGTGAAGTATGACTCCAAGTGGCTACGAGGTGAACGTTCTCCTTGGTTTATACCAAGTTCATACCGTGAAATGACATAGACAGCAGTAAACCCTGTCCTACTATGAACGTGACAATCTGTGTCTTTGTGTTGGCTTGTTGCAGAGCCTCATTTTCTCCATGCCATTGAATATGGGAACTACGTGTATTTCTTCCTAAGTGAGATCGCAATAGAGTACACCACACTTGGCAAGGTAAGAGACCAGTGGACAAAGGATATATTTATAAGCTGGCAGGAGGTTGGAGTCTTGAGACTTGCAGCTCTTTATATAGTAGGGATGAAGTCTTACTGTTCCTGTTTCTTGTCTAGGCCAGTTCCTTCAAACTCACTCCTTGTTTCCTGTAACTTTTTACTAAGCCTTTGCTGCCTTCCCACTCCACTTGTAAACCCGTCGTTGGTTGTTGGTCCATCCCCTTTCTTGGCCCCTCCCACTGCTCGTCCTATCAGCCAATCACAGCCTCGCTGTAAGCTCTGTTCTCTCCACATCACCGGTTGGCTCCTCCCACCAGGTTGTATTTTCCCGGGTGGCACGGGTCTGCAAGAATGACAATGGTGGCTCCCCACGGGTGCTGGAGCGCTATTGGACCTCGTTCCTGAAGGCCCGGCTGAACTGCTCGGTCCCGGGGGACTCCTTCTTCTACTTCGATGTGCTGCAGTCACTCACCAACGTGCTGCAGATCAATCAGCGGCCCGCCGTGGTGGGCGTCTTCACCACCCAGGCCAACAGGTGAGCCCCGCCTCCCCTCGGTCATTCCAGCAGTTGGGGCCGAGCTCAGACCTTCCCGTTGAGTTGTGTGTCACCTTCCGCGGTGTCCAGTCCTCTCACTGCCTGCTTCCTGACCTCCACGCGCCCCTCAGCATCACGGGCTCAGCCGTGTGCGCCTTCTACATGGACGACATCGAGCGCGTCTTCAACAGCAGGTTCAAGGAGCAGAAGAGCAGCGAGTCGGCCTGGACCCCGGTGCCAGAAGATCAGGTTCCCAAGCCGAGGTGAGGAGCATCTTAGTACACGGTTCAGACAGAGGGAACCACATTCATCTTCTGTAAGAGTCACAGTGCAGCCCACTATACCGTAATCCAGACCTGCCTGACATCCCCATGGGATGTTTTAAATGTAAAAATCCTTGCATTTATTAGAAGTCTTCTAAGCATGCAAGCTTAGATTTGTTAAAGTGAGTGAACTACTTAAAAGTAAGATTAATCACTCTATGCAAGATCTTGGCTGACACCAAGCTCTGTCTCCCAATGTTGACCTGACAGTATAAAGTATATTTATCTACTGATTTATTTTTTTCACTCCGCCATATTTAGATTATTGCTGCTATAGGACCTGTAGCCTGGGCAACAGCTTCTAAGATAAGTGGCCTTCGGTAAATTAGGTTCATGAATCCTAGAGAATAGCAGAGCTTCTGGATGATTTGCTATGACATGATTTGCTGGGATTCATAATGGTACGATGACTTTAGAATATGCAGTGAACTTTCCAGGAGTCTGTACTGCAATAAAATAGCCCTGTAAATTATTTATTCAATAATTTAATTAAAACAAGCTTTGCAGCTTGGAATTATACGTTTTACCACTTGGGGCAGATGCATTTTATTTTAATGACGGAACAGCAAATTTCCCACTTAGTCTATTCTTTGTCGTACTTCAGGTGAGAGTGTCAATCATCGAAAATCAGGCTGAACCATCATATGTTAAAGTTTTGGGAACCGAAATTCACTTAGTCCTCATCAAATCCAACAAAGCATACCTGTAAAAACTCACATAGTCCACGTAAGCTTTCTTGGAAACATATTCCGTGGATTAGGTCTTGAGGCTGTACCCTCAAGGGTCTGCCAGTCGCTGTAGGTAAGCGTATCTTTTAGTCTAATTGAAGGTATGGAAATGGGTACATTAGTGCTGTTTGTACCAGGGCTGTGCGCTTTCTTCTCACAGTATTGGACAACAGAATAACAGGATCTGCAAGCTTTCCCTTCTTACTGGTGAGTCCAAGTGAGGTACAGGGGGATGAATTCCCGCGGCCTGAAACAGACCCTCCCCCTTCATCCTCTCAGGCCCGGATGCTGCGCGGGTGACGGCCCAGCGGCCGCCTACAAATCCTCCATCACTTTCCCCGACGAAATGCTGACCTTCATTAAGTCCTACCCACTCATGGATGAGGCGGTGCCCTCCGTCAACGACCGGCCCTGCTTCACCCTCACCGGCAGCAGGTACGCGGTTCTCCTCCCCCCCTCCCCCGCAGTGTAGGTACGACTCCGTGAAGCTGACAGAGCCGCCCCCCCCCCCGTGGAGGATACGGTGTGCGGCCCTCGACAGATGGCTAGATGTTGCCCCAGCCATGCAGCATAGCCGATTTCCATCTCCGCACGCGTAAGGCAGGCTGAGCTCACCCACAGTCAGGTTGGCCAGCTGCGGGGGCAGGTCAGTGGTGACCAGACGATGGTACAGATGCTTAGATTTTGCCGCAGCCATCTAGCAGAGCTGATTTCTCTCTCCACATGCGTCAGGGAGACTGAGTCAGCAAGGCTAGATGATGAAGAGGTAGATGACACACGGTCTGCCGTTCCTGTCTAAAATCAGCCTTGTTTTTCCACGATGCATAATAATGAAGCCTAATTTCAGAGAAGTGTATTCCGTTTAATTGCTAGTGCGGCCCTTTCAATAGAATAATTTGACAACACAAATAGACGTTAAGCATTATTGCATTATTACGGACGAGCATGTCCCTTTAACAGGATATAAGCTGTTTTAATTGTTTTTGTGTCCATAGGTACAAGTTAACCCAGGTTGCCGTGGACCCCTCCGCCGGGCCCTACAGGAACTACACCGTGCTGTTTCTGGGCTCGGAGGACGGCAGGGTGCTGAAGGTGCTGGCCAGCGTCCACCCCAACGCCACCTTCAGCTCGCAGCTCCTGGAAGACATTGACGTCTACAACCCCTCCAAGTGAGCGCTTATACCTGCTTAACCTCTACCAGCTGAAGGTTAATTAAATAGGCAATAATGTGTGAAATATGCAATGGCCCAGTGATGCTGTGTGGCTCAGGGGGTTAGGATGCCGGGCCTGTGAGGGGAAGGTCATAGGTTTGAATCCCCGCGATTTCACCTTGAGGGTGGCCTTCACTGCCAGTTGCTCAGTGCGCTGTCTGACCCTCTGCTCGTGACTGTGCATTGCTTTAGGATAAATAAATAAAATGTAAATGTCCTCATAAATATAGGGAAATAGAGACCGTTGGAGAATGAGTTTCAGAGATATTGCCCTGGTATCACTGCACTCTCTCATCGACTTTGGCTTCTGGTCTGGTGCTCTGATAGATGTTTCTCCTGGGTTTTACCTCACAGTGACAGGTATCCATTGACACGCATGCATCTTTAAATAGGCCAAGCCAGGCACCCAGATCTGACAGCCTTTCCACAGTTTGAAGCTGTAACTTCCTTGTTGAGTGACAGGAGCTGCATCACTCCCTTGGCCCCCCGGTGGCTTTGCTCTTTGTGCTCTTATTTCCTTGTGCAGGACTGGGCACTCTTTCAGCCACAACCTTTCAGTCCTCGAACAAAATGTGCCACAGTTTATGATCACGGTGCATCAGTTTCACAAACTTCCAGCCAACTGCAGGAAGAGTTAAGGAGTTGGAGGCTCTAGGCGGAAACAGGACCAGGGTCCTGCTCAAATACGTCTGTTTACCTGAGTTTCTAGTGAAGCAGGAAATCTTAGATTTGGAATAATCCATTACAACTTGGACAGGGGGGGGCGCAGGACTTCATACTGAAAACCATTGCTAAAAATGCTACTGTCAAACAAGTTGTTAGCATATAAAGTATCGTATTATCTTATATTTATAAATGTAAACTCTTCGTGGGGCCCATGGTTTTTGGAGGACCTAGGCAGCTGCCTTACAGGAAGCCCACCCCCCCCACACACAGTTGCTGGAAGCCACGCTGATGTTGACTCTTGCTGCTTGTCCAGGTGTAATGTGCACGGGGAGGACCGGAGAGTCCTGGGCCTGGAGCTGGACAAGGAGCACCACGCCCTGTTCGTGGCCTTCTCCAGCTGCGTCATCCGCGTCCCACTCAGCCGCTGCCCTGACTATGGCTCCTGCAAGACGTGAGTGGCATTCCTCAGTGACGGGCTCCCGAAACGATCCACCTGTCAGTCTGGGCGCACAGCAGCTCATTACGGAAGCTGTCCCGAGTGAGGTGTCAGATTTGAGCTTCCGAGGGTTGAATGTGTCCATCTCGGATATAAAGAGAAGCCGATGTCACTTCCTCCTGCTGCTGTCTATACACACCTACACACTCACTCACACACACACATACATACGTACATACATATATTAGCCAGAATTATAGAATAATTTGATGGTATGGAGGAAGTGTGTTGTTTCCAAATGATCAAATGCATTCACTCGCACCTGGCACATGCATGGCGACGCCCACAACGTTGGTTTTCATTCAGTAGCAACGACTGATTGACAGCCTGTCCCACCACTTACTGCATTCCTGTTGGCTGAGAACCACCAATCAGCAGTCACTCCGTGGTACTGGAGGTGGCGAAAGGCTCCAGGCCATGTCTCCAATTACAGTTGCCTGAATGCATGCATCAGGCATCCCGGGATTTTGTGGATATGACAGGTGGGCTCACAGCCAGATCGCCGGCTGTAAAGCAGTGCCACTGGAAACTGATGTAAGTCCGTGACCATTTTAACCCAGAATGCACTGGAGTGATCTGGACTAATGGGAGTGGCATGATGGCTCAGGGTTAGAGGCTTAAATCCCATCTCCGCCCTGTATGTGTGGGGTTTCTATATTCTTGTGTTGTGCAGGATTCCTTCAGGTCCTCCAGTTTCCTAACACAGTCCAAAGGCATGTAGCTAGAATATTTGCCATCTGTAAATTGCCTGTAGGGTATGACTATGTGCGTGTATGTGCCCTACAACGGACTAGCATCCCAAGCAATGTTCCTGTGCCCTGTGCTGCTTGGGATTGGCTCCAGCACTGCTCAGGAATAGTAGCAGATAAATGAATAAGCATATTTTAGTACATCATTTCCATATCTTTCCCTCAGATGAATGAAATCAGACTTGTATCCCTTCCTGGGTAAATCGTCTGAGGTGTTAAAACCCTCAGCCCTAAATCCTGTGTTTAATAGGAGAGAAGATCAGACTTGGTACAGATGTCCTACCTTAAAAGTTTGCTGCGCAGCTTGCTCACATCCCCTGCGGCTCTGCGGCAGTCGGAGTTTGAGCGTTTCAGACAGCCTGTCACCAGAGCAACAGCGGCTCGGTGTGAGACCTCATCCGAAAGCCCAAGAAGTTGCAGGCTTCTCTCTTTTTTTTTTTTTTTGCAAGGCTCAAATAGACCTCACAGGTTTGCAGGACAGGAGAGAGAGTTTGGGTCCCTAAGTGAACCTGAAGCCGCCTCAATTCACATCGCAACAAAGACCCCTAACATCAGTGCAAGGCAGTCCAGAGAATCCCGATCACCATATCGCTGGATGAGGGTAGAGTCAGGAAACAAAGGAGAGGATTCGTCTCCATTTCCCACAGTTTCCCACTGCGAGCCTGTTCGGAGTGACATCCTAAGACTTTTATAGAGCATCCATTTAAGGATGGGGTTGTAAATGCGGGTGTTGTTCGTCCTGTTGTAGTCAAGTTGACAGTCCAAGTTCCCATGGTCGTTCGAATACCTTGACAAGGCAGCGCCAGACTCCAGGATCCCTGGGGCTGACAGTACATCTTCCTGCCTTCCAAGCATGATCAGTCCGGAATTTTGATTGGTTCTAAGAACGAATCCCTGAGGCAGCCCAAGCGGGAAGGTTTCACCCCCAAACACTAAAGGGGCCAAAGCCATACAAATACCTAGCTTGTAGATAATTACTTTCAGTTTAGAGAAACAAATATATGATTCTGAGAATTAACAGACCTGCAATCAATTCCAATATCCGATTCATTAAAAGGCAAATATACATTTTCCCATTAATGATAACTGAAATTCTAGCATCACATTCTCTACAAAAGCTAATTTTTAAAAAGAAAAACTGTTCATGTTTAAATTTAAAAGCTTGTAATTATTTCAGTGGAAATTCTCCCTGACCCAACATAAATGATTTTTCTTTAAGTAGCTTGACTTCGTTTGCTTCCGTATGAACTGGTGGATCAGACAGTGTGACTCACTGTTACCTAATTTAAAAAAAAAAAAACACTCCAGTCCTGTTCTGTAGCTTCCATATGAAAACATTTACATGTGGATGCTTGAATGTCAAATTTATCCGAAGTGACTTTTTCCACCTGTGTGTACTTCTGGGTATTTTTGCTGGAGGGATTCAGGATAAGAGCGAAGCCTCTTCTGGGACTTTTACATTACTTGTCCACTATATCAGATGACTTCCCCCAGGCATGCTTATGGCTCATCCAAAGTGCTGACATCACTTCTTCCTTGGTCTCCTAGGAGCTGCTTGGCTTCCCGTGACCCATACTGCATCTGGCTGAAGACAGGAAGCTGTGCCACCAGTGCACCAGGCTTTAGGTAAGAACAACGGCCACTGGACGTGGGTATCACCTTTGCTGTGACTCGATGAGTGAGACTGGGCTTTAGATAAGACCGAGGACCGCTGCTAAAGTCAGCGAATAGGCTGTCCAGGAAATAATGGGATGCTGCACTATCATCCGCACTGTTGGAAGTTGGGGCTCTTGTCTTGCTCTACTGAACCCTTGCATTAAAGCGAACATTGGTCCGTGTCCATTGCATACAAGAGCGCTGACTCACCATATGTTTTTCACAATGTGTCCGTATGTTTGGCTGCACCTATTTCCTCTGATCCAATTTATAAAAGCATCCCTGTCTCACTGGAGGCTCTTAGAAGGAAGGATTTTTGTTTTGTTGTTGATTAATAAATCATAGTCGTACCCCAAGATACAATGCCTTCATAACAGACGATCACCAAGCATTTATTCTTTAACTTTGACATGCCGCAATTGGATTTGAGCAAAACCAATCTGTCTGTTCTTATGAAGTGGAAGGGAGTAATATGACACTTAGTAATTTGACATGCATGCAATCGAAAGGAGTGTTCAGGCGAATGGGGTCCATCATGGTCTGTCTAACACTCTGCCTGCCTAAAAAAACCCAGCCGGTTTCTTTCACTCTATCTAGAGCTACGGCTCTCTTTGTCAGTGATGTTTTGTTTCTGACAAATTGCATTTATCTTGATCACTTTGCAGATCAGTTTTCATTTCACAAAAGTCAAATTCGGTGATGTGCCTAGGAGCAGACACCTTCTTATTTCCCCATAGATCAGCCATGTGGCAAAACCACCCTCGCTCTATGTGCCATCCAAGGCCTCTGGGAACACGCTGGGCTGAAGTTTGCATAAAGCTCACCCTCCGCTATGGACAGATGCAAACCACTTGAATACATTTTCCCTTTGTCCCATGACCTACAGTCATCCGTTGATGTCGTGACCTTACAAAGGTAGCGAAGGCATCTTTTCAAAGCCGTAATTATGACGTGATTTCAGTTTCAGTGTGACACAACATGGTATCTGTATTTAAGGGAGAGTGCGGAGAGAGATTTGAAGGGATACAAACATCACATGGTTAAGCCCGAAGGCTTCGTAGAGATGTAAATTTCAGGCCTTCTCTCATGTGGATAAGACAGCTAAGAGGCTCACGGAACGTCTTCAGATGGATTTTTTTTTACGAGCGAAAAGCAGTACAAACAACAGGAGGATTTTTTTTCCCCTTACGGTCGACGAAGCCAGACGTTCTCCCAGTTCGCAGAGCAGAGCTGCCGTTTTTTTTTTTTTGTCGGGGGTGGGGAGTCGATCCAGATGTGACCTCAGCAGATGCCTTGGCGGTGAACATCGTCTCGGAGAGGAACGTACTGTGGGGCGCTTCCAGCAAAACAACAGATGAGATCAGTGAAAGGGGGTCGAAGCATCTCTGCAGTGCGCAGCCTGGCTCTGCACCCGGGGGCGCCGCCACGCTTAGCGCTGAGCGCTTTAGCCGTCAGGAGTAGCGTTTCTGATTGGGCGCCACGATGACTGGCACATGAAATCATTGATTGGCCATTTCTCTTTTAGCAACATCTGTCAGAGAGTTGTAATACAGTATGGAGGGCTGCTGCATGTGCATGCATTTCTCTTTCTTGCTCCTCCTCTGTTTAGCATAAGTGTACTTATGTGGCCCCACCGCTATCCGTTTAGCTAGATGTGTGCCTGTCTGCCCTCTTCCCCATCGAGCCAGGACAGAGACCAGCAGAGGTGCAATAAAGGGGCCCATTACCAGAAAAGATATGTTTTAAATGGGCTTTCGCACCAAAAAAATACATTTGAAAAATTCAACAGTGACTAGAAATCATGGCCCGTTACTGAAGATAATCCTCAGACTTTGTGGTGAGCAATTCCATATAGGGACTATTTTCTTCCACAGAACTCCACACACCAATCGTATCACTGCACTGAAGTTAGCCCATTTAGCAGGGTAAGAAGCCTCCGGACTGTTTCAGTCATCAGCAGGCCCCATATTCTTTTCTATGATGGTGTAGTTCTCAAGCGGAGAGGTGGTTTGGGGGGGGGGGGTGATGAAATTTATGCTCTGTAAAAAACGGGAAGGATGGCAACTCTTTAAAATGTAACTAGACGAGCTTTGCTGAGGTCCCTTTTTAGCAGAGGCCCCTGGGCTTCGGCCTGGGTGAACCTACGCATTAAAGTGCCCCTGGAGACCGGCCGATAACGCAGGTGGAGGTTGGCCAGTTATGGGAGCCCATATGTAGTGTTGCGCTTCCATACGGCTTAAACTAATGGAATGGAGGGGAGGGGGGGGGGGTCAGGTAAACAACTAACAGGGAAACTTTGGCTGAGGGCCGGGTTGAAAAAAAATTGAATCAGCGGGTAGTGATGGTGGCCACAGATGAAGCTGCCTGTACAATACTGACAGCCCTTTAATCTGCCCCCCTAATGGAGACAGAGGCTGCTGTCACGTAAATGGAACACCTTCTCGCATGCCCCCCTCCCCGCCACCCACCCCCCACTGTCAATACTCCTTATAAATGGATTTGCTGGTATTTATGGTGCTGGGCGGTGGGTGGCTGATTGATCGGCACACGGAGGGTTTCGGTTGCTCGCTGGAGGGGAGTCGAATTATAAAAGCGGCCATGTTTCGTTAAGCACCGTTTATGGCTGCCCGGGGGGGAAGTTTC